>JAJOZX010000830.1:422500-517500 GCA_023014485.1 Bathynomus jamesi | reverse complement strand
TAAATATAAATTGAAAAAATTACAAATAATACACGTACACATGTATACCCGCATAACCAAATATATATACATATACACCCATATATACAAACACAAACACACACACACATAATATATATACACATACAAGCTTGACCTTCGCGAAATGAGAAATCATCCCGCAGAACCTTTGTGAGGTTGTAAGGTAAGGTAAGGTACATACACATATATATATATATATAATATACATTTAACTGCATACATACATACATACATACATATACACACATACATACATACATATACACACATATACATACAAACACATTTAACTGCAATGGCCACACACATACTCACATACACATACATACATACACATACACGCATACAGCAAAAAATTGAAAAATAAAATTGTAAGGGAAACAAAAGACAAAAACAAATTTTTTACCAAAGATTTAACAACCTGCCCTTTTTGTTTAAATCCATTCTGAAGGAATTCAGAGCAACGGGATCGAGTTGAAACAGACCTTTACTCATGTTAAGGTTATTTGTAAGTTGAATTATAGCCGACTCAAGAATATTTCTATTAACAATGTTGCTAGAGTGAAACAAAACTGAAACATTATTCCAATCAATACAATGGGATAACTCTGACAAATGGACAAAAAGGGCACTGGACAACTGTCCCGTTCTAACGGAATATTGATGCTGTTTTACACGCGTTTGCAAATCCTTTCCCGTCTGACCTATGTAAAAGGAATCACATTGCTTACACCCAATTTTATAGATAATGCCTAAATTATTGGTAGGGCTATTTTTTACTATGATGTTTTTCACAATATTGTTATATGAAAAAACTACACTGATATCCAAAAGTTTAAGTACATTAGCAATGCCTAAGAAGCCCGGGAAAAATGGAAGTACTAAAATATTCTTTGACAAGGTGCGAGTGTTATTATTCACACGATAGAAGGTTCGTTTAGCCTTATTAAGACAAGATTCCATTAATGGTCTTATTAAAACCCACAAACCGGGTAACCCTATGCGCCCTATTATTAGCTCGGTGGGCTCTATTACCTATAAACTCTCCAAATGGCTTGTTAATGTTTTGTCCCCCATTCTTGGAACTGTCTCTGATTCACACGTAAAAAATTCCATGGATCTCACTGAAAAATTGAATAATGTTCGCATTAATACCAACGATAGATTGATCAGTTTCGACGTTTGTTCATTGTTCACAAAAGTGCCGATTGATGATATGCTTGACTTTTTCGCCAGAGAATTACATAATTATGATTTACCATTACCTGCACACACTGTTTTGGAGCTTATTAAGCTTTGTATCAAGGATTGTAAATTCACTTTCAATGGCGAGCATTATCAACAAGTTTTTGGGATGGCCATGGGCAACCCTTTGTCGCCCCTTCTCTCCAATATTTATATGGAGTTTTTTGAAATTACTTACATTCCGAGAATCCTGTGGGTTTGCATCCCTTGGTTGCGGTACGTCGACGATATTTTGTGTATCTGGCCCATGAATCGTGACCTGGATGACTTCCTCCTTCAGTTAAATGACCAAGTCCCCTCCATTAAATTTACTTTAGAAGTGGAACAAGACAACTCAATCCCGTTTTTGGATGTGCGTGTTCATAGGGATAGCCCGGGTTTTAAGTTTAGTATCTATCGGAAAAAAAAACAATTTGTCCTACGTACACTTTTACTCTGGACATGACACCCCTATTAAAAAGGCCATATTTTCCTCAATGTTTCTCCGCGCTCTTAGGATCGCCAGTCCGGAATACATCGATGCCGAATTGGAAAAATCAACGGTATTGGAAGTGAGTTGTGTTACCCATCTGCGTTCATGGAATCTTGTCTTAATAAGGCTAAACGAACCTTCTATCGTGTGAATAATAACACTCGCACCTTGTCAAAGAATATTTTAGTACTTCCATTTTTCCCGGGCTTCTTAGGCATTGCTAATGTACTTAAACTTTTGGATATCAGTGTAGTTTTTTCATATAACAATATTGTGAAAAACATCATAGTAAAAAATAGCCCTACCAATAATTTAGGCATTATCTATAAAATTGGGTGTAAGCAATGTGATTCCTTTTACATAGGTCAGACGGGAAAGGATTTGCAAACGCGTGTAAAACAGCATCAATATTCCGTTAGAACGGGACAGTTGTCCAGTGCCCTTTTTGTCCATTTGTCAGAGTTATCCCATTGTATTGATTGGAATAATGTTTCAGTTTTGTTTCACTCTAGCAACATTGTTAATAGAAATATTCTTGAGTCGGCTATAATTCAACTTACAAATAACCTTAACATGAGTAAAGGTCTGTTTCAACTCGATCCCGTTGCTCTGAATTCCTTCAGAATGGATTTAAACAAAAAGGGCAGGTTGTTAAATCTTTGGTAAAAAATTTGTTTTTGTCTTTTGTTTCCCTTACAATTTTATTTTTCAATTTTTTGCTGTATGCGTGTATGTGTATGTATGTATGTGTATGTGAGTATGTGTGTGGTCATTGCAGTTAAATGTGTTTGTATGTATATGTGTGTATATGTATGTATGTATGTGTGTATATGTATGTATGTATGTATGTATGCAGTTAAATGTATATATATATATATATATATGTGTATGTACTTACCTTACCTTACAACCTCACAAAGGTTCTGCGGGATGATTTCTCATTTCGCGAAGGTCAAGCTTGTATGTGTATATGTATATATGTGTGTGTGTGTTTGTGTTTGTATATATGGGTGTATATGTATATATATTTGGTTATGCGGGTATACATGTGTACGTGTATTATTTGTAATTTTTTCAATTTATATTTATTTTTATTTCTTTATTCTTTTGCGACCTACCGTTTTTTCAGACAATAATTTTAAAAACAAATTTGGTAATTTTTTTCCATTATGCATATATATATATATATATATTCTGTATATATTGCGTTTATATTTCGTATATATACCGTATATATGTTGTATATATATTTTATTGTTCTTTATATATCATCTAGGCATCATTTTGTTTTCCAATTTATATTTACTTGTACTTTTTTATTCGTTTGTGACTATAATATGCATATGTGGTAATTTTTCCCTTATAAATTGGTGTGCCTCTCTTAAAATTTATCTTTCAATTTATTATTATTATTTTTTATTATTTTTTTTTTTAATAATTAATTTGTTTTTTTTTTGGTTTATTTCTTTATTTTTTTGTGACATATATATCAATTTGGCTTCATCTATTAAATTGATTGTAAAACTTCCCTTTTGAGCTTGAATTGGTAGACTCCACTTACAATATTTATATTTATTTTTATTTCTTTATTCTTTTGTGACCTGTTCCATAAACAAGCCATTTGAATTTATATTGAAGGTCGGCCAAAGTGCTAAAAGTGTCTTTTTATATATATATATATATATATATATATATATATATATATATATATATATATGTATATATATATTTGTGGTTTTTTTATTTGCCTGTTTATTTCTTATGATTATTTAGGCTGTGACATATATATCACTAAGGCACTATTTTGTAATTAATTTTTTCTCAATTTATATTTTATTTATTTTTATTTCTTTATTCTTTTTGACCATATAAATGTTGGCTCCTCCCACAATTTTTTCTATGCTTACTATATATATGTATATATGTATATATATATATATATATATATATATATATATGTATATATATATATGAATATGTATGTATGTATGTTTATTTTTGTAACCTATATATTGCCTTGATCTGTCCTTTCACTCCAGTGTTCCTGAGGATGTCATTAGACGAAAGCGCTTGAGCACCCATTTGTGTTTCTTTTTTCCTTCGTGGTTTTATTCATCATATATATATATATATATATATATATATGTGTGTGTGTGTGTGTGTGTGTGTAATGAATTTCACAATTAAACAAGTGAAATGAATGAATGATGCAAATCCACAAGGAAAAAGAAAAGGATTCCAAGGCCTTTCGTATATTCAGAAGTACACCTCGTCAGGGAATGAAGGGAGAAGGCGAGATGTCGAAAATATATACATATGTACAACGGGACAGAAAAATAAAAAGATTAGCACATGATTAACAAGAGTTGATTAAAGGCAAAAGGTATTTTAACAGGATCGTGTCAATTTTATACATTCCTGCACTGGTATTGAAATTATTTTTAAACTGGATAAATGCACATTCTACTCGTAAAATATTCCTTTCAATTATATTTGTGTTTTTAACGAGCACTTTAGAACTATCCTACTTGATACTATGATTACAGCTATACATATGGTTAAACAATGTATTACAATTGTTTGCTGTTCTACACGCATATTTATGCTGTTTTACCCTCATATCTAACGTTTTTCCCGTTTAGCTTATATATACTGAGTTAATTGTGTACATCCGATCGAATACACACAGCCAACCGCATTATCCGGACTATTCTTTATTAAGCGTGATTTAACAGTCTTATTATACTTAAAGACTACGTTGATGCCAATTGCTTTAAATAAAGTCGGAAGATATTGAAAATTAACATGATAAGGTAGGCTAAGGGTATTTTTACGCTCAAATTCGTTTACAGTTACACTATTATAATACCTATTCTTAGCTTTCCTAAGACAGTTATCTAGAATAATTCCAATAACAGTGATGGAATGTATAAAATTGACAATGTCCTGTTAAAATACCTTTTGCCTTTAATCAACTCTCGTTAATCATGTGCTTATCTTTTTATTTCTCTGTCCCGTTGTACATATGTATATATTTCCGTCATCCCGCCTTCTCCCTTCATTCCCTGACGAGGTGTACTTCTGAATACTCGAAAGACCTTGGAATAATTTTTCTTTTTCCTTGTGGATTTGCATCATATATATATATATATATATATATATATATATCAGTTCGATTTTCGATTTCAGTTTTTGTAAAAACAAAATATCAGTTCCGATTTCGGTTTCAGTTTTTTTGCTTTCAGTTTATGAATTATATCAACATTTTCTTATTTGCAGTAAACTCAAATATTTAATATTCATATCTTTGAGTTATATATTATTTATGAAGCTTTTTATTATTGATTTGATTTCGATTCATACTACGATACACAGTTGTTATTCTTCGTCAGTAAGATTGATCTTTCGCCTTCGAAACTTCAGATGAACTGATACTGAAAAATTAAGCTGCATGCTTGAAGTCACACTGTTACTTGATATTTTTTTTTAACTTTTGTGCTAATCCACTCCTTATCTTGGCGTGATTTTTTTCTCTTTGCCTGTATGAAGAGGGAGACGAATATATTAAAAAGATAGAGCCATAAAGAAAAAGCTGATAAGTTGCCTTTCTATATCTATATATCTTCAGAGAGTCTTACGGGAAGAGACGAAGTGTATCTATAAATCAAAAACTTTCCTATCACGATTCACTTTTTGAATTTTTTTTTTTTTTTGACAAGTTGTGTCTGGTGTTAGTAAATTTGAATTAAAAACACCTTAACTTCTTTAACTCTTTAAGGACTGAAGGTACAAATTGCTAACGTTTCAAATACAAGCATTCATAACTTAACCCTACAAAAAATTCAGGGCTTAAAGGGTTAAGAAAAACTCTTTAATTCATGAAGCACTCAAATATATCGATTTCGATTTAATTTTTCAATTTTTCATTTTATTTCATTTCAGTTTCAATTTCGATTTCAGTTTTGGCAAAACTTTTCGATTTCATTTTTTTTTTCCGGTTTCAGTTTTTAAAAAATCAGTTTTATCAGTTTATCGATTCCAGTTCATATCAATTCCCCATCGCTGGTATTTACACTAGTTCATGTTAACATTCAAAAGTGTTTCATTATTTATGGTTTTGTATCACTGAGGATGATTAATCAAACCATCCCAACTATTCTTCTTTGCAAATGACAACAATACAAACAAGGTCAAAAAATAGGCTGATCTTTCTATGTACGTACAGGGTGTTCCATAAGTCCGGCATCATAAGAGAAATTCATATTTTTCTATTTCTACAAGCCATAATTCATATTTTTCTATTTCTACAAACCATAATTCATATTTTTCTCTTTCTACAGGCCATAATGTCTGTGAGCAAGGAAGAACGAATCCAGATAATTCTACTCATAGGAAATCGGAGTCAAAGAGAGGCCGCTGCTGAATTTAACAGACTGCATCCAGACCGCGGGCCAATAACACAGAGTTGTGTTAGCAGACTTGTTGCAAAGTTTAAGGAAACAGGATCTATAGAAGATAAACCACGCAGTGGACCTTGAAGGAGGTCCACTGACGATGATACAGCGACTGCTATTCTGGCTCATTTTAACAGAAGTCCCAATAAGTCTCTTCAGCGATTGTCCGCCGAGACAGGAGTGTCGAAAAGGAGCATCCATCGCATTCTTCAGGCTCACAAATGGCATCCATATAAACTTCAGATCCTACAGAAATTAAGCGAAGATGATCCCGACCGGCGGATGGAATTTTGTGAATGGGCTACGGACCAATATGCTCGGGATGCCAATTTTCTGTCCACCATTCTGTTCAGTGACGAGGCTGTTTTTTATGGAAATGGTGAGGTAAATCGACAGAACACCCGCTACTGGTCTCAAAACAACCCTCACTGGTATACCTCTTCAAAGGAACAAGGTGCATCTCGGGTGATGGTATGGTGTGGCATTTGGAAGGATCGCATCATAGGCCCCCTCTTTTTCGATGAACATGTCACTGGAGGCACCTACCTACGTATGCCAAGGAAGAAGCATTTCCCAGTGTCTTGAACGAAGAAGGAAATTTCCCAACATGGTTCCAGCAAGACGGCGCTCCTGCACATTACTGCACCCAAGTAAGGGAATACCTGTACCAACAAATTATTTCAAAAACGTGTAGGTACAGAAATGAACTTCGAATGACATCCTTGATAACAACACATGCGAAGTGCATGGTTTGTACATCTTTTGTACGTACTGTCCCCTGCAATAGTTCTGCTCCACCTTCTCCGAGATGTGGAGGCAACGCAGTCCCTCTTTCTCCCCCACCCTCATTCCCTCCCCCTCCTCCTCTCCCTCTCCCTCTCGCTATCCACCTTCTCGTCCTCCCCTCTTCTCTCGCTACACCAAAAACGGCTATATTACGAGATCAAACCGTCTACATGGAATCGCACAATAGCTGAAATTAATCATCATAATGTAGAGGAATACAGCACTTATTTGTAAGTGTTAAGATCGAATCATGAGATGACAAAAAGTATTGCATCAAGAACGATCCCAAAATTCGAAGGACACTGTAATTCGGAGTGTCAGATTGCGATTCGAATAGCATCTAATTTTAAACTGTGATTTGAATCCAGCGACGAAATATATTAAATTATATATATTAATATACTGTATATGTAAAAATAAACAATTCCAACATTTATTTTGGCATATAAAGTCCAAACTCGCGTGACACTCTAACTGTATGTTAAATGCAAGTTTGGAAAAAATTTTACTTTTCTTTCTATTTTAGTTTTGCTAAGTAATTGATTAATTATTTCTTTTTTAAATTACCTAATCATTTTTTAGATTATTCTTAATCATGTAATCGTGTTAAATTCTGCAATGTTCATTTTTTATACAATCTCTTAGTTGTAAAAGATAAAGTCATAACTTGCCAAAACTATAAATTAACACTTAATTTGAAATTTTAAGCATTTAATTTTGGCTCATATGCATGTTTAATTTTGATCCATAATAAAATGCATACTTCAATTTCCATTTTTAGTTAACTCGGCAAATCATGATAACATCAGATCTGTCAATATGCTGTTTAAAGGAAAAATATGACTTTATCTTCAAATAGCTTGCTTATCTGCCAGTATGCTGTTACAGCCAAATTTTACCTTTATCTTCAAATATTAAAAAAAAAAATTCAGCCTATTGAGAATAAAAAACAAAACAGGTTAACATTAAATAATAATGATGTCACTCAATTATTTGTATATAAACTCTTGTAATTTTTATTCTGATTATTCTGATCTGACCTAGAGGCTGAATTATTACCTGTAATATTTTAGAAGCAGTAAAACTGAGTCAAAAAATTTCTTTGTCTTCTCTTTTGAGCCCTGCATTCTCCAGAGAACTTAGTTTTAAAATAAAATAAATAATTTCCCGATACACTACAAGAAGAATCGGAGAACCGTCAGATAATTTAGTAAGTTTTCGCAGAATCCTCCGATTTACTACAAGAAGTCGGAGTGTAGTATAAAAGAAACTACTGTGATTCCCTACACGATACCAGCTACCCCAGAGTGAGAAAATCACCACCCAAGGCCATAGACGGAGGGTTAACATATAAAGAGTGTTCCAGAAGTCTGGACTCATAGGGAAAATATACATTACGGTATATTTTTAAAGTGAAACAAACACCTTTCTAATGTCAGTTTTACATATTTCAGGAAAGAAAATACCCTAATGGCTCAGTATACCAATTAAGAGGTGAAACTGGTATTGCTACATGTTTCTGGAAAAAGCCAGAGGGAGGCATGTCAGTCATTTCACAAACATGCCTCCCTCTGGCTTTTCCTGGAAAAATGTAGCAATACCAGTTTCACTTTCTCTTGATTGGTATACTGAACCATCAGGGTATTTTCTTTCCTGAAATATGTAAAACTGACATTAGAAATGTGTTTGTTTCACTTTAAAAATATAATGTCTATTTTCTTTATGAATCCAGACTTTTGAGACACCCTGTAACTGACGGGATAACTGCCCTGTTCATACTACCAGGATCATCAGCCGGTAGTTTCAGGAACAACGAGATGTGGAGCTGCTGAACTGGTCCACCAAGGGGTGTGACCTAAACCCCATTGAAAATATGTGGGCAAATGTGGTTAACACTTGGGAGCCTGGGTAGGAGTGGACATCTCGGCACCTGCTGGAACACACCATGGCAGAGTGGGAACTTTTCCGCACGAACCCACACTTCATCTACAATCACATGGCATCTGTTCCAAATAGGCTACGAGAAGTCATTAATAATAATGGAGGATGGACCAAGTATTGAGTAATTGTATATAATAATGTTATGGTTGTGATATAGTAAATATATATTTATTTACTTGAACAATTGTCAGTTCTTTATAATTTGAACATTATATATGTTTTGTATGTTCTTAAGAAAATCCCTAAATTTACTTCATTCATGTTTATTTTTGTAATAAAAAATTGAACTCTGTTATCATTATCTCTCCATGGATAGACCTTTTTCTAGATAATCATTTGTTGATGATGCATAGACTTTAAACAAAAATGTTATTGCCTAGAGGAAAAGTCGATACTACAACTTATCTTATACTTTAACTATAACATGGCCACATCAAAATCCTATGATTGAAAGTTTTTAAAGTATTCCACGTTTGTGAAATAACCTAACTACTCTATTCCTTAAATTTAGGAATAATACATGAATAAAATACATAGTCGTCCAAGCATTACCATCAAAACTACAGTGAACAATATATTTATTCTGTCATTGGTTTTCAAAAAATAAAAGTATTACTATGACAACACCTGAGAGGGGAAGGAGGAGAGGGAGGGAGTGAGGGTGGGGGACTCGAGTTTAAGAGGGACTGCGTTTCTTCCACATCTCCGAGAGGACGAATGCAGATTTCAAAATCATTAACTTGTAGAGCATAATCAATCAGGAGCGGCTCGCAGGTAGGCACTGTGGAACTGCAGCACTGTGGACAGAGCAGTGCCGATTTGTTTGTTTGACGTGGTAGTTGTGTTGCTGTATCGTTTGCTAATTCGAAATTTAATTTCCGAATTGCATTTATCAATGATTCGTTATCATTTATTTTTTGTCGTGAGATTGAAGTTAATTATATAATAATTGGATTATTTACAATATATAGCTTTCATTTCTTAGAATATTTTTTTCGCAAGTGACTTTTTGTTTTTTGAAATTTTAACTAGGCGCCTATTCTATTATCATGGCTGCGCTAGCCCCAGAAGTGAGTCGGGTGACAGTGAGTAAAATTCAGTCTCGTAATTTTTCACAGTTATCTCTTCAAGAAAAAATAGCTATTAAAACTGAAGGACGCCCTACACCAGAAATTCAAATATCTCAGCCCGGAATAAGTAACAATAAGAAATACATTCGTAGTTTTAATTCAGAATGGTACCAAAGAAAAAGTTGGCTTTGTGGTTGTAAAGTTAAAAATGCATTATTTTGTTTCCCGTGTCTACTACTCGGTGGTGACTTGACGTGGACAAAAAGTGGTTTTACAAATATAAACAAAATGAAAGAAAAAACTGAAAAGCATGAGCGTTCAAAGAAGCATATTGATAATGTGATTTCCCTGTCACTTTTAGGAACGGCAAATATCAAAGAAAAACTTAGTGAGGTTTACAAACTCTCGATTATCGAACATAATAACAAAGTTACCAAAAATCGTGAAATATTGTCGAAAATAATAGACTGCATTAAATTCTGCGGAAATTTTGAGATTTCTTTACGTGGACATGATGAAAAAGATGATTCGGCAAATCCAGGTGTATTCAGGGGATTAATTAATTTCGCATCAAAATTAGATCCCGATTTTAAAAAACATTTAGAAAGCAACACAGTCTTCAAGGGCGTTTCCAAAACCATTCAGAATTATATTCTTGACTGTGTGCTGCAGGTATCCCGCAATCAAATAAAAAAAGAAATTAAAGAAGCTTCGTTTGTGGCGGTCATGGCTGATGACAATGTTTCTGAACACACTCAAATGGTTATTGTTCTGAGATACGAGCTGAATGAGGAAGTCTTTGAGCGCTTCTGGGGTTTCTTTACTCTGGAAAATCAAACGGCAGTAGGACTATCTAAGTGCATTCTAGATCAGCTAGATATTCTTCTCGAAGGAAACAAGCAGAAACTAATTGCTCAGACATTTGATGGCGCAAATGTCATGAAAGGAAAAAAAGGGGGAGTTCGGACTAAAATTAAAGAAGTTTACAATAATGCACACTTCATTCACTGTTATGCCCACCAACTGAATCTGATTATGAAAAATGCAGCAAGTACTACCCGAAATTCAAGAATATTCTTTTCTAACCTCTTGGCTATACCAACATTTTTCTCCAGGTCACCACTTCGTCTCTCTATCTTAAGCAAACATATGGTCAGCCGCATTCCTCGTCCATCCCCTACTAGATGGAATTTTCATAAACGCACCGTAAACCGCGTCTATGAAAATTTCGAACCCTTAAAAAAATGCCTTGAAGAAATACAGTCGACAGCAAACGCAGATGAAACCATTTCAGAAGCAACAGGAATTTTGCACGTTTTGAATAACAAAAAGTTCATCTTTTGGTTGAAACTTTTTCATCAGATAATGCCTCACGTAGAAGTCATTTACAATCAAGTGCAATCTCGAGCTATTGACTCATGTAAAGTACGAGAATAGAATATATAGCAAACTTCAACAATGCCATTTTAAAAATAAGAAATTCAGAGTACTGTGAAAATCCTTCAAAAACACTAATGATTGAAGCAAAGGAAGTGTGCGACTGTGTATGTGTTGACATAGCTGAGAGGTATTCATTTACCAAACAATTAGTAGCTGCTAAGCTGTTTACCAAGGAAAACTTCGATAGCTATAATATGAAAATGCCTATGGAAGAGGTAACGGTGACCACTGAGGCATATCCCATGATTGAAAAAGAAAAGCTTCTTACTGAACTACAAGTTTTCTACAGTAGACCTGATATGCAAAATTACGACAGGTTAATTGATCTGCTGAAATTTATCACTGAAAATAATCTAGTAGATGTTCTTGGAGAACTAGCTAAGCTCATAAAAATTCTTTTGACCATCCCCATGACTACATCCGAGGCCGAACGCTGCCATTCAACATTAAAAAGAATAAAGACGTTCTTAAGGAGCACTATGAATCAGGAAAGACTAAATGCTCTTGCAATGATTTCAATAGAGAAAAATTTGATCAACAGTACACAGAATTTCAATAAAAAAGTAATAGACCTTTTCGCTCAGAAAAAAACAGAAGAATGGAATTTGTTTATAAATAAAATTTTTGGCAAATTCGAAATTACCCGTTAAGCGTAAGTACCCTATAATTGATTTTATGATACTATTTTACTTATTTTTATGACTAAGTAGTGAGTAGTTATCTATTTATCTATTCGACTTTCTCTCTCTCTCATATATATATATATAATCGACACAATTGTTCGCAATTTCTGAGGCAGCACCCCCATAACTGAAAGTCACGAGCCGCCACTGTAATCAATCATTAAGTATCCATATATAAAAGAATACCTTCCTCATAGATATGGACAATCCTGTGCTTATTTGGAATTCAAAAGGGTTACTGAGCTGTATAGCATCCAGAAAAATAGGTTTACGCACATCACAGCAAAGGGGTAGGGGGGAGGGTGACTTCCGTGATAACTTTCTCCGGCACAACGAAACTTGAGTTTGCACAGAAAGGATTTGCGTAGAAAATCGACGCAAAAGACAACCCAACACTGGAAAGATAAAGAATACTTGATGATAAAAAAAAAACTCTGTTGCCGTATCATCCAAATGTTAAATTTTTTAGAGATTCACACCCTCATAAGGAAGGAATAGACTCTCAGCAATGAGTTGTTATTCCCAAGTGGCTTAGTTCTACTGCGGAGAAATGCGACTTACGCAGGATGAAGAACACAAGCAAAAACTTTTTCTTCAAGCAGCTAGTTAGAATACTGTATAGTCTTCTGCCTCTCTCCTGCAACCAATACCTCCCATAAAGCCAGTCAGTGCTAAAACGCGTCATCATCGTACTTTCGGTAGAGCGATTTAGAGATTTAAGAACCCAGGTTTAGTATTGCTAGAGAGTAAATAACAGGAAGGAAGGAATGTGTGTGAACAAGAAAAGGAGGAACATAGAGTGTATCTTGTTTGCCTTTTTACCTAGCTTTTCTTTTTCACACCAAAATTCCAAGTTGTCATATCTTAGTTATAGTTTAAAGATACAAAAGTTTCCCTTAAAAAAAAGAAAACGAAAATGCTAGTAGCCTTTCCTATTCCATGAGGAAATTTAGACAATAAACTTTTGAGAAAAATTTGTATAGTATATATATATATACACATATATATATATAATCTACATAAGAAATCTGTACCAATAAATAAATAAATATAAAACGAATTAGTGATAAAAAAAGAGCTAATCAATCAATCTCACGTTTTCTCTTTTTACTTCAATTCTTTCTCGTCCGAAGAAAACGAGTCAAAATTACTTTTTTATGATAATTCTCATCGAATGAAACGGAACGAAAAACGAAATAAAAAAAAACGAAAAAAAAAAAAACGAAATAAAAAAAAAAGCGAAATAAAATATTAACAAAAGAAAATACAAAACTCTTTCTTTTTTTTTCTTTTTTCTTTTGAGAAAAAATCAGAAATCAAGTCGAGTATAACGGTATTAATTTAGACACTGGAATTCACGCCAATGAACGAGTGTTTCTCTGGTTAAAAACACCTGCGTATAACTAACCACACACAATAAGATTGCATTTAATACACACACACACACACACACACACACACAAATATATAAATAAATAGTTAATATCTAAATAATTATTAAGAAAAGATACATACTAAATTGTATAAAGGTTTAAATAACAAAAGCTGAATAGGAGAAACTCTATTTTCGAATGTAGATAAAGTAAAATAATTAATGGTCTCTTGTTTCGACGCTTAACGTACAAATTAACGGAACAACTTTTAACGTTTCAAACAAATTATTTATTATACTTCCTCCATATATGTCCAGTCTCTATATTTAGTTTCCGCTTGTTTCCCCCCATACATATAATGCTATAATATATTATGGATGCAGAAGCCTCACAACGAGCAAGGGATTCGAATAATTTCAATGGCTTCACACGAGTCTGTCTCCAATTTAGAACGGCAAATACAGGCAAAAAGAGATAGTGTGAAACAGATCATCTGAAATACACAAAGAAAAGAAGAAAATATCAAAATATTAAAATAAGAAACATATACCGTGTGTGTATATATATATATGTGTGTGTGTGTGTGTGTGTGTGTGTGTGTAGCACATTTGTAAAACAATGGAATTTCTTGTATCATTGATTTTTTTTTCAAACTCAGCCACAGGTGTTGGATGATCGAGCACAACTCTAATGAAACTGCTTCATATATATATATATACAGTATATGCTGAACATAATCTAGATTATAGAATATATTGAATGACGTAGTATCCCTTAATTTGCGCGCGCGCATATACACACGCGCACACACACACACACAACACACACAGACAGAGGATAAGGTGTCAAGCGCTTCCGTTTCCGGGACTATTATTTTTTCTACTCATGATATCGATTTATATATATATATATATATATATATATATATATATATATATATATACATACTGTATATATATATATATATATATATATATATATATATATATATATACATACTGTATATATATATATATATTTACATTTTTTACATTTTTTTTAACTTTTGCCCGAACTGTTCATTCTGGCGAAGGTCAAGCTTGTCACCACTTTAGACCTACAGTTTAACGTGGAATCCGAACCACGCCCCACCAGTAGTCCAGCGTCTTAACCGCTAGGCTACCCGGGTACCCATTTACCTACCAACCAATTTCTTTTTTGTTTGGAAGGATGAACAGCTGGGTTTTGCTGCGCGCCGCCTGCCGTCACCGGGTCTCGATCCCGGGGCCGATGGATTCGTAGCAAAAATGAACAAATTACAGATGTAATTTTCTGATCACAAATGACTGCCTAAATATAGACATATAGACGGCATAAAATTAGAAATAACTTCTTTAAGACAAACTCTGTAATACATTAGGAGTGCACCGCATTCTCATTCTTTATGGTTCAGACTTGTTTTATTATTAAAAATTATCAAACATTATAGAAAAAAGTGATATAATAAAGGTTTGGCTTCGCCATGCGTTTTTTGTAAATTAATTGGGTTATTTAGATTAAGTTAAACGTCGCAAATAACAACCGAAAATTTTAAAATTTCGCGGTTTCGTAGAGAGAGAGAGAGGAGAGAGAGAGAGAGAGAGAGAGAGAGAGAGAGAGAGAGATTTGTTAAGTGCTAAATCAGTTTTTCTTTAATTGTTATTTGGTGCTGGTTAAGTGTGCGGTCTACCTACGATTGGTTAGGTTTCATGATATTTTTGTTAAAACTAACGAAAATATCATGACTAAACCTAACCAATCGTCAAGGGCGATTGACAATGGGATGTAAACAAACAATTAGTAAACAAGATAAGAAGCTATAAATAATTAAAAGGTAGACCGCCGAATCGTAGGTAGACCGCACACTTAACCAGCACCTGTTATTTTTTCCTTTGGGATTTTTTATTATATGAATAATTTAAAAATTGCATTAATTTAAAATTATGGTGAGGGACGTTGGGCTACAATTTATACATATTTTTTAAATTTTTAATTCGATACTTTTACACTACCACGTAAGTTAAAGCAACTAATTTAGAAACTGCAGTTGTTATTCTGTTAAGCCGATGATATATATATATATATATATATATATATATATATATATATATACGCAAAGAACCACAGGGAAAAGGATTTCGTGTTTCCTTTTCCTTTTCTCTGTGGTTCTTTGTTTATTAAAAAGATCACGTGTTGTTCTGTGATTTTATTGTATATATATATATATATATATATATATATATATATATAAATTTTTTAAATATGTGACACTTTAAAAGGTTTGTATTTATTTTATTAACCCAAATAAAAGGACGAAATTTTTACTGTACGTTCTCTACATATGGGAAATTAGTCCCCTATTGCAAAACATATTCTATTTGATGTCCTATCAGCTCATAATATTTACACGATACTTTCGATGGAAGGGTCTTCTTCAACAGATATTCTTCGGGTTGTGTGATAAAGGAATATCATGGCCACCACCATCACCAGATCTAAACCCCTGTGACTTTTATTTAAGGGGAGACTTAACACTTTTATTTATTTTATTAAGGGAGTACCAGGGGAGGTCTTAGTAACGCATCCACCCCTCCCAGTCAGTCCCCCCCCTCTGGAGGAGCGACTGGGAAGGAGCCCCCTAAACGGCTAGGATAATTTGCAGCAAATTTAGTATAGACATTAGGGGAAAACCAGGGAAGGTTTTAGTAACACACTTGCCCCTCCCAATCCACCCTTGGGTTGTGTTTCGGGAGTTATATATTATATATATATAATATATATGTTTAACACAGACCGTGCATGGAACAAGGAACTCTTCTGGGAAAATTAAATCCACTATAGTCCGAATAAGTAATGGTAAATGACAAATACCATAGTTTTTCTTTTTCATGATGCAAGCCCGACGTGGGCAACGGGTCTCTCGCAAAGAGGTCCCATAAATATAGCTTCCCTCACCAGCTATCTGCAAAGCAGATAGGATCCAGCTTTGGGACATGGATCTAGGGGTAACCCTAGATCCATGTCCCAAAGCTGGATCCTATCTGCTTTGCAGATAGCTGGTGAGGGAAGCTATATTTATGGGACCTCTTTGCGAGAGACCCGTTGCCCACGTCGGGCTTGCATCATGAAAAAGAAAAACTATGGTATTTGTCATTTACCATTACTTATTCGGACTATAGTGATTTAATTTTCCCAGAAGAGTTCCTTGTTCCATGCACGGTCTGTGTTTAACATATAAGTTTCTCAGGGGACCATTCTGAGTTTGTGTATATATATATAATATACTTTCACCTTCCCAGTCTTAGTAACGCATCCACCCCTCCCATTCAGTCCCCCCCTCTGGAGGAGCGACTGGGAAGGAGCCCCCTAAACGGCTAGGATAATTTGCATCAAATTTAGTATAGACATTAAGGGAAAACCAGGGAAGGTTTTAGTAACACACTTGCCCCTCCCAATCCACCCTTGGGTTGTGTTTCGGGAGTTATATATATATATTATATATATATACTTTCACCTTTAATTTCATAGAAAAAATTACCATAACATTATGGTAGTTTTTATTAAATCTTTTTCATTTGCACGCGGATTAGCAATTAAGGTTTACGCAATAAACTATAACTTTTTTGTTAATAGCAATAAATAGGCTATTAAAGGTTGCTTTTAATTGGGAACGAACTTCATTAGCGTAAAATGATTTTTTCTCCTTTGACCGCTGTTTAAAGAAGAAAGGCTTTTAAGAAGCATTCCTGTGGCTTACATACTGTAAATGGATTAACGAGGGAAGGATATAGAAGCATAGAAGTTATCTGTATATACTATTTATATAATTTCTTTTACGTACATATTAGTGGATGCCCCGAATAAGGAAGCCTATATAGCAGTATTGCGAGAATGGAATGTACAATAAATTTATATTTTGAATCTCATTTAAGCATTTGGGTTATTTCTTTCAAAGGACGAATGCCCGTAGCTCATTGGGTATAATAGCACCGTTTCCCTATAAACGAAGTGAAGACACTAAGGTCGGGAGTTCGATTCGCGATGGAGCTTTTCAATAATAATCCAGGCATCGGCCGCGTTCGTCTGGTCTGAGCTCAGTTTGTGGCCCTCCTCACTGATTATATTATTATCTATTTAAGGGTTAAACTATGTAGTGTATATAAAGTTATCTACAATAACGCTTGTATAATTCGAGAAGAACTTGTTTGACTGTAAACAACATTGAATTGGATAGTTTTATCTGTATACTTGCATTTATTTGAAGGGATTTAAAGTTAATTTAGTATTTAAGTATCGGATCACAAGAAATCAGTGGCATGATTCTACGTGGACTGTGTTCAGCACGTCGCTCAACTACAGTAGCGTCCTATCGTTGAACTAAGTACCAGCATTATGATTATGTGAAGAGGGCCAAAAATCCGCAGGCGCAGTGCTCAGGATAACTTATGCGGCTTATAGCGTTAATTTCTGATTATTATTATTATTATTATTATTATTATTAGCAGCAGCAACATCGGGAATCAAACCCGTAATATGATTTTGTTATACCAATGAAACGAACTAAACAACCAAAAATAAAATGGATGCTCGAATCAGCCCTAAATCTGTTCGTACATTGAAGCTATACCCGAATGAAAAACAAGGCAAGAACCACACATAATACTAATAATACATAGTCTCATCTCTCTGGAGCCCACTAAAGTGTGTATATTCACTTCGAAGGAGTTTAAATCTTTCTCGTTCTCCCGAATGCTCACGCAATGCTTTATATGCTCGCTAAGTTGAATGACTCTCAGGAGAGAATAAAGACATGCATTTATCTCAAAGTATAAAAAACGCGTTTAAGATAAGACAATATCTTATCCCTCGTTCGTATTCTTCTAGCGCAACGTTTGGGGGGAGAATGATGGGAATGCAATTTATGAATCGGATTATATAATGTTAATTTTTGTATATAGCTTTGCATGATATTCTCCGCGAGTTTATATATATATATATATAATATCACGCATGAACACGCATGATTTTACATAATGTAGAACTAAGTTTAGATAATTGATAAAGGATAAATCCTAAATTACACGATGGAGTAACCAGATAATCTATCGTGTCTGTAGAAAGGAGTTAAATCTTAGCTGAAGAAACTATAACAAAGGTTACTTCTCGCTTCACATCATTCCCATTAACAATCGCAGTCCAGATTTGACAGAGTTCTTTCCTAGTTTGAGAATGACTTAAAATGAAGAAAAACAAACTTATCGTAATTTAACTTTAACTCAATGTAAGTGAAAGTGAAAATTTATACATTCTCGGAATGGGAATGAATCATTTAAGAAAAAGTCCATTTTAGATTCTGTTATAAAATGGGGAAAATCTCAAATGGGAAAAAGAGACCTCAGGGAGAGTTCATTCTTTTGTAGGCACGAGTATCAGGCCGTTACAGGTTGGAAGCTGTAAGGAAATACTGTAGCCAACGGACCCATACCCATTGGATGAAAAAGACTATAACATCGACATTAAAAACTAACTTACTAACTTAACTAACCTAGCGTAACCTAAACTAACTTAATCTACCCACAATATATCTGTCGATATCATGTCGAGTCGATCAGATGTAATCGTAACCAACTAAATTAGCGCGGACTAACGTGATTTCATCAACAAAACCAAACAACCAACAATTTATTGTGGGTTACATTAGATTAAGTTAGTTTAGCATAAATTAGGTTAAGTTCAGTTTTTAGTGTGTTGATCGTTTGGTCTTGTCGAGGAAATGAGTATAGGTCCATTTAGTTTTGACTATAGCACACGAGAAAGAGGAGGATCTGTACCCAGCAAGAGAAGTAAAGAAAAAGTGAATGATCTATGGAGAAGTATCCATTTCTATGCGTCGAATAGCTTATGTGTTTTATAATTTCCAATTGAAAGAGTTTTAGACGGAGTCTAACACATTTTACAGTTTTCATAATATAAGTTCGGTTCGACTGTACCAAATTATTAATAGCATAATTTGTGTTCTGCAAATTACTTTCCACAAAAATGACACAATTTTTTTTAACTTTTCTTCTTTAATTACGTTTTCCTTCAAAAACATGATATTTTTAAAATTAATTAATTTTTATTTAACGTTTTACCAAAGGAGAAACTAAATTTGAAAATATATTTACTGATAAGATATAATATATATATATATATATATATCGGTAAATTCTGTACCCATTCATCGATTTGTTGTACCTTGTATTCCATACATTAAAACCAAGCTCACCCTCTCGTCTATTGTTAATTACGCAGCCATCCCCTACCTAAAAACAAAATAATAAAATCAACACTGAAAATTCCTATGATGCGCGACTTTGCGCCACCCTGTGTGTATATATATATATATATATATATATATATATATATATATATATGGAGAAAAAAGGTTTTCTTATACATTTTTACATTCTTACCTCATTTTTTTTGCATATGAAATTGTGGATAAATAAATATTAGCAAGCTTTCCAAAGTCTTCAAATATGATGCAAAAGCAAATTTATTGTAAGGCTTCAAACAAAGTAATAATAAATATACATTTTATTCTTAACATTGTATAAAACTTAAATTCTTTTAGGTTTATTAGTATATATATATATATATATATACATAAGACCACTAATAATTCGTGAGAAGTGCCAGAAACTGGTACAACGCTCAGGCCAACTAATAGGGCCCTCTGCGCAAACACCTGAATTATTATTACCAGCACCATCTAGAGTCGAACCCCCGACCTCAGTGTCTTCACTTGGCTCATACGGAAACGGTGTTACCCACTGAGCTACGGGCGCCGACTGTACAACCAGTAAATCAATAAAATTATCGTTATGTTATAGCCAATGGACCGAAATAACTTACTTTTACAGGAAACGGAGAACGCCTTTCTCCGAGAGCGTAAACTTATCGTTGCAAAACCCTTAAACTATAAATTACGTAAACACATGCACGTATGCCCGTTTCCCACTCTCCCCCCACCCCTCCTAGGAGAGAGAGGATGACAGCTATGCAGGATGAGGTTTCCTGTATATATATATATATATATATATCTATATAAAAATTAATCGTGTTTATCATTTTAATTACTTAATTAAGTCGTATTAACCGCATGTAAAGTATTATCTGTTCGTACGTAATCTTTCCACGTATCAACAGTTTGTTTTAGTCATTAAATTTTATAAGGTACAGTGACCGCATGGCGGCCGCATGCGTTACCTTAAACCCAAATACCTTATTGGTGATATCGTTTAATTGTATATAATGGAAGTGAGCGAATAATATCGACTGATTTATATCTCTTAAATGCAATAAACGTACAGCCGACGTCAACCGGTTGGTTCGATATACGCGGATAATTCTTTCCTGCTTCCTTTTTATTTTTAATTCTAGGAGTTGAATCAACACCTTGAGCTACGAATAGTATTATTTTTTGTAGTATTTAAAATACCTGCGATGTGCACCATATCATTTTAGCAAAATTTTTATTTTAATCGTAATTTTATAACTGCTCATGAAATTATTTACATTTCTGTGTTTGTCTCGATAATTGCCAGTAATGTACGCATATTTTAAGTTTTGAAATATCTAATAGCTTACGAAATGACATTCTCTCTCTCTCTCTCTCTCTCTCTCTATATATATATATATATATATATAGAGAGAGAGAGAGAGAGAGAGAGAGAAAACTTTTTTTATTAATAAAACAATATAAAATTAAATTCTCAAAACAATGATTCGTGACTGTATACAATTTTAACAGAGTTAAAATAATGTTCCTAATTTCGAAACTAATTATTATTAATATAATAATTAAAATTTCCTAAATTTCTTCAATAAAATCTACTAAAAATAAGTAAATAAATAAATAAAAAGAAGACGCGTTTGTATTTCAGTGAGCAACCAACCATTGAAAAGAGTGGTCTGCGCAAGCGCAAATTTCAACCAATCAGAGTTCATGTTTTTGTCAGCTGCCACGTGCGTCAAACAGCTGTTGGGAACATGTGTCCAATTTTGATGTAATAGGCTACCGAAATGAAAAGAACAGCAGATGATTTTGAGATATTTATAATAACAGACAAAAAAAGGAACTGTTTATCGTACAATGTGCAACTAATTTTCTCGTTACAATGAAAATAAGATTAAATCAATTCCTATTACCTTTCATTATCATCTTAACCATTTTCCATTATCAATGTTATTAAGTGTTGAATTTTTAATATATGGTAATTTAAAATAAACTCTCTTCTTTGTCTTATTAAATTTTAACGGTACAGCTGCTCTTATTATTAGAATGATAATCAAAATTAATTAAGCTATCGGAAATCTTGTTATTAATACTCGTTGCGTGTATGTATTTTGACATACAGTAGGCACGAAAAACGTTTGCAAAACCCGACTTATTTAATTGATTGCAGAATAGTTCGCCTGCTTAAAAATTATATATATATATATATATATATATATATATATATATTATATATATATATATATATAATATATGGCGTTCAAAAGTTTTCGTCCACCTCAGTTTTAGACAATTTCTAGAAAATAATACAACTCTGAGAAAGTATGTCCGCTATATTAAGGTATTTTCTTTTACAAGAAATGGTATTTCATATATTCTACTAAATGTGTAAGTAATGTACCTTTTATTTCATAAGAAAGGACACATTAATGAAAATGGTCGTTTTTGGTCCTGTTACATTTTTTTCTTTGCAGTATAATAACACCGATTTTAACGCAGGTATTGGTGAAAGACCATAGCCAAATGTTATTAATCCTCAAAATAGTGTATTCATACAGTAATGTTAACAACTGGTCTATTATAACTGATAAAACCGTATAATCAATGACATTATAGCAATTTGATTAAAAAATAATTAATCATTTTCTCTATTCTCTCTTTAGAGGCCGTAGTTGAAATGTTTAAGGAACTAAGTTTATCCCAGAAAGGACAAATAATTGCACTTTCAAGAGAGGGAATGTCCCAACGCCAGATCTCGGCAAAAATTAACTTTTCAAAAGGGGCCGTCCAAAGAACTATAAGTAGATATAAAGAATCTGGATCGTACTCTTCAAAGACAAGATCTGGCAGACCTAAAGTGACTACTGATTCTCAGGATCATTACATCAAGGTTACATCACTGCGTGACAGAAAAGCCACAGCTACACAGATTCAGGCACAGTTGAATGAACAACGGGACTCTCCAATAAGTACAAGTACTATAAAAAGAAGACTCATAAAAGCTGGTCTTCATGGCAGAGTTGCTGTGTCCAAACCACTACTGAGGAAACAAAATATGGCTAAAAGATTGGAGTGGGCAAGAGAATATCGAAATTTTGCTGTAAACGACTGGAAAAAAGTTCATTTTACTCATGAATCAAAAGTGGAACTTTTTGGGTTTCATAGAAGAGTTTATGTTAAACGTAGAACCAACCAAAAACTGATAGATGCCTGCATAAAAAAATCAGTAAAACATGGTGGAGGCAACATTCAAGTTTGGGGTTGTTTCAGTTATTTTGGAGTTGGGAAATCTTCACAGAATCACTTACACTCTCACAAAAGAGAAGTACCACTCCATACTAGTGAGACATGCAATACTATCAGGATTGAGGCTTTGTGGTCAAGGATTCATTTTCCAGCAGGATAACGACCCAAAGCACACTTCTAACCTTTGTATGAACTATCTCAACAAGAAAAAAGATGAAGGTGTCCTACAAATCATGAAGTTTCCTACACAAAGTCATGATCTCAATCTAATAGAGCATCTTGGGGACAATTTGAAGAGTCTGAGAGCTAAAAAGAATATAACTTCTCTCGATTCTCTCTGGGAGAATGTAGAAGAATGCTGGAACGGCATAGCACAAGATGTTATTCAGAAACTTGTCGAATCTATGCCTCAGAGTGGAAACTGTCATTAAAGCAAAAGGAGGTCATGTCGATTATTAATAAGATTATGCCATTAAATTATTAATTTCTTTACTAATTTATAATAATTACATTTAGAAGCAAATAATGTAACAATAAAAAATCAAATTTTGTTGTAATTTTTATATATATTTGTACAATTTACAGTAAATTGGGTGATTATAAGGTGGACGCAGACTTTTGAACGCCACTCTCTCTCTCTCTCTCTCTCTCTCTCTCTCTCTCTCTCTCTCTCTCTATATATATATATATATATATATATATATATATATATATATATATATATATATGGGAATGAACTCAGAATGGTTCCCTGAGTTTTTTATGATACACACAGACCGTGCATGGAACAAGGAACTCTTCTGGGATAATTAAATCCACTATAGTCCGAATAAGTAATGGTAAATGACAAATACCATAGTTTTTCTTTTTCATGATGCAAGCCCGACGTGGGCAACGGGTCTCTCGCAAAGAGGTCCCATAAATATAGCTTCCCTCACCAGCTATCTGCAAAGCAGACAGGATCCAGCTTTGGGACATGGATCTAGGGTTTAAAGCAGCCTAGCCCCACTACATTTAGAACCTCAATATAAGTAAAAGACTCGTTGCATTCACGTCGGATTGAATAAATCAAAGAAAAAGGGGTAACTATTATATTTTTAGCCAAAACCAAAACTTACAGTTGAGGTTTAAGTTTTGGTTTTGGCTAAAAATATAATAGTTACCCTTTTTCTTTGATTTATTCAATCCGACGTGAATGCAACGAGTCTTTTACTTATATTGAGGTTCTAAATGTAGTGGGGCTAGGCTGCTTTAAACCCTAGATCCATGTCCCAAAGCTGGATCCTGTCTGCTTTGCAGATAGCTGGTGAGGGAAGCTATATTTATGGGACCTCTTTGCGAGAGACCCGTTGCCCACGTCGGGCTTGCAGCATGAAAAAGAAAAACTATGGTATTTGTCATTTACCATTATTTATTCGGACTATAGTGGATTTAATTATCCCAGAAGAGTTCCTTGTTCCATGCACAGTCTGTGTGTATCATATATATATATATATATATATATATATATATATATATATATATATATATATATATATATACAGTGTGGGCACCGTTAACCAAAAAGTTAACTTCGTTAACCGCTAATCCGTTAACCAAAAAGTTAACTTCGTTAACCGTTAATCCGTTAATTCGTTAAACATGTAACGGAAGTTACCGATAAACCGTTAACGTTAACTTTTATTATAAAAAAATGAAAAACACAATATATATATAATTTAATTTTCCCTCTTCTTCTCGTTCTCCATTTTGTCCATGAGATGCATGTTGCCCTTCATGAAAATTAGCATATCAAAGTTTTCATCAGACAGGGATGATCTCTTGGCCCTCAGGATGTCCTTGCCCATAGGGAGGGGATGGCTGTGTTGAACTTGATGAACAAGTCCACCAACACTTGCTCACATTGGGACTTGAAAGTACCGGCAGGATCAACCGGGTAGAAAAATAATTATGGAGATTTTAAAGATGTGGTACCTAGAAGTACCGCCAGGACATAAAGGGTTAAGGTGAAAACACTCCCATTGTAAGACATCAATTGACTTAATTTATGTCATCAAAGTGACATGAGAATTGAAATCTTACCTGATCAGTTTTATGGTTCTTGAAATGTATCAAGGAGACTACTAATAAGGTACTCACAGACATATTATAAATATACATGACTTACTTGACAACGATTATTTTTAAATATTCACTAGCACAAACATGTTGCGCAAGAGACAGACTGCAAATGAAACGAATGTAGTTATTTGTTGTAATTGTTACATATATATTATTGAAAGTGCCTTAAAATGCTCGTGATATTTCTTGAAAGAAGTTGAAACATTCAACTCAAATGGCAAATCTTTCCGCCTGATTTTACAGTCGACCATGTTTTGCTCAAACCAACGCCATAAATAACTACCATATTTGGTAAGACACAAATTGTGGCGACGGAAACAAATATATCGCCTGATTTTGCACTGCGGAAATGGAAATTCGTTCATCACTATTAACAGTGGCGGATTAATTGCGCACCTGCTCAGCACTGAAAATAATAGAAACTTTTAAACGTTTATTTATGAATTTTTTGGGTTAACGGACTTGAGTTAACGGAAGTTAAATGCAACGGAAGTTAATTAGTCCGATAATGATTTTCAAAGTTAACTTAAAAGTTAAATCGTTAACGAAAAAGTTAACTTCGTTAATTAACGATTAACGGATTAACGGTTTGTGTCCAGCTTTGTATATTATATACAGGGTGGTGCAAAAGTCTGGACCCATAGGCAATTTACTATATAAAAAATATCTTTCGATTTTTATAATAGTTTTCATAATTTAATTTTTGTTTATAATTTTACTAAATATTTTTCAGATTGTTACCCTATGGCAGACAAGTTAACAATAGCAGAAAGAATAGAGCTTGTGCTTTTGTACGCAAAAGAAGGAGCCACCTCACGTTCAGTCGCAAATTTCCTTATGTCTCGATTATACGAAATACCATTACACTTATTGTAAATTCTGAACTAGAACGTTAAATTTAACATAATTTAGTCACTGGTGTATGGTTAATTAAATTTCATTTCATAATAAACTTCCTGCAGGCCACACTTTTTTTTCCATATAAACCGCCTATGGGTCCAGACTTTTGCACCACCCTGTATATATATTAAACATTGGATATAACTAATGCATATGTAAATAGAATAACCATTAATATCATTTACCATTACGGGAAATCGTGAATTGAATGCCTATTATAGAATAGTTAAAGGTAATTTTTATTTACAATAGCATGTGTTCGGCGTTTCCGTTCCTATATCAGGGAAATGGCTTAAACTGAAATCGTTTAAACTACCAATCTTTTAGAAGCAAGAAGAAGGTGGGCTTTCAGATCGTTTAAAGCCCACTTGTTATAAAGCTTTATTACCACGCCAAATTTATGGGCATGAAACATTTATTTTGCCATTATACCAGTTTTTCTTCTAATTCCATTTCCATTATTCTTAATATATTTCCATTTTATTGTGAGTGAATAATAATTGGTGGTTTTATTATAAAATGTGGTTTTATTATAAATGCGGCTTCTAATATCTTTACGCAAATACTTATACACAACTGTATATTATCCCTGACACAGGTTATAGATCCACAATTTTATATGATGTTAATGATTCTTTTAAGAATTTCCATACATACATACTGGAAATAAATAAATAAAAAGAAATATATATATATATATATATATATATTATATATATCTATATATATATATATATATATATTATATATATATTATAATGTTATAATGTTTTAGACCAGTGCTGTCCAACTTCTATAAAGCGCGGCCAAGATGTTGACTATAATCATACACTGTTGGTTAATACGACTTAGGAACCCGCTGAATGTTGTTCTCCCTACTAGAAATGACAAAATAGGGAAGAAAATTCAGAAATGAAATTTGGCAAACGTCCATTCCGCGGGCCGCAAGTTGGACAGCGCTGTTTTAGACCAACAAAGACCCAAGGATCCACTCATGGCTGGTCTACCTAACCGTGTTTGTAATTGTGCATTGCGCATATCCTGCGTGGCGGCGGAGGGGACCTACAGTTTTACGTGGGCTCCGAACCACAAAAACCTTAATTTTACTACCTTGAACTATACCCAATCTATCAACATATGCGTCTAATCGATTTTTAAGCATACTTATAGACGTGCTGCTAATTACTTCTACCGGCAAACTATTCCACCTATTTACTATTCTATCCGTAAAAAAGATTTTGGCAAATGCTATCGCGAACCTTCTACTAGTCGGCTTACACTAGTGCTTGCATAATACCGAAAATTTTCAATACCGGTATTTGGAGGCAATTATGCTAATCCCGGTATTGATACCGGTATTATGAAAAAAATAATTTATTTTAATTTATTATGGTGCCACCCTACCAACCCTCCCACAAGCCTGAGGGACTTGCAGTACTCACCATATTTACTATAAATTAATGACCCAACTCCAAATAGATGGCATTCTATTCGAAAAAGTTTATACAGTAAATTACTAAATTGTAATAAAAATATTATTTGAATTTTTTTTTAGCATATTATTATACAACTACTGGGGTAGATAGAATTATTAGTATCTAAATATTTATTTCTTAGTTTGATTTTGAAAGTATGCTTTGAGGAAACAAAGAGCATCTAGGGATTGTTCAGATAGAATTGATCTCAGTTTCGTCAGAAATAGGACTGCAGCAGAAAAGGCTCTTTCTGATTCTGCACTTGTAGGTTTAATTGAAAGCAGTGCCTTGTACAGCTTCTCTAAATTCTCACTTCTCTGTAAAGTAACTTCCAAGCTTTTAAATTCATTAGTAACATCAAAATCAATGGAATTTTTTTTAGATGGCACTTTTCCTAGTTTGTCCATTTCTTGCATGTATTCACTCAGTAATGAATCTGCTTCCACTTCAGTCTTATCGGAGGACTAAATTGCCTAAATTTTACAATAGCAATTTTTGTCAATACCGAAAACCTATAATATCGGTATCGGTATTATTTGTACTTCTTCAATACCGGTATTAATACCGGTATTTCAATACCGGTTTTAACCCCTAGCTTACACCCGTTATTTTTAGTTCTACTATATTGTGCTATTTCGAAAAAGCTCTCTCTATTTATGTTATCGAACCCATTCGTAATTTTAAAAACCTGGATTAGATCACCCTTTAGCCTCCTAGTCTCGAGTGAAGTCAGTTTTAAATCTTTAAACCTATCCTCGTACGACCTTGACCTAAGCGACGGAATCATCTTAGTTGCTCGTCTTTGAACTCGTTCGAGTTTGTCTATATCCTTGCTCATATACGAATTCCAAAATTGGATCGCGTACTCCAAGTGGGGTCTAACTTATGATTTATAAAGAGGAACAATAATATCGCGCGATTTGTGTTCAAAATTCCGAGCTATAAAACCTAGCACTTTGTTCGCCTTATTGACCGCTGCTATACTTTGTCTCGCTACTTTCAAATCACCAGTGACTATAACTCCTAAATCTTTTTTCCTGATCTACGCTTGCCAACTCCTTCCCTGACATACTATACGCAAAATTACCTTTACGCGAACCTATATGTAAAATTTTGCACTTATCGACGTTAAATCTCATTTGCCATGTGACCGACCAATCAACGATTTTATTCAGATCTTCCTGGATTTTACCTCTATCTTCTCCATTTATCGCCCTACCACCCAACTTCATGTCATCTGCAAACTTTGAAACTGTACTGACTTAGCCGATGTCTAAATCGTACGGATGAAAATGTCCAACAGATTCGATTTCTGGTATGAGCAAATGTTTTCCATTTTAAACTTTTTGTGCCATTTGTAAACGTTAGCTACACTGAAAACATCATTTCCAAAAACTGTTTTAATCATTTCGTTCGTCTCCGAACGTGCGTTGTTCCATTTCAGAGATTTATACGTACTGCAAAAACACACCGTCCTTTTAAGCGCTCCAACCAACTACTAACTCATGGTAGCAGATTTTGCTTCAGACTGCAGACGCCAGAGGACAGGAAGACTCACATATGTAAACGGTTATTTCTTATTTGCATTCATTTGTCCGTAGCAATAAAATTATCGATACTTTTTGATCACTCCTCGTATATGTTTCACAAAAACCAGCCCAAATATTTTTTTCGTACTTAACTGCCTCAATGGAGCAAGTGTAGTTTACGTCCCCCTGACGCAAAAGGGGACACACACTACACTAGGTTAGAGTTGGGGAACGTAAACTACACTAGGATCTTTAGGAAACATTTTTTAAATGAATCCATCAAATAAAACGTTAAAACTAACGAAAATATTACGACTTAACCTAACCAATCGTCAATTTATATATACAGGGGGTCCGGGCTTAAATGGCAATAAAAAAAACATAAATGTATTTTATTGCCATTTAAGCCTGGACACTCTGTGTATATATATAAATTGACGATTGGTTAGGTTAAGTCGTAATATTTTCGTTAGTTTTAACGTTTTATTTGATTAGGTAATAGGTATACGTGGACAAAGTTGGGGAACGCAAACTACCCTAGGATAATGTAAGGGAACGTAAACTACACAAGGCACCACAGGGGGACGTAAACTACACTTGCTCTGCCTCAATTTTATAAAATATTTTTAAAACCTTAAATATAAATTTTCAGGTTATTAAAAACAAAAGAAATCCAGGTATTACGCTGCAAAACCACGTTACATTGATATATTTTACGAAGGCTTTCGAACCAAATCATTTCTTAATTATATTCAAAAGCAGAAAATAAAGGTGTTCCCAGAAAATAAAGGTGTTCCCAGGAAATAAAAGTGTTCCCAGAAAATAAAGTTGTTCCCAAAAATATTTAACAAATTACCATATTTTCGGGAATACCTTTGTGGATCACCTTGTATATAATAACTGTCTATCTAACAGTGAATCATTAAAAAACGACATGAAATAAAAAAATTAAACTCAATAAAGCATTTTAACAATCCCACAAATTGTACTCAATAAATTTCTTATTGATTTAATTTGAACAAAATATTTGTTTGAATTTTAGACAAACCAAAAAGTGTGTTCAGAATTATGAGGCAAAGTTTTGTTAAAATTAAATAAAATAAATTACATTAATTCAAAATAAATTTGATTTACATAAAACAAATTATATTTACTTGGAATTGGGCTCGACTACATGAACTGAAAATTTGAAAAATGATTAATTCCAAGTAAATATAATCTCGTACGTGTTCTACCAATAATTTAATATTACGTTCTATTCACTTAATTGCAAATGTTATAATAACAATTTTGCTTAACTACAATTTAAACCAATAAAAGGTAATTGATTTGAAGAAAGATACAACAACGAACCAACCAATACTGAACTACTGATTTTTATGAAATTTTTATATAAACTTAAATGGGTTACGCCGTGGCCGTCTCGCAACGCCGCTTCCCGTTAGATCGGCGAAGTTAAACGACGTTCTACGGTTTATTCAGTAGTTGAATGGGTGACTGTCTTCCGCGTTTAGATGATGTAACGACCCGTGGTTCCGTCCCCTCTTTCACATTACATTAGATGTTTCGAAGGAGATTAAACAACCTCAGTTATTATTATTGTAAACACCCCTCCCCAAAATTTATATAATATATATTAATATATATATATATAATATATATATATAATATACATATACATGAGAGAGAGAGAGAGAGAGAGAGAGAGAAAAGAGAGAGAGAGAGAGAGAGAGAGAGAGAAGAGAGAGAGAGAGAGAGAGAGAGAGAGAGAGTAAAAGAAACAGAAAATAAAAAATCTTTTTGGCGTTCAGGTGGAAAAAAGAATTTGTTCTTTTCTTTCCTTTTCATTTTAAACTTTTTAACTAATAAATTTGAATTTCAATCATGCATGCTCCAATATATAGGACCAAGTGTATGCATCGTACGTATAAGTTTACACAACTTATGTACATCATATATACGCGTACATACGTACACTTCGTGTGTGTTTATTGAAGTATTTCCGATCACGCGGATGTCTTCTTTACGTGTGTATTACTTTTCGGAATTACGTGTACATACGCAGCTACACACGGAAATTTGTCGTCCGTGATTGTAATTTTTCTCCGTGTGTATGTACACACGTAATTCTGAAAAATAATACGCGGGTAAAGAAGACATTCGTGTGATCGTGCCCTATCTGGGGTACGGAATTATTTCGGTGATTGTAGTTTCAGAAAAAAGTTCGCCTAGAAACAAAATATCTGAACATAAAAAATTATTAATTACTGACTGGATTTTTGTTCTTGAAATTTTATTAGTTACAAAAAAGAATTAAATATCCAAAGGTAAATAGACCATTACCAATTAGTAATCTTTTAAAAAAAAACTTTGTTTCCAGGCGAATTTTTTTCTGAAACTGTACATAGTTAACCATCGAAAATGGTGAATTTAACCTTATAATGATTATTATGACCGCCCTTTTTTTTTTTTGATAATGTCGAACTTAAATGTTTAGTATAAATCGCACGCTAACCATTTTCAGTTGATTGCCAGATGGTGAGCCATGTACATTATCTGGTTTTTGTAATAATTATGTATTTAATTTGGGCTACGTCATGGCCAGTATCGTAACACCGCTTCCCGTCCATCAGCGAAGTTAAGCGACAGTGGGTTGGGGTAGTAGTTGGATGTTACGAAGGAGAGTAAACAATTCTAACAAAACGATGTACTGTATTTAATAAGTTAAGTTAAAAATGCAATGAAATTTCTTCGTTAATTTTTATATATAAATAATCAAATATTTCCTATTTCAACCCTATTATTATTATTATTATTATTATTATTATTATTATTTTTTTATTATTAAAGGGAAAGTATCGTGGCGAGAAAAGATTTCGCGAGATGAATCATGAGACCAATGAGACATGAAGAGATAACCCACGTACCGACAATCTCTTAACGAAAAGATAAAGCAGAGAGAAAGAGACACGTGATAATGGTGTAAATGGAGGTAAAAAACTGACGGATGATGTATAGAGAACGAGATAAGAGAGAAGGGAGAGGAAAGAAGGCGACGTAGTGGAAGCGGAAAGGTTCCTTTTTTCAAAATGTAAATGAATAATGAACGGATCTCTCACGAGAAGACCAAAACAAATGCAATCGATTCGATTTTAAAACCTTTTAGGCGCCGATTCTACCATGAAGCAAACGGCAAGAAAAAAAAAGAATACAGAAGGCACTCAACCGGATTGTCAAGCGCTATTTGGCGACATATATATAGCATGCATCAATTCATTATATAAAATAAATGTATTTTTCAATTTACGCGGATTTATATTGCTGTGTACACTGTACAGTGTCGGAAAAAAGCTCGCCTATAAACCTAAAATTTCTGAAGGGCATAGAAAATTAATAATTAGTCGAATGATCGAGTTTTGTTTTTTAAATTTTATTAATGGTACCAAAAAACAAAAATCATCAATTATTAATTTTTTTATGCTTTTCGGAAACTTTGTTTCTCAGCCAATTTTTTTTCGAAATTATACGTATTGTAAGAATATCCATTCCATATTACCAATTATGGTATCGTTGCTTCAAGACATTAAGATAAGGTAATAATGAAGTTTTTAACTTCCTTCACAACATCTAAGGTCGTATGACAGAGGGGACCTACAGCTTTACGTGGGATCGGAACAATGGATCGCTACATAGTCTGCTACATAATCTGGAGGTAGAGGACAGTCTTCCAACCAACTACTCTTCAGACCCAGTGTCGCTTAACTTCGCTGATCGAGGGGAAGCAGTATTACGACACAGGCTACAACGTAGCCTGCATTAGGATATACGAAACCTTATTAACTCGTGTAAAAATTAAAAAATGTTTCGTCGAAGGACATCATTACTTAAGACGTTTCTGAAGTGCGGAAATCCTTTCATTTTCAGTATTAAAAATAATAATATTTTGATATAATTAATATTAAGTGATTAAGAAACTAAAGAAATAATGTGTTAATAATAAATAAACAATCTTTATTGAAAAACAAAATACATAAGGTATACAGTATTAAATAGTTCAAGCGAAACATTGCATCTTTAGATTTACTAAATATTGCCATTTATGTCAGGTTTTTAATTTTGTGACGAGTGATGTAATCAAAATATTCTTATCAAAATTTGTTGTTGGGAAACAGGAAAGCTTTTCAGGCAAAATCTCTGAGATTCATTTCAATCTTTACTCTACAAAAAGAGAAAATAAATACAAATAATAAAAATAAATAAATAAATAAATATATTTATTCTTTAGTCAACATTACAAAATTGAAAATATTAAACTACGACAAATCATTTTTTGGCTTCTGAGTTACAATGTTAAGGTTTAAATTCATAAAAGACTGAAGAATGTTCGTAGATGTTATAAACATTACAGGATTTTAACACCAACATTTTGAGCAGCCATCGATCAATGATAAATCTGATTAATAATAATAATCAGTCTGGAGGGCCAGAAACTGGCAAAGTGCTCAGGCCAACTAAAGCGACCCATTGCACTAATTCCTGTATTATTATTACCAACATTATCTGCGTTCGAACGGCCGACCTCAGCGTCATCACTTCGCTTATAAGGAAACGGTGTTACCAACTGAGTAACGCAGTGGGCGCCCTGATGCTTGTCAACGGTTCCAAATCGCGGAGTGTTCTGGTTGAGCCAGAATTCTTGAAGTTCTGAAATACGCACACTCTCTCTCTCTCTCTCTCTCTCTCATAAATATTACTTATATATATATATATATATATATATACACAATATTAGCTGAGAAGTTCTCGTAAAGGGACTAAAATTAATTAAGTGAACACAAATTTTATCATTATGATTTTTAGAAAATAATTTACTGTAATTCAAAGCTGCTTCTTGGGGCCGTAAAACTACATAGCTGACTTATAGTTTGAAAGTTTGTATGTTCTCATGTTCCTCTTATATTAGTATCGTGTGCGAGAATGGTCTTGTCTATCCAGCGTACTTTATGCTTCATACGACATCGCTACGTGCATCTACGCAAATTACACTCTGGTGAATTGGCGTTCACATTTTATGTAGCCTCTTCCATAGTTCCATAGTGACACATTGTATGGCGACATAAAGTTCGGTTTTTTCACTGATTTAAATCACATTTTATTGCCGGTTAAAAGTGAAGAGACTGCATCATGTTTCTTTGTAAACGTGTAAAATTCCTCTTTGTGATAGAGAAGTAATAATAATAATAATAATAATAATAATAATAATAATAATAATAACAGTGAAACCCAAGTTGAGATTTTAACTAATCTTTGTAGGGCAGAAATTTTAAATGTAAATAACCTGATTTAAAGTATTAAATAAGGTCAAGTGAAAGAAATATATCCACAAATTAACACAAAAATAGGGAAGTTATATAAATAAAAATTTTTAATGGTGAAACATTTACAGAACTCCTATTAACATAAAAACGCTATATATATATATATATATATATATATATATATATATATATATATATATATATATATATATATATATATATATATATATATATATATATATATATATATGGTGATTCATAAGTCTATTACCATTGTAATGGTGAATAAAAAATAAGTACAAACCACAGTAACCTGTGATGTTTTTTTATTTGAGGTTATTTTTACACAATTACACATTGGAAATTAAGAGTGGAAATTCTTTCTTTTAAATCATTGACATTACGAGGTTTTGTTGCATATACCCTATCCTTGACCATACCCCATATTTTCACAAATCAACAATCTGAAACACAGAAAATATTTCATCATTACAGTGGTAACAGACTTATGAATCACCCGACACCAATAGACCAGGGAAGTCCTCTGGGAGGGCCGTTAGGCAGAAGACAGGGAGTGCTGAAACTCCAGTTTCTTCTGTCAATGTCCTCTTTAGTTGATCTTTTTCTGTCTCATCTACCCTGTGAGTAGGCCAGCATGCTCTCAAACACACATTTCTTCCTCTGTTCCTCACAACACGGACATGCATCTTACACATTACACAATCTTTTCAAAATTAAAAAACAAGAAATAGCATAATTTTTAAGAACCTTGGAGACTTTAATTTCGGCTCTCTCCTTCTATTTGAGGTGGGGACATTTTGCAGCGTGCGCCCTTGCCCCCCCCTCTTCCTTCCTGCATATATATATATATATATATATATATATATATACAGTATATATTCCTTACACAAAGATGCATTTTACACAAGTAGTATGGGCGAAAAATGGACGAGCGCAATACAATGTTGCAAATGTTGATCATTGTTGAAAAGGGGAGGGGAATGTTGCAAGGGGTGTTGAAAAGGGGATGGGGGTCTTGCAACAATTGGGGGGAGCTTTGGGGGGATTTGACGAATTCCCACGTAGACAAAAAATAGTAATGGCTACCTTTAATTTTGCGTGTTCGACGTTTATGAAGTGGTATTCAGCAAAGTGTGAAGATATGGTGGATACTGAATAGTTCCCTATTCCACCCTCCTTTGATACTTTTAAGGCTACATTGAACTGTGCGAAGCTTGAAAAACAAGAGGTACAAATACTCTACGGGTATTCTGGCTAGAGCATTGCGGGATTTCGTGGTACAAGCGATGTATTGAACTATGTTGTAGGACGAAACTTTATAAAACGTTACATATACCGTGAAGTGGAAGAAACAACACGTGCAGAAGAGAAGCAACGGTTATGATTAGCGAGTCTTGTTGATGAGTGGTGTGACAAGCGATATTATGTCATGTTGCATCATACCGAGTACTCGTACCCTACGACTGAGAATGTAAATCTTGTCATAATGGAGAATCTGACGTATTTTTACCACTACATTAATATGTATCATGACGAGTTTGTAGTGAGGTTGTGGCTAAAGGCATGTGTGAGTTTCAACAGAAGTTAGAGACGAGTATCGCCTGCTAAGCAAAAAGGAAAAATATGGGCATATGTTTATCTCAAATAGTGCGCCGGGGTGTGAATAAAATGTGTTTAGTTCGTGAAAATCCCCCTGAACGAAAATGTCTGGTGCGCATTCTGGGGAGTGGGAGTGATAAAACATTAAAACCGGTATTGCTTCATGTATTCCAGATGGAAAATGTCTCAAAACACCTACCCAGTATAATGGGTTACAAGTATTCTCTTCCTTCGAGCCGATCCGTCCACCCGTGGCTCATCGTCATCTCAGAGCTTGAACCGAGTGGACGTGCACTCCTCGAATACGATGGAACTTCCTTTGAACAGCATTCTCCGTGACGAAGTCATTGCGCGTGTTCAGGAGTAAAACCGGTGCCATTAACTATGTACTGGAAACGACTTGTAGAAAAAACAAACTCTGGTAAATGGAATGTTGTTTATTTAAGTGTTGAGGAGATGAATAGTCTTCGTGGTAGTTGAGAAGTGAAGTGAGGATCGTTATGAAATACCTGCAAGTGTAGGTACAAGAAGAGAGCAGATTATTGATACCCCCACATATGCCATTGCGGTTTCCGCAAGCTGAAGCCGATATTAGACGCACGTGTTAGGGATATGCTTTATTTTGATACGGTTCTTGAATATGCATACACCGCTCTGCTCGACGGGCTTACCGAGTGTAGGACTGAACAAGGTGAGAATGGTCTAGAGCTGGATGCTTATTTAAAAGGTTTAGACTCCTCGAAATATCATGAACTTTGGTACAAATCACTTGAGCGGTACAGGGCTGAGCTCGCCTACACAGTTCACCCTGAGAACTATTTCTTTATATAGTGAGCAGCTGTCGCTACGACTTAGAAAATTATTTCAACTGCTGCTATGCATTGTGAAGATGAGTTCACGATTGAAAAGCTCGGATCAGTAAGAATAAACCCTTGATTGGAAAGGAGTGTTTATAGACTTGTATTTAATAATGATGTTGTGGCTAACGATTACCTTTTTGTATGTGCTTTTGACTGTACTCTAGCAGTGTTTAAAGATAACCTGCCAACCTGGTGTAAAGTGGTGTAAAGTGTTTTAGTTAAGCGCAGGAGAACATAAAGTGTATGTATTTTGCAGTATTTTTATTTTCAATATATTTAATTGTTTAATATAAATGTGTGTATATATAGATCTCTCTTGTTCTATTATTTTGATGGTTATACTCCATCGTTTAAAAATGTGTATTTCTTATATTATTATTTTCTATTTTATTTTTTTGATCATATATATATTCCTCGTTCGAATTTCTTATATTATTATTATTATTTTTTGAATGTATATATTCTTTGTTCGTATTTCTTGTACTATTATTATTTACAGAATGATGTAATGGTGTTTCATTTAATTCTTTTGGGTGTATATATAAACGATATTATTTAATTATATGTATACAAAATGACTGGTTACGCCTTCTGAACCGACTGGCTGCTTAAGACTTCTAAGCCAACGTTCAAGAATATATGCTTTAATTAAATAAATAGCGCAATCTGGCAACTCAACCCTAATAATGTATATACCTGAACAAGCCATTTACGCCTTCTACGCCAGATTAAGCCTTCTAAGCCAACTAGCTGATTAGGACCTTACAAGACAGCGAGCGCTCGGATGCACTCTCATTATGCGTCTGGCTGGGGCCAGGCGGACATCTTTATCCTTCTTAGGTTAAAGCTTAGGTTAGGGTTTCCCTTTGAGGGGTGAGGACATCCCACCTTCTCTTTCTCTCTTAGGTTAAGGTTACCCCTTTAGGGGAAGTCATCCTCCCTTCTCCCCCCAAATCTCCCCCTTCATTTCAACTTGGGGGATAACCCATCCCCCTTTTCAAATACTCTACAACATTGCAACATTGATGAACATTTGCAACATTGCATTGCACTCGTCCATTTTGCGCCCATGCTACTTACACACTACACAATTTTTTCAAAATGTTATTCATGTCGGTACTAATAACGTTTTAACTTCTAGATCGGAAGAGCTGCTGGCTAGTACAGGGACTTACTTGAGCGACTAAAGGAAAAACTAATAAGATTGTTTTAACAGGTATACCTCCTCGAATTATCCAACGTAGCGATTTCTATAGTAGGGCGACCTATATCAACAGTAACCTAAAGTCTCTTTGCCAACAGGAAGGATTGCATTTTGTGAATTTTTGGAACAGTTTCTACGGCAGGAGGGACTTGTTCCTTGGAGATGGACTTCATCTTAGTGACGTTGGAGCTGCGCGTTCAGGAAGACTATTTCATAATACTGTCTCTTCTTTTCAGGCTGCAGTAACTCGAACGGTCCCAGCGTAATTTCCTCAAACTTCCCCTGCGCTCGCGAAGGTATCGCAATTACAAACAATTTGAAGGTTCTATCCTTAAATGCTCATAGCCTACGAAATAAAATAAAGGAATTTTTTTCTTTAATTGCTTGTAAAGACTATGACTTAATTGCGATAAATGAATCGTGGCTTAGCACCGGGGCCGGATTCCATATATCCCATACAACTAAAAGAATTAAAAGGTAGCATTGTTCTGCTGCTAACAAAGATTTTTAATGCGTCTATTTCTGAGGGGTGCGTACCAGATAATTTCAAGTTTGCAAATATAACGGCTATTTTTAAGAAAGGCAATAAAGGTGCGGCGGGAAATTATAGGCCAATCAGTTTAACGTCTGTTGTAGGTAGCTACTGGAATCAATAATTAGGGATCGCATAGTCGAACACTTAGAATTGCATAACTTGATTAGAAAACTCAGCACGGTTTTAGGCGAAACAAATCTTGCTTAACTAATCTTTTAGATTTTTTCAAAGCGTGGTTGAAGTTTACAATAGTCATCGGGCGGTTGATGTAGTGTATTTAGATTTTCAAAAAGCGTTTGACACCGTCCCGCACAAAAGACTCATTGAAAAAACTAAGGCTCATGGAATCAGGGGTGTAGTAATAAATTGGATAGAAGAGTGGTTGCGAGGTAGGAAACAGAGGGTGATCGTTGATGGAGCGGAGTCGTCTTGGGGTAATGTAGCGAGCGGCGTTCCTCAGGGTTCTATATTGGGTGGTAGGACGATTAATGACAAAGATAGAGGTAAAATCCAGGAAGATCTGAATAAAATCGTTGATTGGTCAGTCACATGGCAAATGAGATTTAACGTTGATAAGTGCAAAATTTTAGATATAGGTTCGCGTAACGGTAATTTTGCGTATAGTATGTCAGGGAAGGAGTTAGCAAGCGTAGAGTAGGAAAAAGATTTAAGTGTTATAGTCACTGGTGATTTAAAAGTAGCGAAACAAGTACGGCAGTGGTCAATAAAGAGAACAAAGTGTTAGGTTTTATAGCTAGGAATTTTGAGTACAAATCGCGTAATATTACTGTTCCTCTTTATAAATTATTAGTTAGACCCCGTCTGGAGTACGCGATCCAATTTTGGAATCCGCATATGCGAAAAGATATAGACAAAATCGAAAGAGTTCAAAGACGAGCAACTAAGATGATTCCGTCGCTTAGGTCGAAGTCGTACGAGGATAGGCTTAAGGAGTTAAAATTGACTACACTCGAGACTAGGAGGCTAAGGGGTGATCTAATCCAGGTTTACAAAATTATGAATGGGTTCGATAACGTAGATAGAGATAGCTTTTTCGAAATAGCTCAATATAATAGGACTAGAAATAACGGGTGTAAATTGACTAGTAGAAGGTTCGAGACAGCAGTTGCGAAAAACTTTTTTACGCATAGAATAGTAAATAGCTGGAATACAGGGCGTCCCAAAAAAATGTATACACACTTTAAATAATTATAAAGGCAGTGTTTATTAAAATACATTTCATTTTCAAAATGTAATAGAATCTACAGACATTATTTAATTGTTTTGTCAACGCCTGTTTTCAAACTGACGTCCGTTCTGGTCCAGGCACTGCTGATAACGCGAAGCAATGGAATCGCAAACATCACGAAACATTTCGTTTGGTATTTGTGTGCATTCTCGTTCAATGGCTGCTCTCAATTCAGCGACTGTTGCAGGTTTTATAGCGTAGATTTTGTCTTTTAAGTATCCCCATAAAAAAGTCTAGTGGTGTGAGGTCTGGTGAACGCGGAGGGTATTCTACGAAACCCCTTCGTCCAATCCACATCCACATCGTGCCAAGTACCACTCGCAATACTCCACTCTTCGGTCGGGATCATCTTCATTAATAGCATGGCCTAATCTTGGAATGTAACTTTTCCATTGACAGCGCTTCAAAATGCGTTGGACAGACGATTCTGAAATTCCTACCTCACGACTCGCTTGCCGCACAGATTTTCTTGGACTTTGGTGATACGTTTCCAGTACTCTTTCTTGCTTTGTGGGGCTTGTCGATGTCCGTGGTCTTCCGGAACGCTTCTTGTGGACATTCTGAACAGTTCCATCGGCTTCAAACTTATCTCTAATTCGAGTGATGGTAAGTCGCGTTGGTGGATCTGTTTGAAACTCCCTCCTAAACTGTCTTTGCACTTCAACTGCGTTTTCACACTTCCAGTAGCATTTTAGAATGAATTTCCTTTGTTCAAAGCTTAGTCTGACTGCCATTATTAATTCTAATGGGTTTAACTTGGAAAGAAAGAAACATCAATTGAGCTATCAGCTGTTAAAGTGTGTATACATTTTTTTGGGACGCCCTGTAGTTTGCCGGCAGAAGTAATTAGTAGCACATCTATAAACATGTTTAAAAATCGATTAGACGCATATGTTGATAGATTGGGTATAGTTTAAGGTAGTAAAATTAAGGCTTTCTGGTTCGGAACCCACGTAAAATTGTAGGTCCCCTCCGCCACCACGGAGGACATGCACAATACACAATTACGAACACAGTTAGGTAAACCAGCCATGAGTGGATCCTAGGGTCTTTGTTGGTCTGAAACATTATAACATTATTATAACAAAATTTCTAAATAAAATAGCATCGTGAGCCTCAGAAACCTTGTTTTTGGATCTCTTTTTCTTATAAAGGTGGCCATTTTTGCGGGCACCCGCCCTTGGCCCCTCCTTTCTACATAAAAACAAATATTATATATATATATATATATATATGAGTGATCTACCTATTGTCTACTTATGCCCTATCAACTTATCAGTCTGTTTGCTCGTGTCTAGATTACGCACACAACTTATTGTGTGACGACTGTGTACACTACTTTGTGCAGTCGTACATGTCCCTTGACGATCATGATTACGTACATGTAAACACGTCCACGTGTATTCTTTATACTTTTTCTTTTAATTATTTCGCCTCTCGCAAGGTACTCTACTCGTTAATGCTGACTGAGTGTTCGAATTCCGATGTCGTCGCCAAAACCAAGCATCTGAATTCGAAAATCTCCTCTCTTGCTTCTGCTACAAATTTATAACATTAAGATGTTATGTATATTATTATATTATACATATTGTCTGTATTATGTTATCGTTAATGTCCGTGTACTTCCAAATGAAAAGTACACCGTGTTTTTCTCCGTTTTCATCATCGCTAGCTTTTAGGCTTTCAAATCATGATAACCAATCATTCCTCTAGTAATATTAGACATAATTTGGCGTAATTATTGTTAACTATAAATATAGTATAACATTGTTGTTAATCCCCTGTAAATTATAGAACAACGGAGAACTCTCCATTATTTAAATTGTATTACCTATTCAGATTACTTTAGTATTAGATATGTCAATTAACAAATTGCTAAAATTGTAATTAACGGTAATTAATGTACTTAATAGTGATGTAGGTCACATCCGCATCCGCATCCGCGGAACATCCGCACATTTTCTCGCATCCGCATCCGCATTCGCATCCGCACTTTGGACTGCGGATGTCGTGCGGATGTGGACCGTTGAGATAAAACGTCATTAATAAGCGGAAATTATCAAATTCTACTATAATAATAGAACTAGTTCATTGTGCGCAAAAGTGATGCAAGCGACAAGACGAGAGGCTGTTCTTGTATGAAGTTACTCTCTTGCAACCTACTTAGATCCACGTTACAAAGCTAAGTTATTTTCACCTAGTACATTAGAACGAGTTAAATCATCACTTGGCAAAGCAGTTGAAGAGCTTCAATCTCTTGAATCTGTCGCTTCGCCACCCACCAAAAGAATAAAAGTTTCAGTGACAGAACCAACACCTTCAACGAGCAAATCTATCACAGAATCTCTCTCTCAGTTTCTTGAGTCAAGCAGCGATGACGAGACCTACGCGATGTCAAAAGATGTAGTAAAAATGATAGAGAGCTATCACCAAGAAAAACGCCTGGCTGCATGTGACAATCCTATTAGTTGGTGGAAAAATACGCAGAATATCTACCCATACTTGAGTAAACTTGCAAGGAAACATTTAGCCTGTCCTCCAACAAACGTACCAAGCGAGAGATTATTTAGCAGTGCTGGATTAATATATGATGAAAAGAGAAACAGACTGGCAGCAGAAAAGGCAGAAAAATTAATGTTCCTTAAGCATAACCTTCCTATAATTAAGTTTGAATATTAACGATGAACATCTTAGTTTACTTTATTTTAATTACTCATTTATAAATATGCCTAATAAAACTTTAAACTTAATATAAATAGTTATCAAGCTAATTAAAGATCTCTTTCTATAAGGGTGGAGGTTGGGGAAAGAGGTCGGTGGGGTGCATTTGAGTTGGGTTCACGTCCCGCATCCTGGTAACAATTATGGTTTCTAATTGTGGCTGAAACTCGACAAAATATAACGAATTTATTTGCAGACGAATTCACTAATTGATTTCTATATTAGTTAGATGCTTGATATTATTTTATATGTTCAGAGAAAAGTACAGCAATTATTGTACAATTAATCAATTATACTACATTATAGCTACAGCTCTCTCTATATAATAACTTATTATATACGTTAAACACAACAAATCTCGAATATATCCTAAAAAATAACGAAAATGTAGACATCCGCATCCGCATCCGCGGATGTCGAAATCAAACATCCGCAGTCACATCCGCATCCGCGGATGTGAAAAAATGACATCCGCTACATCACTAGTACTTAATATAATGTAATTTATGTACTTAATGTACTCGGTACATGTCGGTCCCCCGACATTATGTCGCCACCCAAAAGTGTATACCTTACAAAAATTAGTAATGTTTTTGTTAATCTTTTTATCTTTCTAAATTTCGTTGTATGCTTAAATTATGCTTGACGTCAGAATTCTTCAGCTCTCCAGCTAAAGTGGGAGCTTAACCTTCAACTGCATTCCCCCAAAATTGAGGCTTATTTAGTTCTTGTATTATAAATTAATTCATTCCTGCCTGAGCCTTTACCTGAGGAGGCCGAGCCCCCCTCGCCTTAAATTCCTGCCTGGTCCCTTGTTACCAGAGGTTGCACCTCCCTCACTTTAAATTCCTGCCTGAGGCTTAGACCAAGGAGGCCAAGCCTCCTCATTTTAAATTTCTGCCGTAACTCTTACTCGAGGAGGACAAGCCTCCTCGCTTTCAATTCCTACCTTAACTATTGTCAAACGGGGTCGAACCTCTACCCCTGTAAATTCCTGCTTGAGCTGTTGTTGTAAGAGGTAAAACCTCTTCCCCTGTAAACTTCTGATTATCAGTGCCTCGTTCTGTATATACTGTGTGAATAAAAATTTATGAGTGAACTAAAACTCCAATTTTTGAAGTGAAGTGTTTCCATTCACCCCTTCGGGAAAAAAACCTGGTAGAAACTGTTCATTGGTACTCGGATGCTCTCAGCTAAGGCCGAGCTTACCCAACAAGGACCACCTTCGTTGGATTGTCCAAAGTGCATTAACCCTAAAAAGTCGCAAGCGGGCAGAGGCTCGCACAACCTATGCGCGACAGAATTGATATCAGGGCGTCATTCAAGGTTGCCAGGTTTGGCTAATTCCATTCATGGCTGGCTAAAGATATTTTGAAAATGAAATGAAATGAAAATGAAAAGGTCCATATGACAAATATTATTAATACGATGACAGTTCATATACTAAGGATAGAAATATATACAATTTAGTGGCGGCTCGTGCCTAGGAGCTGCAGTCCCCCAGACACTCACTGCCAGGCGTATGATTCCTTCAGACACACACCAGAATAATACACTACTAACAAATATATCGTAATGAAAAGTCATTATATGTTATTTTCAGTACGTTACTAAGTGAATTTCCATTAAAACCAGACCAAAATTTAAGTTACTTTCATAGTTGCTGTACGATTCATGTCTGTTATTAATTGGCGCCACATCTGGAAACAATGAGCTGCAGTAGGTGCAGCTCAGTCTCGTGTTTACATTGCGTGTGTATGGTATGGTTAAGTCGTGCTTTCTTTAATTACCCTTTGACGATGGAAAATCGAGTGAAGTATTTGCAAAGCATCAACTTTTCCCAGCTGACATTAAATGAAAAGACTGAAATCAAAGCAAGAAGAAGACCTACACCAGTATATATATATATATATATATATATATATAGAGAGAGAGAGAGAGAGAGAGAGAGAGAGAGAGAGAATCGGAAGGTCTTTTATCAGTCCTCGTTTGGCTTCTTCATGCAACCTATGGTTTACAGTTGAGATTCTAACCCTATTCACTTCTTCTCTTTTCCATAGACCTCTCTACCTCCCTATACTAATTCTTGTACATAATAAATAAATAAAAAATTTCTTTCAAATAATTCATGGTGTATATTATAGATTAGATTAAGGAGGTTAGTATTCATACTAGCCTTTATTTTCCGCTGTCTCCTGATGCATAATTGAGTGAAGGAGATAAGTGTACGTATGGTGTGAATGAACTCTGAAGCAATTCTCTTCATTATACTTTTTCCTACTTTCCTATAAATCTTCTTTCACCACTACTTTCTGTCAGCAGTGGCTGGCGGAGGAGGGGAAGAACCTTGTCTGTTCTATACTTTACTATCAGCCTACTACTATTCCTGTGTAAAAGCTTTACTCGTCTATAAGTGCAAGCATGGTATAAGTTTTCAGTATTATTTATTTTCATTTGCTATTTCTATTTTTCTACTTCTTCTTGGGCTAACCTTAAGTAGATATTACGGTCTTTGTTCACCTAGAACTCCGTAATACCGCATTCATGGTCACTCACACCCGCCAGGTAGACTATAGTGGTTAAGCTGTTTGTTAATTTCAAGGTTCTGGGATCGACTCTCGGCTCGGACTTCATGCAGTTTTCAATGATAAAGGTGCCTCTCTAGATCTTCACTGCGGGATAGCGGTTCGATCCCCATCTACAGTAAAGGCTGCGAGTTCGAACCTGGCGCCGGACTTTGTTTCATTAAAGGCTCTGAGTCCTGTATAAGAGTATCTTCGGATCTTCCTCGATATAGGCGTGCTTTTCAACTTTGAAGAGAATTAAAACTTTTTTGCGCAGTACCATGGTGAATGACAGACTGTCTGCTTTAGCAATGATATCCATTGAAAATAAAATTCACAGAAATGAAGGATTTTAATGAAAAAGTAATAAACCATTTTGCTACATCGAAGAGCCGACGCACCGATTTTATTTTCAAGTAATACTACCATCACCACCTCAGCCATCCCTACCGCCACCACTACCACCCCCACCATCCCTTCTACCACCACCACTACTACCATGCCCTGGAAATCCGTGGACATCAACTCATACCTGAGGTAGGTCAAATTTGTGTACCCTACTGTTGTGTGAAGCTTGCAGTCCCTCCATTTTATTTTATCACGAGCCGCCACTGTATATATATATATATAAGGGTGGTCCTTAATTTTAAAGGTTGTAAATTCTTTGCTCCTATCATCTAGAATCGTTTTGTTTGATGAAAAAACTATGTACTTGAAATATTTTACAAATAGGTTAAGATTTAAAGGTTGCTCAATGACCTTTTTTGACCAATTTAGAGATAAACGTGTAGCGGGAAGCCTAGACCAGTTCACACGTGTTTATCGTGTCAGCCGGTTGGGGTCAATGCTGCCCACGAGACATATGTGTTTGGAATAATTGTAGAAAGATTTAATGTATTTTTACCACTAATATTGTGTTTATATTATTACCATTTTATTGTGTTATATTTATTGTGCTTCTGACCAGTACTTTATTTTCTTTCACAAATTATTGTAGAAAAAGTTAGTGTTTTTGACTACTTAAAAAAGTGCTTTGTTGTATTTCATTTTACAATTTAAAAAATGTCTTCGACTAGATAAAGACAAGTTACAGTATATTTGTTGGGTTACCCAATTACCAAATTGACTGGCTCCAAACTACCATCCAGTAAACAAGTTTTGAGCCTCTTTTTGCATTATCACATGTTGAAGAAGCAGCCTATTCATTAGGCTGGCTCATCCGTGATTCAGTAGGTGGAGGAATTTTGGAATCGAGCACGAATTCCAGCAAGGAGGAAGCACAATTCGCTGTCAAAGCTTAAAAAGTTACATATGGAATGGGTCAACCTAAAGAAGAACATAAACAGACCATCAGGCACGCAGGAGGCCAAGATAAAGGCGTTTCAGCAGAAATTGAAAAACCTTTTTGATGTCGCATATACTGATACCCCTACTGTCATTACCATCCAAGAGGACCGCGATTTTCTACTAGCTCAGCGAGAGCAGGGACGAAAGGGATCCATGGGTCAAGTCGACATCACTCTTCATAAGAAAGAGAAACGAGGCGCACAAAGATCAGAAGCTATTTGAGAAGAGACGTCTTCATTATGCGTTCCAGCAAACAAGCTCATCTACAAGTATCCTATTGGCCTCCAGCAGCAGCAGCGAAGAAGAACGTAGCTCATCTACGGATGAAGAAGATGGAGGAGCCAGGCTCCAGGAAGAAATAAGTGAGGCGTCTTCATCCAAAAGGTCCTCCCTCGCTGCTGCATTGGATCGTGTAAAACTAACTGATAGAAAGGCAGCCTTTGTGATCGCGGAGACAGCAAGGAGTCTTGGCCACAACATTGAAGATTACAATATCAACTGTGCCTCAATCAGACGCCAGCGGCAATTTCATTGCAGCAACATCGCCAGGGTTCTGAAGCGGAGTTTACTGTCAATGTGCCGCTCATCGTACGCTGGGACGGAAAACTCTTGCCAGGCATTACAGGAAAAAATCAAGTTGATCGCCTCTCCCTGCTGATATCTGGGGTTGATGTTCAACAGCTTCTCGGAGTTCCGAAGATACTGAGTGGCACTGGAGAAAATCAGGCAAAGGCAATTGTCGGAGAAATAGAAAAGTGGGGCCTACAAGATCGAGTCATTGGGATGGGGTTTGAAACCACTGCCAGTAACACCGGTCGTCACTCAGGAGCATGCATCTTTCTGGGAAAAAACTGAAGAAGAGCCTGTTTTACTTCGCCTGTCGCCATCACATCCTTGAACTCGTCTTTGGGGCAGCATTCACTGCTTGCCATGGTGGAACATCTGGACCCGAAGAAGTTCTTTTCAAGCGGTTCCAGCAGCGATGGAACAGCATCAATCAAGCAATTACGTAACAGGAGTTAGCAATGAGGCCATGAGTGCGGATCTCCTTGCATTTGCTGCATTGAACCGCTAATACTTTCCATTGGGTGATGGGGACCTGGATTCCAGCAATTCGGTTAAAAGGTTATATTTTATTGGGATCCCAACTGCTAGAACGTCGCAGATGCTATCTCTTACCATGTTACGATATATAGGTGGCAGTTCTAAAATTTCAGTGCCATGAGCTACCTCTAAATATTAATATATTTCGATGAAATTTTGCAGTGACGTAACACTGCTTCCCGTCGAATAGCGAAGTTAAGCGACATTGGGTCTGGGCAGTAGTTAGACGGGGGACCGTCCTCTGCGTCCGGATTATGTAGTTACCCGTGGTTCGGATAACTTGTAGGTCCCCTCCGTCATATGATCTTGTTGCGAAAGAGGTTAAACAGCCCCATAAAAACAAAATTATATACAGAGGGTTGACAAAAGTAAATAGACAACTTCAGTTTCTTTTTCTATAGTTTTTTATTTGATAATAAAAGTCAATAAATAATAACAGAATTATTGAATCAATATATTTAGAATTGCGTTGCTTTCCTCTTTCCATTATTTGAAGCCGACACACATTCTGATATTCCATTGATGAATTTTGTCATTTGTTCTTGAGGACAATTATCGTGGTGTCTATTTACTTTTGTCAACCCTCTGTATATTGTAACTCCTTATATACTTCCACTTTTAATAGCACTGTTTCCATACAGAAACTGAACTGTGTTATCAAGGAAATAACGAGAATATCTATTTTCTTAATTTTATATTTAGGAAATAACTTGCCTTAACCCTTTAAGGCCGGAATTTTTTGTAGGATTTAGTTATGAATGCGTATATTTGAAATGCTACCAATGTACTGGTAGTACATATACCGGTAGTCCTGAAAGGGTAAATACATAAAATGGGTATTCCTTCATAATTCATCGTTAAACTCGGCACATTTTTAATCGTTCTAAATTTTTCAGGCTGAAAATGTGTAAGCAGTGCTGTGCCCGCTAACTCCTAAAGTTAGCGCCACGAACGCTAACGCTATCATAAAATTTAGCTCCGCTAATGCTAACGCTAGACATTTCAACAGTTAGCGCCGCTAACGCTAACGCTAATTTTGTCGCCAATTTTTTCTAAAACCACCTCAATTTATATATGTTCTGCCTTCCGTCCGTAACAGGCAACAACATGTTTTGCTACAAGCAAAGCAGTGGATATACATGTCATGATATACATGTCATGATCAACTTGCAGTTAGTGCTACCTCAGTCTTTTATAATGGAAATTGCAGTCGGCGAACCAAATTTTAGTACAAGTAGTTTTGAAAAATTAGCGATTAGCGATTACCGATTGACTTTCTCTAAAAACTTAGCGCCGCTACCTCTTTCGCTACCAATTTTTAAAATTAGCGGCGCTGATCCCAGCACTGTGTAAATTCATACAATTCGTGTTATTTCCTTGATAATGTTTTGCTTATAAAAATCATCGCGAGTTTTGCTCTCTGAGAGTGACGGACGAACTATGCTTATTTTCCTGGAAGTAAACTCAAACTTGTACTGCAAATATCGCGTGGTAGAACAAGCCATACATGTGGATTAGTTTTTAAATAGTTAACCCTGTTCTTATTTGTCGTAACCAAGTTTCTTTATCTGCGTAGCTTTTATGAGGAAAAAATCTAAGAAATCTATTGCAAATGAAAAGTTGCAAATTAAAATATAATATTTATGCACATTGTTCTGACGCTACACTCTAAATTTTGTATTTATGACTATTCTAAATAATGCCCGAAAAATATTCTTTTTCTTATTGTATACTTGGTTCCTAAAATACATCCATTATTTTATCTATATATGTACATACATAACATAATGGATGTACTTTAGGGGCTAAGAGTACTGTACAAAGAGACAAAAAAGCACAGTGTACATTTTCGTTAAATACTACGAAGAAAATAAAAAGAAAATATATATTTATTTATATGCAATGACACGTTTTCTTTTTCCTTATATGTCATTAGACGAAAGCGCTTGAGCACCATTCTGTGGTTCCTTTCCGTCGTGGTTTTATTCATCATAAATATTTTTCACGTGTTACTTTCGTGAAATAATTTTCATATATATATATATATATATATATATATATATAACGTAAAGAACGACGCTTGTATAGGAGATATTCCGCGCAAGATGAGGAAAGAGAACGAAACAAATGAAAAAATGAGGTAACCACCCGGGAATCGAACCCGGGATCTTCCGATTGCCGGTCAGATATGATAACCATTACACCACGGGCCTCACTCGAACAAATGCCGTAATTCTTCTACATACGCGCAGAAACCAATGCCCCAAGGGGGCACCTCCCGCATGCCGTAACATTATATACATTTTAACTGCAAACACGCAGTATAATTAACGTAAAGAACGACGCTTGTATAGGAGATATCCCGCGCAAGATGAGGAGAAGTAGTGAGTTGGTTTCTTGTGCTCTCCACCTTACATAGCCAGGTACGCCCGGCTCATCGGGGATTGTTCTGAGCCAGGCGTCTAATCTTCTTTTGAAGATGTCCACTGCAACTCCCTTCGTGTTTTTTAGGTCTTTGGGCAGCTAATTAAACAGTTTTGGTCCTCTCACCACAAAACTATTTTCTTTCAGGGTTAAGGATGTTCCCTGTCTCGCCTTCAATTTGGGAATACGACACAGTCTACCTTTTCTACTTTCCACAGTTGTTTGGGGAGTTATAGGGTTCAGAGTAAGATTAGGGACTAGTTTCTCCATTATTTTCCAAGTGTAAATAATGGTGTGTGTCTCTCTTCTCCTTTCCAGTGAACATAGGTCTAGTTCGCGTAACCTTTCCCAGTAATTTAGTTGTTTACACCCGTTGATCTTGGCTGTGAAGCTTCTCTGGATCCCTTCCAGCTGTCTAATGTCTTCTTTTTTATATGGGGATGTTAGGACCGAGCAGTATTCCAATTTGGGTATGATCAGGGTTTTCAGTGAGGAATCATTACATTCCTATCCCTTCGTTTAAAGGTTCTTAATATCTGTCCGTTATTCTCTTTGCTCTGTTTGCTGCTATCTTATTTTGTATTTCAAATTTCGCATCATCTGTCATTACAACCCCTAAATCTTTTGCTCTAGAATTTCTCTGAATTTCATGTCCATTTTGGGTATAATATCCCATGAATTTTAGGTCTTCTCTTTTTCCGTACCGTAACAGCTGAAATTTCTGTGATAAACTTCATATTGTTGTCTTCCGTCCACTTGTAGATTCTGTTCATGTCGGTTTGTAGAGAGCCTATATCTTCTGGGTTTCTTATTTTTCTACTGATCTTTGTGTCATCCGCAAAGGATGTTACTGTGCTGTCTCTGGTAACGTCCTCATCTATGTCAGTTGGCATGATTATGAAGAGTAGTGGAGCTAATACTGTTCCTTGTGGTAATGAGCTGAGGACCTATGATTCTGATGAAGATACTCCTTGTACTGTAACGACTTGCCGCCGCTCACTAAGGAAATTATATATCCATTTCCCTACTTTTCCTGTTATTCCCATATATTTCAGTTTATGTACGAGTATTATGATTCCATGGTCACGCTTGTCAAACGCTTTAGCAAAGTCTGTGTATAGTACATCATAGTTTTCATTACTTTCCAGTGCATCAATAATGTTGTTGTAGTGTTCCATTAGTTGTGATAGGCATGATCTGCCTGACCGAAACCCATGTTGGTTATCATTTAATTTTTTTCTGAGTTTCCAAAAAGCCATAGATTTTCTGTCTAACTATTCTTTCAAATATTTTAGTGAGATGAGATGTAAGCGACACTGGCCTATAGTTTTTGGCCTCGGATCGATCTCCTCCTTTATATATTGGGACTATGTTTACGCTCTTCAGGATGCCCGGTATTTCTCCCGTGTCTAGTGATCGTCTCCATATCCAGAATAGGGGCGCAGCGATTGCATTCTTGCAGTTTTTGATCAGTGTGGCATTCCATTTATCCGGTCCTGCCGCTGAGTGTGTTTTTAGTTTCCCTATGGCTTGTGTAATATCATCCCTCGTAAAGTCGAAGTCCGTTATACTTTCCCCTCGTAGTTCTTCTTCAAGGAACGCGTTTCTGTCGCATATCAATTTGTTAATTTTTGGGATACTGAGAGATGTTTCGTACTGAGCTCTTAATATTTCAGATACTTCTGTTAGATCATCAGATAAAGCACTGTTCTCGTTTTTTAAAGGTCCGATAGTCGCATGGTTTTTCGACTTTCTTTTTGCAAAATTATAGAAGTACTTTGAGTTAACCCTTATCGCTTCTATAGCGTCGTCTTCTTCTTTTACTGTATGCTTCTCAATTAGTTCTGTATGACGTCATCGATATTTTGCAGTTTATCATTTAATATTTTTCTGATGTTGTTATGTTTACAGTTACTTAATTTTGCAGTCACTCTTTTCTCTTTCGGAACAATGCCCTCTTTTGTCTCTCGAACCTGTTTCTCTTTCCTCTTTGTTGTATTTTTGGGACATGTCTTTCACAATTTCTAACGTCTTCTCCTTTAACGTCATTAGCATCTCTTCCGTTGTCTTGGCCTCGAAAATGGTTTTCCAATCTATTACTTCCATGCTGGATGTAACATCTTCCCAGTTTATAGCTTTGAAGTGAAAATTAAAAATTTCGAATTTGCTTCTTTCTGTTGTGGGTGTTCTTTCCTTTCCTGTTGCCTTTATATTAGTTGTTATTTCAATGATGTTGTGGTCCGATATCATAGTTGGGGATAGTTCTACCTTATCAATTAGATTACTATTGTTTGTGAATACCAAATCTAGGCAGTCGTTTTCTCTTGTGTTTTCTTTTATTTCTTGCGTTAACATAAATTCATTTTTACCTGCTCCTGGTCTTCCCGTGTGCCCCACTTGTCCTGGTGTATACATATATTTTTCCTATCCTTTTATATTTCATGAATGGGAATTTAAAATCACCAAAGAGAAAAATATTTGGGGTGGGAGAGTGTAGATCGTTTACCCAGTTTCTTACCTCTGTAATGGAATCTGAAAATTTTGAGGTTGGCGTGTTTGGGGGTCTGTACATTACAATTAGTACCATATTTAATTTTCCAACTTTTGCTGCTACACATTCTACGTAACTGTTTGAAGTATTTATAGTCATTTCTGCCATATGCCTTTCGCGTGTGTAAATAGCACAATTTAGGGCGGGTCATACTATGCATTTTTTTTAAATCAATGGAGAGGTGTGTTCAAATGACATATTTTGGTGTATAGAACACAATTCTGAAGAAAATATTTAATTCTGATAACCCTAACCTACATCATTTTGCAGTTGATTATTATTATTAAATTGTTGATTATTTTACTATTGTAGTTACCCCAGAATATGTCTTCTCACGTTTTCTATCATGGCTGCTCACGTTATCTCTCATAGAGCATTGTTCTAACTAATTCATACAAACACATATAATGTAATTCATATAATAATAATAATATTTAAATACTCAAATAAAAAGGTGTGCCATTCCACTTAATTGTAATTATCATACAGTTTGGTATATGAAATATTTTGACGGTTTTCTGGCGCGCATAAGGCCATTTTCTGAGCCACCTTTCTCAGAGGCTAGAATGTAACGTTTCAGAACATTCTGAAACGTTTTGTGAAATATTTGAAGTGACTCATGATTTATGAAGCTATTTTACCACCTCGGCTTGCAGTGAGGGGATAGATTTAGTGATTATCTACTGATATTTTTTTGTTACTGTTCACATGTGAGTATTATTCTGTTATATTTTAGAAAAAGCTATTTCTACGCATATTATAGTGATACATTGAGCAAAATTTAATTAACAACTTTGATTTGAGCTAAAATTAGGTGGTTCATTTTTAGTACAACTGAGCAGTATGAGGCCTATTTCAATGTTCTAAAGAATATTTTTAGGATGTTTCTTTAGTTTTTTTAGAGTACATGAACAAATTATTTGCATTACAGACAACAGATAAATTAGCATTTTATAACATTTTGAAACCAAAAAAGCATAATGTGTTTAGCATTTGCAGATAAATTTGTTCTTGCCCATTTCAGCTCTTTTTTTAACCAAGAATTTTGCGCTGAAAAGAGTTAATACCTGTCTGTAGTGGATACTTAACTGTTGTATTATTGTTTTTATTTCAGTGTGAACTCATTAAGAAAATGGCTCAAGTCAGAACAAGGACGAAATCAAGTTCTCATCTGAGTAATCTTGTTGGCACTGGCCGGGAGCTGTTGGTGTCTGAACTGCCAACTGTGAGGGATATCCTGAGGTATGGCATCTACTTGAGGAAGTAAAGTGAAGATGACAGGAGGAACTACCCAGTGGACAAGCTGGTGAGTGACATCTACCCTGGTCTGATTTGTCAGTGGAGCAAAGCTAATGCTCTTTTCAAGCCACCTGTTATCAATGAAAAAGTGACCATCATGTCCAAGCTCAAGGAGGTCTGGAATCAGGCAGTGAAGTTTGCTCTTGGGAAGGGCAAACTTGATGCCAAAGAGAGGTTCATTGTCAAGTTAGACAAGTTCTTTGATATTTTGACTTGCAAGTGTCAGATTACCAGTTGTGAGGGGGGAGGCTGTGAGGGCTGTGTTATCCAAGCCCACATTAACTGTTCCTGCAACAGAGAGAAAAAGATTCCTGTGAAAGATCTTGCCTACATCAAGGGACAGAAAGAGAAGGTTGGAAGTAAGGGACCCCACCAAATAGGGGGTCCTGATCTACCAGAGCACAAGAGACAGGTGAGGACATTGAAAGGGCAGTGGATGGAAAGGAAGGCAGAGAAAAGGAGAAGGAGCAAGGAGGAAAGTGCTGCAGTAGCAGAGAAGGCAGCCAGGAAGGATGTTAAGAGATTTTTGGCAGATGGTGATGAGGATCTGGAATTGGAGAGAAGTGGTGATGAAGATGAGTTTGTTCCTGAAGTTGAGCTCTTCCCTCAAACTGACCCTGAGCCAGCAGCTTCGGCAAAGGTACAGAAAAACTATGATGAGATTCAAAACATTGCCCTTGCTAGTGTAAGGTATGGGGTGGAGAGAATCCTGGCCATCAGGGGAGAGCGGGACCCGGACACTCAGCTGGGGGACTCCTCTGTTAGGAGCAGAAGGACACCTGACATCAATTGTGATGCTTCCAGCATCGGTGACTTGATCAGCTGGTCAGAAGGTGTGTCAGAGCCACCTTTCACCTGCTCTCTAAGCACCTCAGAGGTGCGCAACTGGCCTTGCCACACACAAAGCATTGAGAGGGTTGTTAAAATGGTGACTGAGGCTTCTGCTAAGTACTTCTCACAGGAAAAGAGGGATGGAGGGATCAGGGCTCAGGAGACCAGCAGGAAGCTGATGTCCAAGTCTGAGTCAAAGCAGGATTTGTGCAACCTGGCAAAGTTCAAGATGTCAGGAGAATGATCTTTGTAATTATATCCAGTGATATACATGCAGTTCACCTATTAATAAATATATGTAAAGTTGATTTGGACTTGTCAATATAAATGATTTACCTTATATCTTTTAATATATTATAAAGGGGTTCAAAAGGGTAAAATTGGCAATTTAGAAATACAAAATGATGTAGGTTAGAGTTATCCTATCCAAAAACTAAGCTCATATTTGAATTCCCCATGTAAAAACACATAATTTAGACACCCCTGATGGTAGGATTTCCTTCAGATTCATGTTGTCACCTGAGTACGACCCGCCCTAAATTAGCACATCCTCCTTTACGTCTCGCTGTTTTATCGGCTCGGAGGATGTTATACAGTGTTGTCAATTTGTATTTCTTTTTTGTCAATACAGGACTCACAGTTTTCACAGTTCTCCTTGCAGTCCTTTAGATGAGTTTCCGTAAGGCATGCAAAGTAAGTCTGCTCCGGCTTCTTGCATGGGTCCATTCAGGTATAAAACTTTGTTCGGGGAATGGCTGGATTTAAGGCCCTGAATGTTGGCTAGGATTATTTTTATTTTTTCTCTATCGTTTGCGCATACAGGTGGTTCCGATTTGTTTTCCAATGCGGGTGCCGGTTTCGTTGCCTTGTGGTCCTCCGAGAATTTACCTCTTTTTATCGTTGTCGGAAACTGTTGTTCCAATAACGCATCAAGTACCTTTGTGCGTGCCTTCTGTCCGGCTCTCGGATTCCTATATTTGTCAGCTGATTTTGTAATTGCTGGATAGTATTTAGCAGCTGAATTGTGGTGGCTGCGTCTAAAAAATTGGCACTCTTCTTTGATGTTCGTTTTTCCTGTTCACTCGTTGCTTTCCTTTGAGGGTGGTGGTTACGGCATTTTTTTCCGTATTTGCAACTCCCATATCTTGCATAGGTGTTGCAGACCGTAAGATGGTGTAACTTGCACTTCTTATCAAATTTGCAGTATCCACTTGTGTAATGCCTGTTGCATAATGTGGGATGTGCATATATGCATTGTCTTTCCCGATATCTGCAGTTCCCTTTTGCGTAGTATTTACATACGATATTTTCTACGCTTCTACTTCCTGTTTTCTTATTATTTTCAAAGTTCTTAATTTTGGTATTATCATTATTTTTCTTTGGCTGTTTATTTTCTACGTTTTTAGTTATTATCTTTTTATCATTTCGCTCGTTGGACCGTTTGACTGCTTCGCAACTTTTACTTATTTCTTTTCTTTCATTTATGTCTTTCTTCCATATTATATTATATTGTTATATTGTTATTCGTTATTAAATTGTTGTTCGTTATTATGCTGTTATTCGTTATTTCGTCCTCTCTCTCATCCACCCGGTTTCTCGTTGGGACATTTCCGGACCCTTGTGTCCCCATTATTTCATTCTTTTTTGTAACATTCGAGTGTGCTATCTAAATTTCTTTAAATACTGCGAATGAGTTTACCGTCTGTGTACATGTTCCACATAGAAATTTGATCCCCACGACGTGTTTCGCGTTCGAGACAAGAGTTATTTCCCTATCATTCCAATTCATGCAGATAAAGTCTTGCAGTCGTTGACAAAAATCACACCTAATCGCCGAGTTTCCGTTGTTTTCAGATTACACAAATTACAGATTAAGTGAAATTTGGACCAATAGCCATTGTTATTCCTTAATTAGCGTAAAAAGAAATACCCACACAAATTCTTTCTTTATTTATTTATTTTTATTTCTATTTCTTTCCTTTCGATGGTCAAGGGTTTTTCGAGGGTTTTCTGACCTTTGCGTTTTATAACCTTTTTCCTGTCTTATTTCAAACTTTCTCGAATGCCAACCGTATTTCGTTTTGAATATATACGTTAAAACTGGTGATAATTTATGTAAACTGCATTGCACTTTCTTAGTTTTAATGAATTTCACTTCATGCATTATATGCACAGATTCACTGATACTTTATACACTTTCGGGTGTAAACAGAATAAACCGCCGAGTAGTTTATTCCCTTCTAATTTGGGTGTTAAATACAGAGAGACACAGCACGTCCATTCACCACAAGGTACAAGCACACAAAAAATTTACTATATATATATATATAGGGTGTCCCATAAGTTCGGTCTCATAGGAAAATTTATTTTAAATTAAATTTACAAAAGTAATACATTAGAACTAAACCAAACAAATAGTCAATATGGAAGTGAGTTACACTCGTGAGGAAAAGGCCTCCGCCTTTGCCTCACGAGTGTAACTCACTTCCATATTAGCCATTACGTGTTAGTCTACCTGCAACCAAAAAAGGTTCCAAAACAAGACATCAATTTGAACATTTGTTTTAGTTCTAATGTATTATTTCTCTAAATTTAATTTAAAATAAATTTTCTTGTAAGACCGGACTTATGGGACACCCTGTATATAATATATATAATTTCCTAAAAACACTCAATAATTTTAGTAAATCATAAAAGCAAAGAACCTCAAATTCACAAATATTAATGTTGTCAAAACATTAAACTTTATATTCCTTTCAAGAACAGATTCAGTACATAAAACCCACTGAAATGGTCACATAACTTCCACAGTTAGTCATAAATATAAATTAAATGAAAATGAAAATGAAAATGAAAAGGTTTATTGGCAGACTATAGTCCATATGACATATTATTAAAATGACAGTTCATATACTAAGGATGGAAATATATACAGTTGATTAGAAATAATACAGTGATGTCGGAGTTAAGTGGAGCTACAGACAGACGTTTTCGTACCAAGAATTCCATAGCTTACAGGATAAACGGTAGGACTCATGGATAGCTTGGATAATCGGGTTGGTTGATTTTTTAATTCTTTGCATTAGACTGTATTGAGCACGTCTTGTTACCTCCGGGAAGCTCGGGACATTGCGGGTAGCAAACATTTGCGAAGCTGAGCATCTCGGGGGTAATTATGTAAGTCTAAAAGACCTGTTGTACAGCAACTTTAGGGTTCTGCCAGAACCTTTTTTATAATTCACCCAGAGTTGCTGTCCGTATACTGTATATTACTGCAGAAAGTACGAAAGAGAGTGTCTTTAGCTTCACTTGTACAAAACCGAAAGTTCCTTATAGTCATATTCGTTTTAGCACAAAGGGTTCGAGATTGTTTTCTTATATCCAAATCATCACTCAAGGAGCTGGTAATAATTTGACCTAAATACTTAAACTGTTTACTTCCTCAATTACTTCACCTTTCATTTTAAACCTAATATCAGCTGGCTGATTATAGCTTTTAGGATGAAATTGCATAACCTTAGTTTTTGTAACATTAAAAACAATATCATGTTTCTGCGAATACACTTCGCAGACTTTTAGTAGCCGATCCAGACCTTTAACAGAGGGACTTATTAACACCATATTATCGGCATAAACTAAGTTATTTATCCTTGTGTTATCTATACAACATCCCACCGTTGCCTCATTAAGTGAAGCAATTAATCCGTCAATATACACGTTAAAGAGCATAGGGGAGAGCAAGGAGCCTTGTCTCACCCCGCAAGAGGAGCCAAATCATTCGGATAGTACATTGCCCAGCTAACGGTAAAAGATTGGTGGGAATACCAAAATTTCAATAAATTTAATATGTACACGGGAATCTTCCTGTCTTCTAGTTTTTTAAATAAAATATTGTGGTTCACTCTATCATATGCCTTACTTATATCTAGGAAACAGCTATAAATAGTTGAATTACTGTCAACGTATTTAGATATTGTTTCTTTAAGTACATAGATACAGAAGTCAGTTGAGTGGAACCTTTTAAAACCAAACTGATTAGGAGATGTCCATAGGTAATCATTTAATCGGTGTAACAAGAGTTTTTCTAGCAGTTTCGAGAAGCAGGAAGTGACAGCAATAGGGCTGTAATTATTGCTGGACAGAATGTCTCTATACTTATTTTTGACCAGTGGCAAGATATATATCCTCATGAACTCTGCAAGGATATAGCTATGAACAAGCATGGCTGATAAGAGCAATGATATATGCAGACATACTACGTCATTAGCATATTTTAAGTGCTCATTACTTCAGGAACTGATATCAAAGTGTTTTAAATATCAAACATTTACTAACATATTGATTCGGAAAGTTTATAGTTGAGTACAATTCGGGTGAGAAATTCTCCGAAAACATTAATATTTCAAAAAGAAAACTCCCAAAATTACTAATTACCAATTTTTTTTTAAGTAATATAAGTAATATATTTCGGCAAATTATTTTCCACAATTATATATATATATATATATATATGTGTGTGTGTGTGTGTGTCTGTTGAGTTATTTGATGTCTTCGAACGACAGTTCGGGATCGACCTGCAGCATCCAGCCTAATATATACAATATATTAAACAGAGAGAGAAAGAGAGTATACCTTTGGTTAACTTCCGTCCGAATTGTTCATTCTGACGAAGGTCAAGCTTTTCACTCCCCCTTAGACCTACAGTTTAACGTGGAATCCGAACCACGCCCCACCAGCAGCCCAGCGTCTTAACCACTAGGCTACCCAGGGTACCCATTTATCTACCAACCACTTTCTTTATTGTGTGAAAGGATGAACAGCTGGGTTTTGCTGCGCGCCGGCTGCCGTCACCGGGTCTCGATCCCGGGGCTGATGGACTCGTAGTCAGTGACGCTAACCACTACACCACCGCCACCACCACCATATATATACGAGTGTGTGTGTGTGTGTGTGTGTGTGTATATATATATATATATATATATATAAATGAAACCCGTGCAATGTAACATGTGCTTAAACGGAAAACTCGCGTGGAATTAAAATTGTTTTATTTATTTATTTATTTTTTACATTTATAAACAATATAATAAATAAAGGCGGCCATTTCCGGTTCCAAATGACTCTATTTATACTGGGCCGCGTCAGGATACCTTCAAAACAGGAAAAATTAAATGGGAAATCGTTACGGGAAGAGGAGGTAGGATTTCTTTGTAGTTTTATTTCCCCTATTAAGAGCCGAGCGGCACAAGAATTCAACTATTTTTAAATATTATGAAACTTCGTGTATATATATATTAATATATATATATATATATATATAATATATATATATATATACACGAAGCTTTTTTATATATATATGTGTGTGTGTGTGTGTGTGTGTGTGTGTGTGATGACCAAAAGTTTGGAGCCGCTTCTCTTGTACATTTTTAAGGTCTTCGGTCTGGGAATCAATGTTCGTATTGGTTTAAGTCCAGTTCAGTTCTTGTTCTATCCTTGGAGTCCCAGTTAAAGCATTTCAGACGAAACGTGTATAAGTTGCTACTGATTTGTTGTCGTGCCACCTTGATTCCTGGTGAGTGTTTGCATCGAGGATTGTAAATAAATGGAATAAATCTACATTAAGAAATGGATTTAGTTGAAGCACGAGATTTCAGCCTATGTTGAAGTCTTTATCAGGTACGAATGATGAAGACCTCAGTAGAAGCTGAAAGCTCGTATTTCCATTAAATCTTTTCGTCATTATTGCTTTATTCCATTTATTGCACGTAATTGAGAATATTTCCTTAACGTAGCAAATAAAGGTTTGTAAATGTCTATAAATAAAAGGTTTTCAAGAAAGGACTGATCATTTTACTTTGCTTGCAACTTTTATTAGCAGTAACATATTTTTCTTAAACCTTTAAGATATACAAAAGCAGGAGTTTTTTTTCATACAAAAACAATGCTTTAGCTAAATGTGATATGTCTTCAATTTTTTGTATGACCGTATAATCGAATAAATAAGGTTTGAAAGTTACGGCCAACAAGATAGAGCAGAGAATGTTTATGCCGCAAGTTCTTGAAGTGGATGCGTGGTGCACATATTGAAAATCTTTTTGCCTAAAAATATCTCCCGATTTTCTATATTTAAAAGATTTAGAAAAAATAAAATGAAATGAGTAGTCCTTTCGTCGAGATCTTGTAGGTCTAATGAACAATATATATATATATATATATATATATATATATATATATATATATATATATATTAGGGTGATGCACAAATCATGACCATCGTGGATTTTTAGGGATACCCCCTCATTTGTTCCAATTTGTCACAAAAACACCCTGTGAGAAATTCCAGGTCAAACAAATAACATCCAGAGGTCGAGCCCGCCAATTGAAAATTTGAAAATTACAAAAAATTAGAGTAAAATCAAATTTTTTGAATTTGTTCTTATTTTTTTGCAGGTTTGTTGCAGGTTGCAGGTTTTGTGCAGGTTTGCTGCAGGCAGAGTGGTAGGTGATGCGTATATGAGCAAACAGCAAACAGCGTTCAAGGAAATCGGTATCGCAGTGTGCTTGTGGCAGTGTCCGGGAGAGGTGCTATATCAGTGAGTCTCTCCGCCTCAATTTCTCTTCTATTTCCTATAGCTTAATTGTGACGAAAATGAGATCAAGAAGCTCAACAGATATCTGGCTGATCGGTCAATAAATAGATAAATTGAATCAAAGTAAGCTTCCATCAAAGAAAGAAGTAATTTCCTTATTCATGAATTATAAACATGTCAAGAATGAAACCGTCAGAGAAGCATTAACTTCAACCGTTAATGATGTATTGGAAGTGTGGCAGAGAGCAGGAATACCAACAACCCAGAAATGTAATGTTGTGAAGAAATTAAATAAACTGTATGATGAGTGGCAAGGGCTGAAGAAGAACAAAGGAAAAAATCGAAGTTTTCAATAGAGAAAGAGAATACATGGAAAGAAAAATTGGATGGACTCTTTGATATTGCGCATGCAAATGCTAACGAGTTAATAACTATCGAAGAAGATAGAGAGTTTCTACGGCTACAAAGGGAAGGTCGAAAGGGTAAAATGATGGCAGTTGATAAGGATGAAGAAAAACGTCGAAAGGAAGCTGCGAAGAGACATGAAAAAATGGATAAGAAAAGGTTACGTGAATCAAGTGCATTTGATGAAACAGTTGTTCTTGCAAGCAGCAGCAGTTCCTGCAGTGATTCACCTGCATCTACGGAAGAAGAAGTACATCTGGAACAGCCCTCAACATCCAAAAGAGGCCTTCCAAGAAAAAAATTCAAGATTATGAATGAAAATCTGCTTTCCTCATTGGATGTTGCTAAGATCAGCGACCGATCAGCCTCTTTAATAATTATTCCAACGATCGCAAATGTTGGAAAAGATCCAGAGAATTACAATGTTAGCTACTCATCGATTCGCAGGGCAAGACAGAAATCAAGAAAGAAGTTCAGTGAAAACTTGAAAGAAGAATTTCAAGCTGACAAACCCTTGATTGTTCATTGGGATGGCAAACTCCTCGAAGACACTACTGGGAATGAGGTTGTTGATCGGTTGCCAGTCCTAATCTCTGGCAGTGGAGAAGATCAACTGCTTGGAGTGCCAAAAATAGATCATGGCACAGGAAAGGATACTGCAAATGCAGTACATCAGGCGATCATTGATTGGAATCTAATAGATAAGGTAAAAGGCATGTGTTTCGATACAACTGCATCGAACACAGGTCGTAAAAACGGAGCTTGTGTCCTAATTGAACAGAAAATGGAGAAAGATTTGTTGTGGTGTCCTTGTCGACACCATATCCTTGAAATCATGTTGGAAGCAGTACAGGCTTCATCAGACCCTGACATTCAGTTATTCAAAAGATTCAAAACAAACTGGAATAAGATTAATCTAACTTCATACGATAAATTAGAAAATTATCCACAAAAGGAAAAAGAGGAAATCATCAACTTTGCAGCAAGAAAAATCAATGAAGATCAACCTCGCGACGATTACAGAGAGTTATTGGAACTGACAATCATCTTGCTTGGCGGTACTCCAACGACTGGAATAAAATTCAGGAAGCCTGGGGCTTATCATAGAGCCCGTTGGATGGCGAAAGTCATTTATTCGATGAAAATCTTTATGTTCAAAAGTCAGTTCAAAATAACAGCAATAGAAGAAAGAAATCTAAAAGAAATTTGTTGGTTTTCTGTTTCAATTTATATTAAGCATTGGTTTTCAGCACCCTGCGCAGCAAGTGCTCCACGAAATGATCTGAGTCTTCTCAAGAATCTTCACAGCTACAAAAGCACAAATGAACAACTAGCAAATGCTGCTTTAGAAAAATTCAAGAATCATTTGTGGTATCTCTCAGAAGAGTTGATCGCATTGGTTTTCTTTGATGATAAAATCAGCTTTGACACAAAAAGAAAAATGAAGGAGGCTCTTACAAAATCTTCGGAGCCAGATCCTCCAAAGAAGACACAAATAGACATCAAAACTATTGACAATAAGCAGCTTGAAGATTTTGTAACTGCTAACACAAAGTCCTTCTTCAGTATACTCGGATTGTCTTCAACGTTCTTGAGCAAACCAGTAGAAGATTGGCTTCTCGATGAGAGTTATTGGGTTGCAAAGAACGTAGTGAATCACATGAAAGTTGTTAATGATATTGCTGAAAGAGGAGTGAAATTGATTGAAGATTATAACAAATTAATTACCAATGATGAACAACAGAAGCAATATCTACTGCAAGTTGTATCAAATTATCGGAAGAAGCTTCCGGACAAAACTAAGAAAACTCTCGTATCTTTGACGCAACAGTAAAATTTACGAGTATATCCATTCTATGTATCTATTGTAAATATCTATTGTATTGTATCTGTTTTATGAACAAATGGAAAGAGGAAGGTGGTATGATAGGCCTCCTGGGGAACTTCCACTCAAAAAAAAAGTAACGTGACGCTTACTGTACCTCCTGGGTGTCATGGAAATCAGCAAATTTTCAAATGGCGGGCGCGACCTCCAAATATTCGAATTTTGACCCGAAATTTCCCCAGGATCATTTTTCCACCAAATCAAACCAAATGAGAGGGTATCTCAAAAATTTGAAACAAAAATATTTTACTCCCCCACTTTTGCATCACCCTAATATATATATATATATATATATATATATATATATATATATATATATATATATGTTATATATATATATATACACACTGTGCGTGTGTATATATATATGAAAATTATTTCACGAAAGTAACACGTGAAAAATATTTATGATGAATAAAACCACGAAGAAAAGGAAACACAGAATGGTGCTCAAGCGCTTTCGTCTAATGACATCCTCAGGAACACTGAAGTACATAAAGAGTTACAGCCTATATATAGGTTACAGAAATATATATATATATATATATATAATATATATAATATATACATATACATACAATAAACGGAGAAATAAAATTAAAAATTAAAGGATTGTGGGAGGGGCATACAAATTTGTAAGGAAAAACTACCGATTTTTAGCACAAGATCGAATGAATTGTTTCCAACCAATGTTATAAAAAAAAAAATACAAATTTATACTGGAAATCTGCCCGTGTTTTAGCACTCTGCCCTTCTTGTATATAAAAATAAATTTAAAAATAAAAGTTATTAGAGTGGCATACAAGTTTACCAAAGATTTAGCGTTCTACCCTTCTTATCTAAATCTGTTCTGAAGGAATTCAAAACAACAGGATCGAGTTGAAAAAGACCTTTGCTTATGTTGAAGTTATTTGTAAGTTGGATAATGGCAGACTCAAGAATATTTCTATTAACAATGTTGCTAGAGTTAAATAAAACTGAAGCATTATTCCAATCAATACAGTGGGATAACTCTGACAAATGGACAAAAAGGGCACTGGACGACTGTCCTGTTCTAACGGGATATTGATGCTATTTTATACCTGTGTGCAAATCCTTTCCCGTCTGACCTATGTAAAAGAAATCACATTGTTTACAACCAATTTTATAGATAGTGCCTGAATTATTGGTAGGGCTATTTTTTACTGATATTTTTCACAATATTGTTATATGAAAATACTACATTAATATCCAAAAGTTTAAGTACATTAGCAATGCCTAAAAAGCCCGGGAAAAATGGAAGTACAGTGGACCCCCGAGTTACGAGGACAATCCGTTCCAGTCAAACGCTCGTTAGTCGAAAATTTCGTATGTCGGACCGTGTTTAACATATAAATGGCCTAATCCGTTCCAAATCCCAAATTTCCTCCCTATTTCTTAATAAATATGCATATACTGTATGTATATTTAATAAAAATTAATAAAATACATAATATGTGTACAGTACAGTGTATATAGTTAATAAAAATTAATAAAATAATTTGTGTGCAGTACTTACCCTACCTTGAGTTAAAGTTGGTGTACGGTACTAAGTAAAAATCCGTGTCGAAAATCCAAATCCATGCATAGTCGTCATCTGAGGTCAGGCCGGAAACAGCAGGGACGGGTCACTGCTTAGAGGGGGAGTCATCCGACATGATAATGTCAGGCAGTGACTCCGTTGCAGCAGTGCCAGAAGTTGAAGGGTGAGGAGAGGAAGAGCTTTGTGGCACTGGCCTCTTAACGACAAACTGGTCAAGGGTTGCCTGCTTCTTCCTTTTTCTCTGAAGCGTCCGGAAATACTTCATGACAGAGTCCTCAAAGCTGCAGCAGTTCTTCTCAGTCATTTCTATGTCAGGGTGTTTGGTTGCCAGTTCCCTGACACGGTCCCATGCCTTAACTATGTCAGACAGTGCCTCTGAAGAGAGGTGATGAGATGCGCGGCGCTAGAACAACACCGAACGTGTTCTCGCTTGCCACTCGTAGGTCGCAAATTTTCTCGGAACTCGAACCAGATTTTAACATTGAGGTCGCCTCGTATGTCGAAATTTCGTTAGTCGAACCCCTCGTAACTAGGGGGTCCACTGTACTAAATATTTTTTGACAAAGTACGAGTGTTATTATTGACACGATAGAAAGTTCGTTTTGCCTTGTTGAGACAAGATTCCATAAACGCAGATGGATAACACAGATTGATGGATAACACTCTAGAACAGGAGATCAGAGAGTTGAAGGTTGTCGGAGGGATCACGGGAATTACGCAAAATGAGGAAGCTCTTCACCAGTTCATGTTGACAGCACCGGAGCTTACATGCATTATCACTCAATTCCAGCAGCGATATTCCCGTTCCACAAGCACTGCTTCGAGCGAACATTACCAGTTTGCTGGCACTCTAGCTAAGCGTTCGACTGAGAATGCCCTCAAACTCAAGGAGTACATAGTAGAACACTGTGAGGGGAACCCGTTTCTCGCGGCAACTCCCCTAAAAAACATAGTATCGTCAGTGATCATCCCAGAGAGTGCAAAAGGAGACATTCTGGAGAGAGACGTAAAGGGTCAATCTCTCTACGAACAGTTTGTCAAGGACAGACTTGTAAGAGATTCCCCACTCTCAGTCTGGGACCTCATGAAAAAGGCGAAAATCAAAACACACAGCACTTCACTTGAATGGCGAAGACTCGTGTGAGTGTATGGGGGGACAAAGTGATCAAACTACCGGAGGAGAGGCAGCTCCTCGCTAGGTTCCTTATAATCCAACAAGCTCGTCCAGAACTGTTACCGAAGTTGAAATATACCATCGGAGAGCACGAGATAGCCATCAATCCACGATCAATGTTTGCTGGAGACGGATCTCTTCTCATACCTACTGATAAGTGCAGTATTGTGAAGGTGATTGAAAATCATACAGCAGCTCCTAACAATGTTCAGGAAACGAGCGGTCTCGACCCAACACCGAGCGTGGATGAGCAATGCACGCCAGGGCCGGGGAACTGGAATTTCCTGAGCTTTATTTCACCTGGGAGCGAGAGAAAGTCATAATCATTGATGGAATGGCGGTGGTCCAAAGTATGAAGAAACTACCTACAATTAGGAAGATTTCTGACTTTAATCAGGCTTTCGTGAAGCAAATCACACATCTGATGAAAGGGTATACAGAGGGTCGGATTATTTTCGATCAGTATATTGAGAATTCTCTCAAATCCAAACCTCGACAGAAGAGAACTGGTGCAACACAGCGCATTGAAGTCAAAATTCACGATGCAATGAATATCGCCAAGACTTCATTGAAGGAGCTGCTGGTCCACACAGCCACCAAATCAAGACTAACTTAGCACCTCCGCATCAGGTTATTGGCAAGTCGTGTCTGTGGTGTACGGAGAATCTGCACATACTAATCGTCCTGGCCTGGTTGATGACGACCTGATGAGGCATACACACGAAGAGGCAGACACCCTGATCCCCCTACACGTGCTGGACGTCCAGAAGCAGTCCACGAGTACGAGAGATGTTGATGTGTGGTCGCTTGATACAGATGTCATGATTCTTCTGATGGACTTGGACTCAAGGAATCAGTATCCGAGTTCCAAGCTGCAATTACTGACAGAAAAAGGGATCAAGTACCGAGCCATAGACATCTATCAGAGACTCAGCGCTATTGGCCGACAGAAATCTCTGGGCTTGACAGGGTTTCACAATTTCACGGGGGAAGATTGGGACGGGAAGTTTGTTGGAGTCTCCAAGAAGACATAGATATCTGCCTATCTCGCTTTACCGGATGATGACGATGTCATTGGGTGCTTTCAAAGACTCGGCCACGACTTCATTGTAGATGACATGTTGATGCTGGCGCCTATAGAACGGTTCATGCCAAAGGCAGGCAGAAAAGGGTCAGCCACGTTTTGAAGGCCGTTATCATTGTATCGATTATATTCTAATGTATTCATAATGTATTTGTAATCTTCAAAACTCACCAAAACAACAATAAATGTGTGTCCCTTACTGACTTACGTGAGTTTTATTGTGACTCATTTGGGGTAATTCGTTAGCTTAGACTATATTGACCCCAAAATGGGGTCAAATGGGGTCAACAAGAGATCAACACAGTATGTTGTCAAAATGGTCATAATGTCAATGAACAAGTATGAAATGTCGTTCATTCGACTTTAATATGACAATTCTAAGTAAGTACTTTCGTAGTATATCTAAAAATATGTCCATTTATATATAGAGAGACCCCCCCCCCCCCCAAATATACCCCCTGAAATACCTTTCCAAACTGCCGAAAAAAATGCCACCCAAAATTTTATGGTTTTTACATACAGCAATCCCTCGCCAACCACGTGGTTACGTTCCTGAAAACCCGCGTGGTTGGCAAAACCGCGGTTGGTAAAACTAAAGGCTTATGGGAAATAGGGGGTTAGGTTCCACGGCCGTGGTTGACACTCACTTTTATCTTTAATTACGCATCCTATTTACTCAGTAAACATGAGAAATATGTACCTGTACGGACAAAACAACATTAATTTATATATTAACATTATCATGAACATTAACGACCAAACAACATTAAATATTAATAGTGAAAAATAATACTTTCATTTACCTTTAATAATGATCGGATGACCTTCACCTCACTACCAACATCAACTCGACGCTTAGAGGCCATAATTACACTTATAAATGCAAATATAAACGAAATAACAGACATACAGTATATAACTGTACAGTTTACAGTTTCGGAAAAATGTTCGCCTAGAAACAAAATTTCTCAAAAGCATAAAAAATTACAAATTAGTAATATTTTGATTAATACTTTATTATTTTTGGTGACTAATATACTCGTAACTTCAGAATAGGAATCCAATCATTACCAATTAGTAATTAATTGTGCGTTTTAAAAATTATAGTTATGTAGGCGAACCTTTTTTCTGAAACTCACCTCGTTTACTCTTCAACAAGCACTGACCAGAGTTTATTTCAGTTTCCAAATAAACTACTACGTTTATCATTGCATTTTAGCATATAGTAGGGTTTGCATCATATAGTAGGGTTTGCATCATATAGTAGGGTTTGCATCATATAGTACAATAAAGTAGAGAATGATTTTTGTGAAGAAAGCATGCCAGTTGATATGAGTATGTATTCGGACCTGTAGAATTCAAATATCCACGTTTGGCCCGTGTCTGAAGCGCTGGTAACTTGGTAACATTCACTAACTGAGAAGAGGGTGCTGGTAATGTCACCCCTGTGGTTTTTTCAGCATCATTAAACAGTGTTACAACCAATTCAAATTAAACTTGATATAACTTCCTACAAATGTTTAGGGCACACGTTTCCTCATTATCCAGCATATCATTTCATGACCCAAATAAGGTCATCATCACTTCTATAAAGGACAGAGAAACAGAAATACATAGATTATTATATATAGATACTTTTTTTTGTCAAGAGGTGTACTGAAGCGTGGTTTGACCAGCTTTACATTCTTTGCAAAACTTAACTTACTGAAGATCAAAGTGGGGCTGACAGCCATGGATACCACACCGAAATCCAGCTCAGTTTGTTTCTCCACCGCTACAATTACAACGGCACAGCCAAGTGCACGAAAGACCAGCCTTCCCACACTTGCATGATCGACAGGGTCTTTTGCAAGTGCACTTGATAAGTGCTCAGCAGGTCAAGGGCACAACTGATTTTGTGATCCATCGAGGGCGATACTTCATGTCCTCCAGAATCCAGTCGAAGTCTTCCGGCGGGAAATCCGGCATTGCAGGCAGATGGGAAGATGACCAGAGGCCAGCTTGGTAGATGGCTCGGAGGACGTCCTGGAGCACGGCATCCTATGGGAAGAAAGAGCTATAATTTATATTCAAATAAAAAACACAAATGAGGTTTATGAAAAACACATTGCCATCTATACCTTAGCAGTATTTGTTTCCATTCTCACCTGAGTTGGATGAATTCTTTCAGGGTCCCTGGTATTGTGGCAGAACATCAGTTCCCAAATTTCATTGACATTGTGCGATATCCTCTTCGAGTACATAAAGGAGACAAATTCATCGATGATCTTGAATTCTTCCTTCTCAAGGGTCAAGTGCTCGAATGGATGTCGTGTTAGAAGGAGAAGCGTGTCGGTGAGTGCGAGAAATTTCTTCCAGGAGTTCCACCAGATCCTCTTAGCTCGTCCTTTGGTGGACGAGGTCGTGTCACACCCACTCAGAGCGTAAAAGAGCGGCAGACCAAGGCAATGGGAAGGACCTAGGGATGACGACAGAGAATTTAGGGATAGGATGCGCTTGGAGGTCCCTGAGCCGAAGGCGATTCAGATTTCGGCGCCATTTAAAAGATGACTTTGACCCAGGAGAATGACGACGACATCAGTGTTCCCTGTCTTCACCAGGATTGATTTCTTTCCCACTTCGATGGCATGAAGGAGGTGCACCAAGATCCGGGTGTCTGCTTCCAAGTCAGTGGCGGTCCTAGCTTACATGACGCCCTGGGCGAACCTCACCTTTAGCGCCCCCCCCCCCTGTTCGCCAACACACACACATTCGAATCCCCCCAAAATAAAGGACAGACATAACTCTTTCACAAAATAACTTTTTATTGGACTAATTGTTGGAACTTCAGAACCAAAACAAAGACTCAAATTTCTGAATTTTACAAATCCTTCATCACGTAAATAGAATAACTCACTTAAGAGAATGTAATTATGATACTATGAACAGGAAAAATACAAATTAAATTGCACAACTGCCATAAATAAACTAGAGAATCAAATTTCTAAATTGTACAAATGCTCTATCACATAAATAGAATAAGACACTTAAGAGAGGGTAATTATTATGCTACACTTTGAACAAGAAACAAAATAAATTGCACCACAGCACAACTGCCATCTAAAGCCTGACTCTTCTTACCTTCCTTGATGCAAAGTCATGAATTAAATCATCATATGAAATCTGCTCAGCAATTGTATGATTTATACTGATGATGGCCAGACCGGTAAGGCGTTCCTGTGACATAGTTGACCTCAGGTAGGATTTGATGAGCTTCAGCTTTGAAAAGCTCCTCTCTGCTTCAGCAACAGTGACTGGAAGAGTAAGACCAATTCTGAGAGCAGTCCACAAATTTGGATATATTTCAGAGAGCTCCCTTTCATGGATAAATGTCAGCAGTTCAAGCAAGGATACGGTCTTTGATGGCAAGTCAGGCAAGTTCTTCAGCTCCTGTGCAAGCTCTCTGCCATCCAAGTCAGATTGTCCCTTAAAGTGTAGTGTAGTACTAAGGTTCACACATTGTTCTGTCAGCTCCTCAAATGTGAGATTTTGGAAATGTGTCAGCACTCCAAACTTCTCTCCCACAATTTCCAACGTGGAAAATCTTTCCTGAATGGCTGATGTTGCAGCATCAACCACTGCATTGAAAAATGTCACCTCCAGCTTCTTCAAAGCATCAATCAAGGGCTCATCAGATGCTTCATAATATACATTTCACTATTTAACCAAACCCAGAAAAATAACATTACATATGTTAAAGTATGGGCCTTTATTCCCAATAATATTAATCTGGAAGCATTTTGCATTGTTTAGGTCTTTTATGGGAAGGTTTATGGAAAATGCAATAGATTGTTTTTTATTAATAAAAATATATTTATTGATCTTTTATTATTTATTTTATTTTATTTTTTATTTTTATTTATTTCTTTATTTATTTATTCTTATTTTTATTTTTATTTTTTTTGCAGGCGCTCATGCCGCCCCTCCACAAATGCCGCCCTGTGCGGCTGCCCATATTGCCCATATGAGGAACCGCCACTGTTCCAAGTGATTACATTCGGACTGGAACGCCGGCCCTCTACCTCTATGTACAACCGATGGCCCATTCGTGATGTACAGGTCGTTCCCAGATAAGACGTTAAACGAAGCGTTCGACAGAAGATCAAATAACTCAGTGTTGTTGACCTCGTCTCTTAGGAACGCTCCCCATTTGTCCGCACAAGCCAGTTTAGCCGTATGGGTAACCTTCTGCCGGGTTACGGATCCAGTCCCTCTTATTGATCTGGTGCCGGGCTTGATATCTGGTTGGACATACCTGTCCCAGATTATGTCCAGCCTGCAGCAGATCTTCAAATTACGCTGTACCGCTGGACGGATCAAACACTTGATGTATCCATCGAAGTTGGGGCACAGGGCCAAATTCGGGGGAATATTGTGGATTAGCCAACCTCCGTCAACCACCACACAGTCGAAGAAATCAGGTGGAATGGGCAGCTCATTTGATTCGTCGTCACTCACATCCATTGGTTGTTCCTGAAGACAGCACAGAAGACTGGATTTCGTGGAACGAAACATTTCGCCATCGACGTAGCGAGAGGGAGGAAACCGATGAATTTCGTGACTGAAGAATTCCTCAGCTCCATTTTCCTGGACGAGGAGGAAAGGGATATGAAAAGTCCTCCGAAAATATTCGCTGTGTGGGACTTCAGTTTCTTTGAACTCACCGCACCCAGACTTCTCTTGACTCACTCCACGTTGAAGATGCGGAGGTTATTCCTCTTCAAGATAGTTGTAACCGAGGCTGGGTCTTGCCGCAGCTTTATCCGGAATTCATCGAAGGGAGTTGAGCCCGTCTTCAGAAGATTCTTCACCGAGTCCATAGAGCTCTGGCTACAGCAAACATATCCATTTAATGTTTTTAGGGCCTCTGATGAGTCCGCGAAGGGATTCCTGTAATCTTTTATGACAGCAGGTAGAGAGGAGAAATGTTGAAGGAATCTTTGACTACTCGCCTTGGTCTCATCGTGATGTACAGTGTCAATCTCTTCATCTGTTCCATTGAATTCGGTGATGATGCGACCGATCTCCGGTGTGCCCAAAGACCACTTCCTCAGCGCGGTCTTTCGAGGTCAACCCGATCACACCTCCACTCCCTTTCACAACGGCATTCTCTTGTTCATGAGCTTGATCGATGGCCATGGAGGAAAAGCGGCGATAAGTCTTAGCAACCACCCACAATCGTTAATGAATGCCTCCAAAATCGACTTAGGGAGCTTCGACATGTCTTGGAGTTAGTTAGACAAAGTTAGGTAAGTTAGGTTAGGTCCGAAAAGGGGCAGAGCGTTTTATATCTTATAAAATTGAAAGGTAACTGGGTTCAGCAACTTTTGCATCATGAGTCTACGACAATTGGTTTTCGTGTAATCGTCATTTTACTCTAGCGGGGTCACATGGACCCCGTGGACAACTTTGTCCCTGCTGTACGGGTCGCTTTGCCTTAGAATCGCGCCAAACATTGATTTTCGGCTTCTTCAGGTTATAGCCAATATTTCTGCAAATTCCTAAAGATTCTTCCCAAAAATCATTTACCTTCCTGGGAATTCCTGTACTAATAGTCCGAACAGTTTATAGTTAATTTTTTATCAATAAATGTTTTAGCTTCTGAATTCTTGACAGGTCATTAACGGTACAGTAATATGTTGAATAACATTGTTCGTAAAAATCTCACCTTAATTTGCATTTTGCTTTTATAACAATAAGTACTTCAGATAACAACCAACTGGACTAGTCAGAATTGATAAAAACTGATACCTTGATTAAGTCTCCAACATATTAAAGTACAGGGTGTCTCAAAAGTCACTATCTATTTTGAAAAATAATGGGAATTACGAAAAACTGGTTTAAGACATGAAAAATATATTTATTTCAAAGTAAGTGCCACAAAGAATTAGTGCTATTTATTTATCTGTCTCCACATGGCGACCATCAGTGTCTCTACAGAGCTCAAAGCGATAAGTTGTTTCCCGGAACACACTTTCCAGCATTTGAGGTGTTATTTTCTGAACTGCATCGGTAATACGATTTCGAAGTTCGGCTACATCACTAATTCTTCTACCAGTGTACACCTTAGACTTAATGAAACCCCAGGCGAAAAAATCTAATGGTGTTAAATCGGGTGAACGTGCTGCCCATGGTTGTGTTCCTCCACGACCAATCCAGCGACCGGGAAGCGTCTGTCAAGATAATCACGTACAATTATTGCATAATGGCACGGTGCTCCATCCTGCTGAAAAACTACTGTGTCAAGAATGCCATCTGTAAGAAGTTGAGGTTCGAGGAATTGTTCAACCATGTCAAGATAAATTTATAAATTACACAAAATTCGAAATAAACCAATTAACTTTTTTTAAATACACAAATTTGCACTAGAAGTACATATCTTTATGCCAGCATAGCATTTTTAAAAAAAACATCTAATGTCACCGAAATGGATAGTGACTTTTGAGACACCCTGTACAGTCCTGTAACTCATTATGTCTCCGACCAAAAAATTTAGAGGGGGCCATACTAAATTGCCTGTTGTCCGTTCGTTAAACTTTCGTGTCCGGGCTATAACTTTTGAACCGCTCAACATAAATTGATGAAATTACACACACACACACACACACACACACAGAGTTCATGACAAGACGATGTGTCATGAGAAAAATATCAGGTCTCTAAATCAAAGGTCAAGGTCACAAATACGTCAAGGGTCAAATAAATGTTCATGCCATAACTTTTGAACCGCTCTACACAGCTTGATGAAACTTCATGCACATATGGATCACCATAAGATTCAGATCCTTGTGAAAGGTCAAGGTCACAAGTCAAAGTCAAAGGTCAAGGCCACAAGTAGAGGTCAAAGGTCAGATGAAGGTCGCTCAACATAAATTGATGAAACCTCACATATTTATAGATCATCACAAGACAGTATATTTTAAGCAAGGCTTGGGTCCTTGTATTTAAAGTCAAGGTGACAGGTAGGGTTCAAAGGTTAAAACTTATGGAGGTCCATGCTATGACTTTTGAACCGCTCTATATAAACTGGTGAAACTTGACACCCGAAAATTTTGAGGCCCATACTGAATTGCACTCTCCTGTTCGTCCGTTCACACACACACACACACACACAATATATATATTAGTGGTGGACCAGATATCCGCATCCGCATCATTTTTAACATCCGCATCCTCACTTCTGACTGCGGATGTTATGCGGATATTACCTCTAATAAATTATGCAATTTACAATTAAATTAGCTTATAAAGTAGCTTATAAGGCCCAGTCACATTTCATATAAAGTATTAATTATTAATGAACAAACAAATATATAAACCTCAAAATATAAATACCTGGTAACAAAGAATTGAAACTTGTTTCATTGAATTTTCTGTGGATGAAACTCTTGAGAAAGTTATTATTTTTATCATAATGAAAATATTAATATTAATTTTAATTCTTATGCATTGCCTGCCGTAATAGTAATATCACGAAATTTGAAAAATTGTCATATATTCATAATTCTATATTATATTGATAGATTAACTAAATATCCGCATCGCATCCGCATCCGCGGATATTGAAATTAAAGATCCGCATCCGCATCCGTAGATGTTGAAAAACTGACATCCGGGCCACCACTAAATTATATATATATATATATATATATATATATATATATATATATAGATCACAGTGGACCCCGTTTAACGATCGTATTGGTGCAAAATAAACCATCGGTACACGAAAAATCGTTACACGACCCATTATAACATGTTAAATGGCCTAATTGGTGCAAATTTTTCGAAAATACACTCTTGCAAGACTTAAAAACACTAATTTTTCCATGTTTAAAAGGATATTTTAACAATACATGATATTTTAACACCAAAAATGTATTATAACTTATTTTGCTGTAAATAAATAATAAAAACAATTAATAAAACATAATTAAATAAAGAAATAAATAAAATCATTTACCTTAGGCTGGTGGAGTGTAACATGGATGAAAAATCGATGGTGGTAGTCGTGGGGTGGAGGAGAAAATTATTGTTTGGAGGAGAACTCTTTCCATCGTGAATTTGGCGCGATCGTTCAAAAATCGCTACACGGAAATTAATTCGTTACACGGGCAATATATTCTCAATGAGGCTTGATCGTAACACGATTTTAATCGTAACACGAACCAATCGGTAAGCGGGGGTCCACTGTATATATATATATATATATATATATATATATATATATATATATTATCCGCGCAGGGTAGTGCGTGACAAATCTTTTTGAGGTTCTGAATGTATTAGGCTAGGTGTAAACCCTAGATCCTGTCCCAAAGCTGGATCCTATCTGCTTTGCAGATAGCTGGTGAGGGAAGCTATATTTTGGGGCCTCTTTGCAAGTAACCCGGTGCCCACGTTGGGCTTTCCATCATGAAAAAGAAAAAAACTATAGTATTTGTCATTTATCATTACTTATTCGAACTATAGTGGATATAATTTCCCAGAAGAGTTCCTTGTTCCATGCACGGTCTGTGTTTAACATATAAGTTTCTCATGGGACTATTCTGAGTTTGTGTATCTTAAACGGACGTGTTATGTGCCTTGAAAAGTGGACGCTCAATGTCCCGGTTGAGGTTTAAGTTTTGTTTTTTGGCTAAAAATACAATAGTTACCCCTTTTTCTTTGATGTATTCAATCTGACGTGAATGCAACGAGTTTCTTGCGTACATTGAGGTTCTGAAGTTAGTAGGCAGGTGTAAACCCTAGATCCTGTCCCAAAGCTGGATCCTATCTGCTTTGCAGATAGCTGGTGAGGGAAGCTATATTTTGGGCCTCTTTGCGAGTAACCCGGTGCCCACGTTGGGCTTTCCATCATGAAAAAGAAAAACTATAGTATATGTCATTTATCATTACTTATTCGAACTATAGTGGATGTAATTTCCAGCGGAGTTCCTTGTTCCATGCACGGTCTGTGTTTAATATACAAGTTTCTCAGGGACCATTCTGAGTTTGTGTATATATATATATATGTATATATATAATATATATATATATATATATATATATATATATATATAATATATATATATATATATATATATATATATATAATAAACAGAAACAGCATACATATTAAAATATACATACTGAAACCAATGAGAAAGAGCACATATACAAAACTCTCTCAGTATATCAACATCTCATGGCGGAGTGTGTAACTGTGTAACATGGCGGCTCGCAAAATTTGAATCTTCAGTGGTATCGGGTTGAGGTAAGATAAATTTATTTCTATTGTATTTAATCTTGAAACTTTAGTTGTTGTTTTTTATGTAAGAAGGAGGGGCTAAGGGCGAGCGCCCGCAAAAATGTCTCCCCTTAGAAGAAGGAGAGATTCGAAATCAAGATCTCCGATGCTCATAAAACAATGCCTTTTTTTATTAATTTTGAAAAAATTGTGTAGTGAGTAAGATGCATGTATGTGTAGTGAGTAAGATGCATGTATGTGTAGTGAGTAAGATGCATGTATGTGTAGTGAGTAACAGAAGGAGAAATGAGTGTTTGAGAGCATGCTCGACTCCTCACAGTGTAGATGAGACATGAAGAAAGATCAGTTAAGAAGGATAGTAACAGGAGAAACGGGAGTTCCAGCATTCCCTGTCTCCTGCCTAACATCCTTCTCGGAATACTTCCCGGATTGATTGGTGTCGACAATCTCCTCCTCCTATAAAATTGGTATGCATGTAATTACATTCGGTTAATCAAATTAATGAAAATAAACTGAAATGGTATTTAATTGAAATTTTCCCCAAAAGATGGCGCCACCCACTTCGATTAATTAAATTATTTTCAAGAAATTAATTCCCTGAAAATTATTTCATGAAGCATCGAGTTTGATAAAAATATTGTCATCATCTGAGGGCACTTGTTCGATGAAAGAATTTCCTACCTCTTGATGAAAATTCTAGTTTCAGTGTACATGTTAAAAACTGCCGCTAAACATTTTTTGTTTTTTAACTTGTTTTGTTTTTTAATGCGAAATGTTTTTTGTTATTCTTGTCCTGTTCTTTTTGAGGTTTATTATTATGCACACAAAAAGATTTGCCTTTTTGCAGGAAGCATTTTTCAGACTATATATATATAGTGTGGATGTGGGTGTGTGGGTGTGGGTGGGTGTAGGTGTGTGAACGTGTAGTTGGTTCCGTTTAACCGTCCGTCCGTGTGTCCGTCTATCTGCAAGATAGCTCTGAAAGGGTTCAACCATTTGAAAGTTCTGCGGGAGGAGGTTTGTATCTCCTGATGCCGTTCTAGTTGGTAATGATTATTTTGATTACTTCACTCTTGGCGCCATTCCCATGCCAATTCCAATTCACGGTCCGAAAATTGGAATTTCAGATTTCGAAAACGAAACAGTTTCTTGATTTGAGAAAGGGTATAAAAATTAGAGCTATGACGTTATTGCGGGCCTGAAGTGTATATACTGCACTCTATTAAAAACTCAAACTTAAAGTTTGGAATCCTATACAGTGAAAATGGTTACGAGTTGAGTTGAAAATAACTACATTTAAGTTTCCTACTTTCGAATTTCTCATTCTTAGATGAAAACTGAAATGGGAATAACAGACTCGAAAAAACCATCATACGTGGATGACTTTAACCGATACAAAATCATTTTATAAATGGAGTAACTATTTTTAAATATCAATAGCAATTCGCGGAATTAAGTTTATAAATTCTGTATTTTAGCTATTGATATTATATTCAGTCAGTGGTGGCGAACCTTTTTCGTTGGCGGGTCATTTTTTTACTTCTGATTTTTAAAAAAACGAAATTGGGACACAATAATTTATTTACTTACTATTTTTCGTGAGAAACTTTTTGGATTTTAGCTGCAAATATTTTGATCCGAGGTTTATAGTTAGTTGTCTTTAGTCTCACACATGCAGCACTCATATCTGTGCCAAGGCGATTCCGAGTGGTGGATTTGACGAAATTCATGGAGGAAAACAACTGTTCACATGAATAAGATGAATCAAACATTGTTAGCACGTTTTTAAACGTATACTATACGTTTAGAAACGTTTCAATGTGCATCAGCTGTTTATTTCGATGGGAGAATAAAATAATTTTAAAACTGTAAGGCAAAAAATATTAAAAATTAAAGTCATATTTTATTTAAGTAAGAGCTCGTGCGTCACTAAAAATCGCCTCGTGGGTCAGTGGTTCGCCATCATTGCTTGAAGTTTATCAGCTATTTTTTTTCCTCATTTACATTCCATAATTTTACATTCATAAGCCAATTAAAGTTCAAGTATACAGTATATGAAAATAAAAATGAAAATGAAAAAGTTTATTGGCAGACTAAAGTCAATATGACAAATATTAATAATACATATACAGTTCACATACTAAGGATAGAAATATACACAATAGATTAGAAATAATACAGTAATGTCGGAGTTAAGTGGAGCTACAGACAGACATTTTCGTACCATGAATTTCATAGCTTAGAAGACAAACGGCAGGACTCATGGATAGCTTGGATAATCGGGTTGGTTAATTTTTTAATTCTTTGCATTAGAGTGACTAGACTGTATTAAGCACGTCTTGTTACCTGCGGGAAGCTCACCTGCGGGAAGCTCGGACATTGCGGGTAGCAAACATTTGCGAAGCTGAGCATCTCGGGGGTAATTTATATGAGTCTAAAAGACCTGGTGTACAGCAAATTTAGGGTTCTGCCAGAACCTTTTTTATAATTCACCCAGAGTTGCTGTCCGTATACTGCATATTACTGCAGAAAGTACGAAAGAGAATGTCTTTAGCTTCACTTGTACAGAACCGGAAGTTTCTTGTAGTCATACGCTTTAGCACAAAGGCTTCGAGATTGTTTTCTTATATCTGCGTCATCACTCAAGTAGCTGGTGATAGTTTGACCCAAATACTTAAACTCTTGTACATCCTCAATTACTTCACCTCTCATTTTAAACCTAATATCAGTTGGCTCATTACAGCTTTTAGGACGGAATTGCATAACCTTAGTTTTTTGTGACTTTAAAAAGAATATCATGTTAAAAAGAATATCATATATTATATATATATATATATTATATATTATATATATATAATATATATATATAGTGTGTGTGTATATATATATATATATATATTATATCTATATGGGATGAATTCACAATTAAACACGTGAAATGAATGAAGATGCAAACCCACAAGGAAAAAGAAAAATGAGTCCAAGTCCTTTCGTGTATTCAGAAGTACACCTCGTCAGGGAATGACAAGGTGTACTTCTGAATACACGAAAGGGCTTGGAATCATTTTCTTTTTCCTTGTAGGTTTGCATCATATATATATATATATATATATATATATATATTATATAATATATATATACGAGGCAGTAGTATAGCCGCAAAAGGGGAGAGTGCAAGAATGTTGCAGGTTATTATGTAATGTTGCAAATGGGGTGGGGATGTTGCAAATGGGAGGGGGTTGTTGCAAAGTGGGGGAGGGGGTTGTTGCAAAGGGGGTGGGGGGAAACTTGGAGGCGGCGTTATCCCCCAAGAGAGAGAGGAGGAGAGAAAGGAGGAGAGGTGTTCACCTGGCAGGAGCCAAGTGCACATTAAGACTTCAGCCGAGTTGGCGTTGTTTTATAGGCTCCTAATCAGCCAGTTGGCGTAAATGGCTTGAGTTGCCAGATACCGCGATACCATTGTATACATTATTATAGACTCCTAATCAGCCAGTTGGCTGTAAATGGTTGTCAGATACCTCTTTTTAGCAGTATTATTGTATACATTATTATTATATACGTCTAATCAGCCAGTTGGCTGTAAATGAGTTGCCAGATAGCGCCATGTATTCATTTAATCGAAGACAGAGTTGCCAGATACCATTGTATACACTATTATAGACTCATAATCAGCCAGTTGGCTTAGAAGGCTTAAATATTGCCAGATACCGCAATACCATTGTATACACTATTATAGACTCATAATCAGCCAGTTGGCTTAGAAGGCTTAAATATTGCCAGATACCGCAATACGTTGTATGCATTATTATATTTCGAATACCGGTAGTAGAAGGCATAACAATTAAGTAAAACAACATTGCATCATTCTGTTTATTATAAATATATAGAAAATAAATATACATTTGAGGAATATGCATATAACAGTACAGGAATATATACACACACAATTATGGATATATAAATAAAATATACATTTCAAATAAATACACTTAAATAGAAATATGTACATAACAGTACAGGAGAAATATCACGCAAAATATATATATATAACACAAATCAATAGAAATATGCGTATAATCAGTACAGGAGAAATGTCAAGCAAAATATAAATACAATCACTCTTTTTCAAAATACTAAACTCGGTCTTAATCGAGTTTACAATTACATCATTATTGCTCTGCATTACGCAGTATATGCGGCTTAATAATATTTCACCGCTTAAAGTATAGGGAAACCTGTACTCGATATGAAGGGCTTTCATATCGTTCAGTACTATTTTTGTTCCCACTTTACAACCGGTTGGTAAGTCATCTTTAAACACGTCTAGAATACAATCAAAAGCACGCACAAAGAGTTCATCGTTAGCTACATTATTAAACACAAGTTTATAAGAACGCTTTTCCAATCGAGGGTTTATTTCTACCGACTCGAGCTTTTCAATCGTGAACTCACTCAACATAGCGGCAATTGAAATAATCTTCTAAATCGTTACGACAACTTCGCGTTATATAAAGAAATAGTTCTTCAGGGTGAACGGTGTAGGTAAGCTCAGCCTTGTACCGATCAATTGCTTTGTACCAAAGTTCATGGTATTTCAAAGAGTCTAAACTTTTTAAATAAACATCCAGCACTAGACCATTCTCACCAGTCCTACACTCGGTAAGCCCATCGAGCAGAGCGGTGTATGCGTATTCAAGTACTGTATCAAAATAAAGCATGTCCGTAACACGCGCGTCTAATATAGTTTCAGCTTACGGAATCCGACGATTTCAAACATTCTGTCGAGGATGAAACGGTTTCGCGTAGGAATAAGAGCGTTATTATCAGAAGCATTCTTCCACATCAAACGTATATCAATGCACGGCCGATCGTTATTTATACACAACGTACATACAACGGCGTATGAGGGTGCGTCACTAATCTGCTCTCTTCTTGTACCTACGTTAGCAGGTATTTTATAACGATCTTCACTCCACTTCTCAACTATCACAAAGATTCTATTCATCTCCTCGATACTTAAATAACCCGTTTGTTTGTCGGTTCTACATTCCGTTTCCAGTACATAGCTAATGGTACCGGAATTACGCCTGAACACGCGCAACGATTTCGTCACAGACACATCGTACGAGGCGTTGAGAATGCTGCTCAAAGAAGTTCCATCGTATTCGAAGAGCGCACGTCCACTCGGCTCAAGCTCTGAGATAACTATGAGCCGTGTGAGGCACGCAGGTAGGCAGGAATGGTTCGACGGGCGGCTGACTCGATGATACGTGAATGGGCTTTGTTCCGCGAGTCGAATTGTTGTACCGGTACAAGAATATCACTACCAGCCTACGCACCAGACATTTTGGATAAGAACTAGGAACGTTTTACTAAATATCTCCACACTCCGGCGCACTATTTGAGAGGAACATATGTTCATATTTTTCCTTTCTGCCCATCAAACGATACTCGTCTCTAAACTCTGTTAAAAATTCACGCAGGGCACACAACCTCACTACGAACCTCATCATGATATACGTTAATATAGTGATAAAAATACTTAAGATTGTCCATGATCACGAGATTCACATTTCCAGTCATAGGGTATGAGTAATCGACATGGTGTAGCATGACGTAATACCGCTTGTCACACCACCCATCAGCAAGACTCATTATCCATACCTGCTGCTTCTCTTCTGCACGCATTGTTTCTTTTACTTCACGGTGTATGTGAGACTTTATAAAGTTTAGCTCTGCAGTATACTTCAGCACATCGTCTGTGCAACGAAAGCCTTCAACGGTCTCACCAGAACATCCGTAGAGTATTTGTACATCTTGGAACTTCGCACAATCCAATGTGTTTTTAAAAGAGGCATAGGAGGGATGAATAGAAGTTTTTCGGTATCCACCACATCCTGGCACTTTACTGAATACCATTTCGTAAACGTTGTACAAGCAATATTAAAGGTAGCCATTTGAATACACGTCTGATCTGAATACACGTCTGATCTCTCGGGCTTACTGCGGTCGACTGACCACGCAGGGACTCCAGATAGTAGCATGACTCACGGTCTTACAGTGGGCGGAGCTTAGAACTTTCACCTGCACACACACGCACACACACACACACACACACAAGGAGAAAGTGAAACGCTATTTGAAACATGATTTATTTAATAAACGAGATATTCAAGTTATATATATTTACAAATACGATTTAATAAACGAGATAGTCAAGTTATATTATATATATATAATATATATTATATATATATATATATATATTTACAAATAGATACGATTATATACAAGACGTGTGAGTTAGAAGCATCATTGGTATCCAAAGGGTACGGTATCATAGGTACCAGGTAACTGGTAACGTTTCCTATAGGTGTTACGGCACACCATCGTACCCCTAAGTTCCTTCACGCCCCCCAGCTTCTGCGCCCGAAAATTGTGGGTGCCTACAATTAGTTGGGGAGGTTGTTCATCCAAACATACTAGATCCTTCAACGACTCAAAGTTAACAACCTCCCGATTCGCATGGTTGAGCGTAATACCCTTTGCCTTCACGATATATTTCATTTCCTCCCCCACCCTGACCCGTACCCCATAAGTCTTAGGTCCTGTTGAGGCAAAAGAGTCGGCGTATGCGTTGTCCCATACTCATCCTTGATCTCATCAGTGAGCTCGCCGAGGAACTCCCCAATAGTGGGCATGTATTCACCCTCCCTCTCTGTGAATATCACGCTATCTGTATCGGCATACAATACTCTCCGCCAAGAGAATGCAATAGACCCCAAAGTTTTATACGGGCGTAGGCTGTTGTGAAGCTGGCCACAGGTATGTTTGTAACCCTTGAGGTATCTGTGGCAAATTCAGTGTTGTTGTACTTTATTACGTAAGTATTACCTACATTTACGATCTCCATGACCTCTTTATCGGGGGCATTGGCATAATCCCAGACATCGCTATAACTTTGTGCCAAATGAATGCTCCCTCTGCCGGTATTCTGCGCAAATTTTCCCCATAGACTGTTTTAGACACAACTTTGCACTAAAGCGCTTGCCAGGATTCTTTACAATTTGGACACGATCAAGTTGTAACCTCGCGGTCGCGGTAACGTTGAATATAGGCAGACTTTTCATCTTCGTATCAACTCCTCGCGGATACCCTGATGCCTCAACCTTATCCTTCAAAAAGGTGTTTATATATGGTGTGAAAAGGTTGGGTAGCTTCTGAAACCTCCACACCTCATGTATCTTCAGTATTCTATAACCATGGCGCACGGCTAGGGCCAACTCAAGACTTGTATATACGCCTCTGATCTTACGCTGGTGGGGTATATGGTTACATTCGCCGTTATCCTCTTCCGCGCACTTCACGCACAGGGGAAACATGAGCTTGTCGTCGATAACGACAGGTAAGATCGGCATCCATAAATTGCGTGGGGGGAGTACGTCTACGAAAGAGATCCCAAAGTAACGATCATTCAAATTTTTTGAAAATTCATTGATCGATGGTAGGCTAGGCCCCACCAGTTTCTCAGGAGCGCCCACGGGGTACGGATTGCTCTTCATCACGTATGGGTATAAAGAACAGAAATCGTAGTAATGGAGCTTCACGCCCTCCGTAGGTGGGAAGTATAGTCTGAAAGGATTTGTACGTCCTCCAAACAAGCTATCACCACATTTGAGAGGATCCAGCACCATGAACGCTTGATCGCTTTTATTTCCTCACGGTACACCTCGTCTGTCTCCATCCGTGCATCATATTCATGCTCCCACAAGACTTGTGAGTGAACTGTGATCCTATAAGTTGATCGCGGGTGCGGGTCCGATGCAAGACAGTCGGCAGGAGACCTACCGTGGATATCTCCGGTGACTCCGCACTCAGGACGGGGGCATCCATGCCACCAGCAACCGTTAAAGGAGTACACAGTCTTCACACCAGTGACACGGTTTTCACTTAACCCATCAACCCAAAAACACGTCATTAATCTTAATGGGTACTTCACCCGTGTTGCGGGCGTGCTTTATGTATACACCTGTCTGTTGCTGTAGGTGTATGAGCCAGTAAATAGCCTTGTGCCCGTAACTGCGGGGATTGTTTCGGTGAATAATGGCTAAGGTGTCTTTCGGCATGAGTTATTCTTGAACACCGTAAAACATAATGATGCGATGGTGGTTGCGACTTGCAGTGGATCGCATTTGAAACGGGCTATGTACATCCTTCTAAAGGCCTGGAAACATACTCTAAGCACGCGCACATCATTCACGCAATAACGCTCACATTCATCAGCTATATTATAAGGGTTACTTTCATTAAAACTTCGTAGTATCGATCAAGTCTTCACGTTCATCCATGCAGTCAAAATAATGTTTGGGGGGTGGTGGGCCTACGTAGTTTAAAGTCTCGCTGGTGAGGAAAGTGTATGGGAAGTATCCTTTGGAAACTTCAGCTGCTACTCCCATCACCTTGGGTAGCTTTGCTAATTTACAAGGTGTGAATAATAAAGTATCTTTAAATTGTACATTGCCTCTTATCTGCATCTGTATTAATTTGTTGCCTCTTTTCAATGGATCACCTGTAAATATCTCAGAGGATTCGTGTTCAAGCAACCTCCTTATAAAGGAACTGCGTGTCAAACTTTGCCCCGTTATGGGCGAGAATATACACAGTCATTTTTTTGAACTTGTCGGTTAACTTGACAATATAGGACACAAATAGTTTCACAGACTATCGCTGACATTCGTTTTAAAAACGTTTGTCCGTTTACCACATTTGGGGCACTCGTCACATTCGATATCCATACACTCATCACAGATAGTCTGGCTCACAAGTAAATGTGGAATTACCTCTTTGGTTTCAGCGTTCGTATATGTTTCTATATCGTAGTATACAGTTATACAAGGGTTATTTTTAGGCTTAGCATCTTTCATATAACATACATGCTTTACTCCATCCGCCTTATATTCCTCCTGGCATGTAGGACAGTGAATTACGTCACACTTGTGCTTAAATTTTCCCCAATTATCCATTGTGTGAAACATACCACATTCACAGATTCTCATTTTCCTGCACGTGCCAATTGATTTATGGAAATCAAAACAGCTATTATTGAAAAATGTGCGTCTACACACATCACAGTCTCTCTTCTCAGCTTCAACTACACGGCTTTCACATTTGGTGCTTTTACACTGCTCACATACCATGTGACATTCTTTACAATGTCTCACTATATCATCCGCAAACTCGAGGCACCCCTTACACAAATCATGATGTCTCCCATATTTTCGACTTTTGTCATAACTCGCGTAAAGCCACCTTATATTACGGATGGGGAGATACGTTGTCCCTGACAATCCTAAAATAAGTAGGGGCCTTGTACGATCTCTCACACAGCTTTTAAAAACATACACAGTCCTACGACGATCATCCAACCCAAACACAACTATGCGGACATTCATTTCCTGTTCTACCCTTCTCAGCTCTTCAGGACCCATATTACAGTCAAATTCAAGTTCACAGTCTACAGCTAGTTTACGGGCACGCTCCACGACTGTAGGCAACCAAATTTTTTGAGTTCGTGTATTTTGTACAGTAAACATACGTGCTAAGAGTACTGCTATAAAGCCGCAACCACGATCGACGTTTATATGCCGTCTATAAATAGCTTGAGAATTGAAGTTAAGAGTATACGGTATGGCACTATGACCCGCAACACGGTATACATGGTCAATATTTACCGTGAAGTTGTCCATATTGAAGGCTATACTACTTTGGGCGGCTTGCATTATACGCCCTAATATATATTCTACATCTTCAGCCGCCAAACGTCTAAATGGCACTATCACCCAATAATCGTCTACATCACCGTCATCTGACCCGAATCCAAAGGACAGACTCGTCCTGACTTCACGCTCGTCACGATTCTGAAGAGCAAACTCTATAATATGCTCTACAACCCGGCGTAGTCCGCGCTCAATTCCACTGCTATACATGACTCTAGGGTCGACCCTGACTCTATACCGATTTCTAGTCAAGGCTGGGGTGGGGGCTGCGGATCGCACCAATTCCAGCGTTATACCATCCTCAACAGAACGGGGGGCGGAATTAGTGGATATATTAGCGGAAGGTGCTGCTGATGGGGGCCCTGTTGCGTAGGAGGTTGATGGTTGGGGCTCTATTATTGTAGACTTAACAGAACGGGGGGCGGCGGATGAATAAGGGGATATATTAGGTGCTGCTGGGGTGTTGTTGCGTAAGAGGTTGAGGGTTGGGGATCTATTACCGCTGCAACAGACGCGTATTTCGGTCGCTTTATACCTGACGTGGGTATCTCATACCTCCGCTTTGGACGTGTTACCGGTATCGCTGGTGAGGGTTCAGGGGAGGAGATCACAACTACACTGTCGTCGAGGTCATCCGTAATGATGGGCTGCTCTACCTCATCGTCATTCACGGTTCTGTGGGAGAAGAAATATAAGGATCAGCACTCAAAATTTGTAATATTTTGTAAATGACTCACTTAGGAGTGTGACGTGTTAGAAATGGACTCTGTAGAAAAATTCAGATTCACGAGCCCATCCACATGTATTATATCTGGACCTACAGGATGTGGTAAAACTGTGTTTATGCTTAAAATCATTAAAGAAAAGGGGGAGATGTTCTCGAAATTTGTGCATAAAGTTATATGGTGCTATTCGACGTATCAATCAGTGTTCAACGAGTACCAAGATGATATTTTGTTCCACAAAGGCGTATATGACGTTAATTCGTTAAAGGGAAATGAACATACAATCATTGTAATTGACGATCTCATGTTGGAGATGGATAAAACGTTTGCCGAGACATTTACAGTATTCTCCCACCATCTTAACATAAGCGTGTTCTTCATCAATCAGAATCTATTTTTCAAAAATAGATACATGCGCGATGTGTCGTTAAATACGCAATATCTAGTCTTATTCGCGCAACGTAGAGATGTATCACAAATTGGGGTATTAGCCAATCAAATGTTCCCGAATCAGCGTAAGGAGTTTTTGGAAGTTTATAAAGAAGCTACAAGCACGCGTTACGGATATTTGCTTTGCGACCTTCATCCGCGAAACACGTTTAGAGTGCTTCTGCGAACGAATATATTTCCAAACGAGCCTGAAACGGTGTATATTCCAGAATGACAAAGAGACTAAAGAAATACCGTGAATTAATAAAAATCTATCATCGACTGCCTCGGGCAATGCAGCAGATGTTTATTAAAAATATCGATGCCGACTTTTTAAAATGCATCTGTGAAATCTGTCTTAACGTTATAAATTGCAATGTATCAATGAAAACCCATCAGAAGGCTCGCCTACGCCGCTACAAGAACATAATACGTGCACTCGCTCGTAAAAGCCAAACTGTAGCGAAGAAAAAACGAATTATTGTACAAACAGGAGGGTCATTTCTCCCCATCTTATTTTCAGTTTTGGGTCCTTTACTGACTAGATTAATATAATGAAGAAAGTGGTAGTGATTCCCCACGAGGTGTACGCCTCACTGCAAAGAGACACGTATCTAGATCCCCGTAAAAGCAGACTTAAAAGAATGGAAAGCGAATTGTTAGCCCTATTAAACAGTGAAAAAACACCTGATGAGAAAAGAATCTTATACCAAGAAGCTCTGCAGAAATTTCTTCACGAGTACGAAAATTATAAGAGCCCTACAGAGATTCCTGTGGTTATTAGGCACAGCACGGGGGACGATGGCGACATAGGATCTGTACCCGACGACACAGCTGACCAACCAAAAAGATTAGCCACACAACATATCGAACATGTATTAAAAAATACCCTCCCACTTACATTGAGGAGTAAAGGCTTAAGTCTTTATAATCTATTGAATGAGGATCCCGCCATACAATGGACCGATACAGGGGAGATCATTGTGGAAGGATCAAAGGTACAGGGATCGAATATCGTAGACATTGTCCATGATCTGGTGAGAAAGTGGGATAGGCCATCACCATCAGGATGGAAGCATATTAAAGCAAGACTACAACAAATAAATGTCCCTAAAACGTTGATAGGAAATCTGAACAGGTTAAAAGACTTGGAACATGCAACGCCTGTGACACAATTGAAGGCGCCGTCACCCCCGGCGGTAACACCTTTGAAGAGGAGCAAGAAGAGGTTAAACCAACCCTACCCACGTGCCTCTAAAATACGCAAATGGCTAACGTATTAACTAAACGCTATTATGACATTTCTACCCCATCCTCTTACGGCGGCGTAGATAGACTGTACGTGTTTACGGAGTAGGAAAAAAAGATGTTGAAAGATTTTTGAGGGAGCAGGACGCTTATACGCTTCATAAGCCTGTGAGAAAAAGGTTTAAAACAGCCAAGACAACGGCTTCCTCGATTGATTCTATTTGGCAAGCAGATTTAACAGACATGCAAAGATATTCTGTGTATAACGATGGTTACCGCTACATTCTATTCATAATAGACGTATTCTCTAGATATCTGTGGCTAGTTCCTCTGAAAAATAAATCACCTGAAACAGTTGCTAAAGCCACCAAAACGCTAATGTTAAAAGAAAACAGGGTTCCTGGCTATTTTTGTACGGATATGGGGAAGGAGTTTATAGGCCGTGCTTTTCAGAATATGTTGACAGAGTTTAATATCAGCTATTACACAACCAATTCTATACATAAGGCTTCTTTAGCTGAAAGAGTTCAGCGCACCATAAAGGAACGCATGCACCGTTATTTTACACATAAAAACACATACAGATTTCTAGACATTCTGGAATCATTGGCATCATCCTACAACCGCTCACACCATCGCACGATTGGGGCAACACCTAACGAAGTTTTAGAAAGAGGTACGCTCCCGAGAAGAGATGGATCACCACCACCACCACCACACTCTGCGCTTCAAAATCAATGATTATGTAAGGCTGTCGCGTTCGGGGAATAAATTCGCAAAGGGTTTTGAGCAAGGATGGACACGCGAGATTTTTAAAGTTAGGGCTGTGAGACCTAAAGGTGAGATAATGATGTATTACATTGAAGATTTGAATGGGGAAGAAATCTCAGGAGGCTTTTACCGCGAGGAATTGCAGAAAGTTGCGTTTAATTTAGAAAAAAATGTGTTTAAAATTGAGAAAATTTTAGGAAGCAAAGGTTCAGGAAGGAGAAAAATGTACCTGGTGAAATGGCTAGGGTACCCAGAAAGCTTCAACACCTATATAAAAGCTGATGCAATAATGAAGCTTAAATAGTATGCAACATGGCTCCTAACCATTTCTACGTCACACTCCCGTCCTCCTCGTCCCTGTCTGTACACCCTAACAACACGCTAGCCAACTTTGTAACAGAACTCCATGGGCACATTGAATTGGGTCGTGATTCGTATGAGGTGGGGATATGCGAAATTCAGCTGGACACCGTCTTTTTAAATATTGAACATAAAGAAACCGTTTTTACGATTCTTAGAGACATTGACGAGTGTGAAAAAGCTGGGGTAGCTATGGATGAAACTATGCGCATCGCTCGGACTAAGATTGCACGGTATTACAGTACAGAAGTAAGACTAGGGCCGGGTCAATATGGTTCGGCCGAGGATGTTGTGAGAGGCTTAAACGTAAGTTTAAGAAACTCAAACCTTACGAATGATTTAGTATATGAAATCGTAAACAACCCTGCACATACACTAATCCTAAAATCAAAGACTAACAGACGTCTTAAAGAACATAGAAAGTTCAAAATTCTAACCAACGGCCGATATAGCGCAGCCTTCCAAAGAGACACATTTCACGAGACACAGTATAACTTGTCCAGATTAATGTATCAATTGAAGATGGAGAAATTGGCTGAAAGGTCCCCAGACATGTGCTATATTTACAGTAATATAGTGGAGCACCAGTTTGTTGGGGATACCCAGGCACGCCTGCTGCGCATTGCTCACATCCCCAACCATAGAGGAAGGAGTTTGAGTATTACATATGACAGACCCCATTATGTGAATGTCGCAACTAATTTAATAACCAATATCACAATATATATAAGAACGATTGAGGGCGAAAACTTCCCATTCGGTAACGGGAGCTTAACAGTGAAGCTACACTTTCGACGCACTGAGTTATAATGGATAGAAAGCCTTTCACCGTCTATCGAGGGATGCGATACCAGCGCGGTAGTGGACTTGGATCCATTTTTTCATCCATACTACGTACGGCTGTTCCTTTGCTGAAGAGGGGTGCCAGATACCTTGGAAGGAAAGCGCTACAATCAGGCCTTAACACTGCAGAAGACATATTGGCCGGGGCTAAACCTAAAGAAGCTCTAAAAAAACATTTAAAGCGTACACGGAACGAAATCATCAAAGATGCAAAGAGAAAAATGCGTGGTGGCGGGAAGAAGAAGAGGGCTCCCCGGAAGAAGAAGGGGTCACGTGGTATTAAACGTAAAAGGCTATCAAAAAAGAAATGCTGTAAGCGAATGAAACCTATGGTTGACCACTTTTTTGACTGATATAAGCTAAGGATATTGATCTCATGAATCATAGTTTGTTTACCACTTGTCGAGAGAGGAGTCACTATTTCGCCATGGCACGCTTCATCCACCCATGTAGTTCACAATGCTGTAAATCGGAGCTGTCCTTTTTTGAGCTCCCGCCAACCCAAGTTTCTATTGAGCACAGTGACTTTATTACAATTAACCCTTTAAACACAATTAGTTCCCGAGTGCACCTATAGAATTCGTGATACCCAGCTCAGGTCCTTACTTTTTTGATCCAAGCTGTGTGCACATGTACGCTAAGCTACGTATAGCCCATTCTGATGGAACGGTCTGCGATGACAAATATGCTGTATACCCTGAAACAAACTTTCTGCACGCCATATTCAACCAGTGTGACGTATATTTAAATCAGACCAACATATCGGCAGGCACGGGGTACTATCATCTACGAGCCTATTTGGAAAATGTCCTCAACTTTTCCAAAGAAGCGAAGGCTACCTTTTTAAGTGCGGAGGGATATTATCAAACTAAAGATGAAAATAGTATAAAGGACAAATTTAAAAATTCTAAAAAGAAAATATACGAGTGTTTTGGACGGTTGCACACAGATTTCACTTTCCAGGAGAAGTTGCTTGTGAACGGGGTGGATATGAAAATAAAGCTCACCCGCACGAGTCCTGAGATCTGCTTAAATCTGGATGCGAATCAAGAAGAGGGTGCAAAGTCCGTTGTGGTTCACATTATGGACACATACCTCCGCGTACGGCGAGTGAAATTAAGTTCACCAAAACAACTAGAAATTGAGAAAAATTTACTAAACGCTACAGTGAAATATCCTATTAACAGAGTGCAGATCAAACTATATACGGTTCCTGCAGGGTTGGCATCGAAGCAGATAGAAAACATTGCCCTGGGAAATCTTCCTAAAAGGATATTAATCGGCATGCAGGACCACGCTTCGGTGAATGGAAAATATAAAAAGAGTGCCTTTAAATTCGAGAATTTCGGACTTAAAAATATAACTCTATACGTTAATGGCACTGCTTTGGGTGGAACAATGGGTACGGACTATTCATCAGACGCTGTGTTACCTCTTTGTGCCAGAGCCTATAGTAATCTGACCCATATTGCAGGTGATTGTGATGAGCTTGGTAATGGGGTAACGCAGGAAGAATTCATTGATCAATTTAACCTTTACCCGTTTGACATTACACCTGACTTATCTGCTAGCGTAAATACCCATTTAACCCCACAGCAGAGCGGTAACATCTCAGTGCGGCTGGAATTCGCCAAGCCTATAGACGCTCCTATTAGTGTACTAGTATATCTCGAATCGCAAGCCCTAATAGAAGTAGATAGATTTAGAAGCGTTATCACTGACTTTTAAAATGGATGCTAATACACTTCAGAAAGTAATGGAGCGAGTCACACGTTCCAAATTTATCGGCGTGTTTGCGAAACATTGAGTTTGCCAAGTACGCGAGAATGCGGTAGTCGAACACAGACATCATCGGTAATGAAGGGATTCACTGGATCGCTGTCTATTTTAAAAATAGACAGCGCCTGTACTATTTTGATTCACTCGGTACTCAACCCTGGAGTGACCCTATTATTGTAAAATTTCTCGCTCAGTTACATATTCCCGAAGTTGTGTGGACCCCATTTCGCATGCAAGGATATTTTACTAATGTTTGCGGAATGTACTGTGTCTCATTTCTCATGCATATGTCAAATGATAAAGAATTTATAAATTTTTTAAATTTATTTGACCCGTGTCACACTCGCCGAAACGATGAAATGGTATGCAGACAGATAAAAAACCGTTTTCCAATTGTACGTACTCGTTGTATATTATAATGTTTTTGTTCGTATATTTGTAACGGTATATTCGTTTATTGTACTGATTTCTTTCATTTAATAAATTTATGAAAATATATTGTGTCTTCTTATCCCAAAAAGATCGAAAAACACTTACATTATTTCGGTGTGACATTGTTGACTGATCAGTATACCCTCCCTATTCCGAGATTCTTCAAAAGATTGTATAACTCGTGTCAAATCCTCATCGGACCTTAAAGGAATAATGCTTTTAAAACATATACAGAGTATACAGACAGACAGATCCCCATTATGTGAAGATATCTTTGGTTCGAGGAGTGAACGCCATAAAAATTTCGATTTTAGCATAATGGGGAAATAACACTGATTGACATTTTTGGCGAGTATCTATTTGACGAGATACTACAACTCTCCATATATATATAAAATTCTAATTATAGACACTTACATTTCTATGGTAGTCCCTTGCGTCGGTTGTAAGGAGCGTCACTGCAAATATCTTCTACGGTTTGCGTTGAAAATAATTCGCCACGATCAATCGCATTGAAAAGACTAATTGCGGTTAATGCTGCAGTATCACGTTCTTCATACAAGTCTGGGGAGACGTACAGGTCCATGGTGGAGGATGTGTGACACTGCTGACTGATCAGTATATCATCCATATTCCGAGGTTCTTCAAAAGATTGTATAACACGTGTCAAATCCTCATCGGACCTTAAAGGAATAATGCTTTTAAAACATATACAGAGTATACAGACAGATCCCCATTATGTGAAGATATCTTTGGTTCGATTACCAATTTCGATTTTAGCATGATGGGGAAATAACATTGATTGACATTTTTGACTAGTATCTATTTGACGAAATACTACAACTCTCCATATATATAAAATCGAATTATGGACACTTACATTTCTATGGTAGTCCCTTGCGTCGGATTGTAAGGAGCTTCACTGCAAATATCTTCTACGGTTTGCGTTGAAAATAAGTCGTCACGATCAATCGCGTTAAAAAGACTAAGTGCAGTTAATGCTGCAGTATCACTTTCTTCATACAAATCTGGGGAGACGTACAGGTCCATGGGAGGAATGATTATTCACTGATGCGAAAATAGCTACTGTTACTCCCAACTGAAAAATATCCCCTTTTATATGCACATTCGCCAAGCTCCGCCCAAAAGACCAGATGTTCGTCGTGATTGGCTGCCGATGTAGCTGGGTGGAGCTATGACGTGTACCATTCCGCTATAACGGGTACGGACGAGTAATTGCATCTTTATATTTTCACTAATAGATTTAATGCTCTTATTCTCCTTTGAAAATTATTTGGTGATTCGTATAGAACTTTTGATATTGATTCCAAATATGGTTTCAGAGTTTTCTATCACCCATAGTTTTCGAGAAAATAATATTTCCATTTACTCAGTTTCCCGCATCATTAGTCACTAATGTAATCGAGAGGGTATAAAGAAATATATCATAATTATATTTTAAAAATAACATTCGGTTTCAACGTTAAACTGTGGGTCTAAGGTCCGCCCGAATTGTTCATTCTGACGAAGGTCAAGCTTTCCACTCCACCTTAGACCTACAGTTTAACTCCGACCACCATCAACAGCCCAGCGTCTTAACCACTAGGACACGTAGGGTACCCATTTATCTGCCAACCACTTTCTGTTTCCACCTTAGACCTACAGTTTAACGAACCATCAACAGCCCAGCGTCTTAACCACTAGGACACGTAGGGTACCCATTTATCTGCCAACCACTTTCTTTGTGTAATCCACCTTAGACCTACAGTTTAACGAACCATCAACAGCCCAGCGTCTTAACCACTAGGACACGTAGGGTACCCATTTATCTGCCAACCACTTTCTTTTATTATGTGTAATGACCACCTTAGACCTACAGTTTAACTCCGAACCATCAACAGCCCAGCGTCTTAACCACTAGGACACGTAGGGTACCCATTTATCTGCCAACCACTTTCTTTTATT
>JAJOZX010000830.1:372500-420000 GCA_023014485.1 Bathynomus jamesi | reverse complement strand
ACCGTAAAATTAATTATTTTCTATTATGACGTTTTCGAAGGTAAACTATGTTATTTGTTTCTTTAAGTTCAATGAAGTTAATGTTAAATTTGCTTCTAAACTAAAATTAAATGTTATAAAATAAATAATATATATATATATATATATTTACCTAACATAAGAAAAGAATGTGTATATATATATATATAGCATAATAATATATATCTAGCAACCGATCATTGCAAAAAAAAAAACTGGAAAGGTATGCAATTAATAAAGATTGATTGTGTATTTATTTAATAAACAGAATTTAATTGGAATAACTGCCGTCATATATGTGTTACACAATGGATGATTAATGGGACACATGGCGCTATCTGGCAACTGAACACATTGCGCTATCTGGCAACTCAGCCAGAATAGAGGCTTATAAAAGACCGCGAAGTTGGTGAAAGACTCATTCCCAGCTCGGCTCCAGCCGAGCAAGGACCTCTGGTCCTTCTCTTTCTGGCCCTTTGGTAAACCCCTTAGTGGCCTCTTAGGTTAGGAAAACGAAAATAATATGCCTTGCTATCAATGGCAACTACTCTCTCTCTCTCTCTCTCCTTCAGGTATCTCCCTCCTTCAGGTATCTCCCTCCTTCAGGTATCTCTCTCTCTCTCTCCTGCATGTGTACCTACTGCATGTGTACCTCCTGCATGTGTGCGTATGTGTGTGTGTGCCTCCTGCATGTGTACCTCTCCTCTCTCCTTCAGGCGTCTCTCCCTCCTACAGGCGTCTCTCTCTTCTTCAGCTGTCTCTCTCTCTCCTTCAGGCGTCTCTCTCACCTTGGCTCAGCCAACTGGCTGATTCTGGCTGATTATGAGCCTATAAAACAACGCCTACTCGGCTGAAGTCTTAATGTGCACTTGGCTCCTGCCAGGTGAACACCTCTCCTCCTTTCTCTCCTCCTCTCTCTCTGGCCCTTTGGGGGGAATAGCTTGGGGGAGGCCCCCAAGTTGCATGCCCCTTGCAACCTAGGTTGGTGCATGACCCTTGCAACCTAGGTTGGCAACAAAGGCCAGTACTCTTTTTTTATTTTTTTTTTATTTTTTTTTTATTTTTTTTTGCAACCCACCCCCCTTTGCAACAACCCCACCCCCTTTGCAACATTACATAATAACCTGCAACATTCTTGCACTCTCCCCTTTTGCGGCTATACTACTGAGGGCCACTCAATATATTTTGCCCCATCTTTTTTTTTCTTTCCAAGTTCCCTTGTAAGTTCTAGAAATTTTGTACACAAGTAGTTACATACCTTTTTTAAGTTTTTATTTTTCCACATAGTCTCCATCCTTTTTTACGGCTTTCCGCCACCTCGAAACAAGGGCCTTTATTCCTTGCTGGTAAAAGTCCGCTGGGTTCTGCTGGAGCCACCTCAACCTCCTCAACAACCTCATCGTCACTGAAACTTTCTTCCACGAATAGCATCCTTCATTGGCCCAAACAAATGGAAGTATGAAGGTGCCAGATCCGGGCTGTATGGAGGGTGGGGTAACACAGTCAAGCGAATTTTTGTGATGGCCACTCTTGTTTGCAAACTGTTGTGTGGTCTTCCGTTATCGTGCAAAAGAAGGACTGCTTCCAGTTTTCTCTCCGGTCGAACTCGCTTTATATGTCTCTGGAGTCTCTGTCGGATAGCAATATATGTCCTAAGTTGAGTGTTTGTCCTTTCTTCATAATGTCCATCAGAATCACCCCTTTCATGTCCCAGAAGATGGTGACCATAACGTTCCTGCAGAGGGAGCCATTTTGAACTTTTTCTTGCGTGGGGAGTCTGCGTGATGTCACTCCATGGATTGGCGCTTTGTTTCAGGTTGAAAGTGGTGTACCCAAGTTCATCCACAGTCACAATTCGTGAAAGGAAGTCATCCCCTTCTGACTCAGAAGCAATTTCTTTTCTTTGGGCTTTGTGATCTTCAGTAACTTCGCGAGGAACCGTGCACACACTTTTGAGTATCCCAATTGCTGAATTATCGTATTCTCACTTCCTTCACTAATTCCTAGCTCCAGTGATAGCTCCTTGTATGTGACGCGCCGATTTGATCGAATGATGCTGTTAGCACGTTGCACAGTGTGAGATGTCAGCCGATGCCGGGCGACCGCTGCGTGGCTCATCATCGAGGCTGGCTCTCCCTCTCTCCGATGATCTCACACGTTTAGACAAGCGTCCAACTGTGCTTCGATCAACAACAGTATCTCCGTAAACGTTTTGTAGACGTTTGTGAATATTTCCAACTGTTTCCTTCTCTGCGGTTATGAACTCGATAACAGCTCTCTGTTTACGACGCACATCACTGTCAAACGCCATTTTCGAAACTGCGTCACCCATCGGTTTTATACAAGGGCGTTTAAAAGCGGTTTTATACAAGGAGGGGAGGTTCAAACTGGAAAAATCTGGTTATGTGGAGCGCAGAAAGTTCAAATTTACTGCCCAAAAGACATTTCAGCCCCATGGCCTATTATTTAGCTAAGAAAAAAGGGTGGGGCAAAATATATTGAGTGCCCCTAGTGTGTATATATATATATATATATATATATATATACACTTGGTTACTTATATCACCTTGGTTTGCTTCCGCCCGAATTGTTTATTCTGACGAAGGTCAAGCTTGTCACTCCACCTTAGATCTACAGTTTAACGTGAAATCCGAACCACACCCCGCCAGCAACTCAGCGTCTTAACCACTACGCTACCCAGGGTTTCCATTTATCTACCAACCAATTTTTTTATTGTGTGGAAGTATGAACAGCTGGGTTTTACTGCGCGCCACCTGCCGTCACCGGGTCTCGATCCCGGGGCCGATGGATTCGTAGTCAGCGACGCTAACCACACTATTGAGGAGCATATATATATATATATATATATATATATATATATATATATATATATATATATATATATATACAGTATATAAAATTGTGATTGAAGATTTTATATGTGTGTGTGTGTGTGTGTGTGTATATATATATATATATATATATATATATATATATATATAATTGTTATTAAAAGATTATATAATCACCTTGAAGTTAAGTCCCCTCGAGTGCCATCTGCCATAAATGCCCACAAAGTTGCCTTTATGCCCTCTGTATACCCACATGGTATGAAACGAAACATCTGTTCCATAACATTTCGCGCACCTGTTAAGTTCTTTAAACATTTTTCGGCTTTTAGCTCAGTTTGATTTTAATGCGTTTGAATGCAAAGCTTTTAAACAATATATAATTTTCTTTTTTAAAAGCTAATGAAAATAAAGCTCAAATTTATACTCGAAAAGCGTTTCCAATTGCTAAAGACTGCTTTTGAGTCTGTATACGAGTAATCTATTTTGGAATTAACACTTAGTTGTTATCGTTTTGAGAAAATACATCTTTAACAGATGTTTCGATTGTGAATGTAAAGGGTGTAAATTTTACTGTTTCTTTCAGTAACGATAGATTTCAAAGCTATCATATATCATATATATAGTTTTTTTGTTGAAAAAAAAAATGGTACCGGAACTCTCCTTTAACTTTTATGATCTTTTCTAGTTGTTACTCCATCCCACCCATGACCATTTCAGTCAAAGAGAGAGTCTGTCCCTCTCATGATGTTTAAAAATTTGTCACGTAACGAATAAATTATAAAATAATAATAGAAACTGTTTAATTTCTTTAATAGCATAATTTATTAAGTAATGTTTGTTTATTGCTAATGTTACCTTACAATAGACTACACACATAAATCATATTCTGATTAGCTTTGCTATCAACACGTTTTCGTGCCTCGCTTTTGGTGTTTGTCACGGAATGCCAACCTTTGAGTAGTACCAATTTGATGTACTTTGTTGGATTAAAGCAGATGAGTGGTGGGCCAACCATTCTGATAACATTATGGAGGATGTAGTAGCTGTCAACAGTGAAGACTTAGTTGATGTAATTATTAAATTCATTTGGGAGAATCCTCTCTCACATTCGCTTGTGGAAATAGTCACTAAATCCAACATGTTTTGAAAGGGCAACATTGTGGTAGATACTTTCTTTTCTTGCAGATATTCGAGGAATCCTCGAAGTACAGTTTTTGTCTTTCATTCAACTTAAATATTCTGCACAAATTTTGAATTTCAGTTTCACTTTAAGTCAAATGTTGTTAGACATCGTCTGGTCAATATTGAGAGGGTAACACTTTGGCCCATTGTGGTAAATCGGCGTCATCACATAGTAACCTTTTTTCGATAGGTCGCTTCAATCTTTGATAAAATTCTTCAGGATTTATGGGTGGATAAGTGTTATCTACTTTATTTTGTAAAAAGGGACATTTTAAAATTTTAATCTGTCAACAGCAATAATTGTGTGATTGGAATATGGTCCATGTTTCAGGATAATATCTGACAAGTTACGCTTTGAAAGTTGCTGCGAAAATAGAAAACAATGATTTTTTATTAGAAGTGATTTCTCTGTATTATCTTTTAATTTATTTTTCCTGTCAATTCAGTAAGAGGTACCGGTACGCCGTACCGGTGCGTTCCGGCAGAATAAAGGACCATATATATATATATATATAATCCTAAAGTAACGCCATAGTAAGCCACCGTTTTACCATTTAGGTCAAACTTTGTAAATAAACCAGATTTGTACGACCTTACTTTAAGGTTAGGTTAGGTCAGATTAACCTGACCTAACCTAGCATAACCTAACCTAAAACAAATAAAAGGGTGTGTAAAATCTAAGGAAGTATAAAGGACAATTTATTTGAGTTTGAGTTTATTTAATTAAAATTTTAACGCAGGTGAAATTCAAAAAAATAATCATTGTATACAATAAAAAAAAACTTTCTAAACTTTCTTAAAGACACTTTCCTAGTTCAGTACAAATGAAAGTGATTAAAAATTTGAAAATCTAAAATATATTTGCACAAACGTTACAAGGAGTTACAAGGAAAAGTAGTACCTCAAAAGGCCTTGCGGCCCATACCGAGGAGGTACCAATGGCAACGGGTGCCAGGGGAAACTTCATACACCTCAAATAGTGTGCAAGATTCGGTCTAACATTTTCTTGAACAGATCCACAGAAGAACTGTTCACAACTTCTGAAGGTAGCCTGTTCCACGTGTCACAGATCTTATACGTAAAGTAATTCCCACACACACTAGTCCTAAACCGTTTCAATTCCAACTTCCAACCATTGTTGCGAGTTGGGTTATCATTTAAACTAAACATGCTTCTAAAATCGACATCGTTGAACCCGCGTAAGAACTTGGAAACCTCGATGAGTTGACCGCGCATCCTCCGAGTTTCCAACGAAAACAAAGTCAGGGCGCGTAAGCGTCGATTGTAGCCCATATACCTAACGGAAGGGATTAATTTTGTGGCCCTCGCCTGCACTCGCTCCAGCCTCTCAATATCTTTCCTGAGGGTGGGCGACCAGAACTGCACAGTATACTCCAGGTGCGGCCGAATCAGAGAATTGTACAGAGAGAGCACAATCTCCTTGTTCCGAAATCGAAATTGCCTTCTGATATAACCAAACAACTTCTAGGCTTTCTTTTCCACCTCTGCGCACTGTTTCGTAAACTTAAGGTCGCTGCTAATTAGCACACCCAAGTCCTTTTCCAAATCAGTGGCCTCGATATTACTCCCCAACATCGAGTAGTCCGACTTGGGATTGGCGTAGCCAATGTGCATCACCTTGCATTTACCCAAGTTAAACGGCATTTGCCATTTTTCTGACTACTCTCCTATCCTACGTAGGTCCGCACGCAGTTGCTCGATCGCCTCTGGCGTCCCAACATTGGCCCCAAGCTTCGTGTCATCAGCGAATTTGGTGATCCGACTGACGATGCCACCGTCGATATCATTTATGTAAATGATAAACAATGGCCCCAAAAGGGAACCCTGAGGAACCCCGCTAGTGACTGAGGTCTAACCCGAACTAGCCCCTTTAATTACAACCCTCTGCCGCCTATTCTTCAGCCAGTTTTCAATCCACCTACCAACTTCTCCACCAATACCCAGCGCGCGCACTTTGACCATTAGCCGGCGGTGAGGTACCTTATCAAAGGCTTTCTCAAAGTCGAGATAAAGTATATCAATCGCCCTACTCTTATCATACTCACTCAACATGATGTGGAAAAACTCGAGCAAGTTGGTGAGACACGACCTATGCCGTCTAAACCGATGTTGGGATTCTCCAAGCAGCTTGTAGGAATCCAAATGGTCAACGATCCTAACCGCTATTATCCCCTCTAATAATTTACCTGCAACCGAAGTGAGACTTAAAGATAGGGGTCACGTTGGCTTCCCTCCAGTCACCAGGCACCTGGCCCGTCTCCAACGATTTGTTGAAGACTGTAGCCAGGTGGGGAGCCACCTGGTCGCGCACCTCCCGCAACACTCTGGGGAGGAACTGGTCTGGCCCACCCAGGAGCCTTAAACGCGCTCAGTATGTTCGACTAACTTGGGCATTTATGACTTTCTCTCTCTCTCTCTCTCTCTCTCTCTCTCTCTCTCTCTCTCTCTCTCTCTCTCTCTATATATATATATATATATTATATATATATAATATATATATTGTATGCACAGGGTGAGTCAAAGTGTCGTAACTTCGGGAGCTTATAGCTGAGGTCATTCCCAGTCAAAAACTTCATATGAGCATAGGTCCGATTCTTAACGGTTATGGAGCTATGGATGTTTGAATTTCAAGCCTGCACATGCGTGACTTTGAACTGAATTGACAGTTACTTACCAAACCGAACTAACTACGCAGTAGAGTGTTGTGTTTCACAGTGTGCAGTTGATGTTTTGTGCGTTCAGTATGTCTTTTACGTTTTCAAATGCCGAATATGCCATTGTGGTGTATGTGTGTATGTTTAAGGATTTTACGATATAAATACTACTGATGCTGTCGCTGAATACCAACGACGGTTTCAAAATCGAAGAATTCTGGATCGACGAGTGTTTAGTAACGTTTTTCGGAGATTGCGAGAGAGCAGTTCATTCCCGAGCGTTACTGTTTTATCTGAGCGTCCGGTGCAACAAGATGTGGCCGAACAAGAAAACATTATTCAGATGGTACAGCGGAGTCTTCATGTTAGTACGCGAAAGAGTTCCACACGTCTTAGAGTTCCTCAAACGAGAGTATGGAGAACGTTACAAGAAGAAGGCATGTATCCATACCACGTACAGCGCGTTCAGTGTCAATGTGTGGTGTGGTATTCTCTACGGTCAGCTGATTGGTCTGTTTATCTTCGAAGGTGATCTTACAGGTGACATTTATCTATGATTTCGGCAAGACGAACTGCCGCCACTGCTAAAAGATGTACCTTTAGCAACACGATTGCGTATGTACTTCCAACAAGACGGAGTTCCTCCCCATTTTAGCCGTGCAGTGAGAACACATCTCGATGATCACTTCCCTGGTCAATGGATCGGTCGTGGTGGTGCACAAAATTGGCCACCCAGGTCTCCGGACCTAAACCCCCTAATTTTTTATCTGTGAAGGCGCATGAAAGAGCTGGTGTACCATAGAAAAGTGGAAACACGAGATGCATTGCTCCTTCGCATTTTGGATGCTGCAGCCCTCATAAAGGACAATCGTAATGAACTAATGCGAACAGACGAGTCGCGATGTGTATTGAGGTCGAGGGTAGTCATTTTGAACAGTCATTGTAAATTCATAAATAAAAACTTAAGCAGCTATTCGTTCGCTTAGTCTTATTTTTAAATATTCAAACATAACCATAGTAGGATGGGCGAAAAATGGGAGAGTGCAATTGCAATGTTGACAGTGTTACAAAGGAGGAGGGTGTATGTGTTTGCAAATGGGGTGTTGCAACAAGGGGGATGAGGAGAACCCCCAAGTTGCATGAAGGGGGATGAGGAGAACCCCCAAGTTGCATGAAGGGGGAGAGCTTTGGGGGAGAAGGGAGGATAACCTCCCTCAAAGGGGTAACCTTAACCTGAAAGAGATAGAGAAAGGAGGAGGAGGAGAATCTTTGGGGGAGAAGGTGGGATGTCCTCACCCCCAAAAGGAACTCCTAACCTAAGAAGGTAAGCCTAAACCTAAGAAGGATAGAGAGTTGTTTCCTCCAACGGAGCCAGACCAATAATGAGAGTTCATTCAAGCGCCCCGCTATCTTATAAGGTGTAAATCAGCCAGTTGGCTTAAGCAGCCAGTCGGATTAGAAGGCTTAATCTGGCTTAGAAGGCGTGAATGGCTTCTTCAGGTGTCATTATTAGGGTTGAGTTGCCAGATTGCACTATTTATTTAATTAAAACATATTCTTGACAGTTGGTTTAGGAGTCTTAAGCAGCCAGTCGGTTTAGAAGGCGTAACCAGCCATTTGGTATACATATATATAATTAAATAATAATATCCTTTCTATATACAACCAAAAGAATTAAATAAAACATCATTACATCATTCTGTTTATTTAGACGAATTATTGGAATAAATTTCATGAAATATATAAAAAATAACATACAATCAAATTAGTTCATTCTATACAAACGAGGAATATGTAAAATAAAAAATAATAATAGTATAAGAAATACGAACGAAGAATATATACAATCAAAAAATAATAATATAAGAAATACACATTTTAAACGATGGAATATATATATATATATATATATATATATATATATATATATATATATATATATATATATATATGCAATAAAAATAATAATAATAATATAATAAATACACAGTTTTAAACGATGGAATATATATAATAAAAAATATAATAAAAAATAATATACAAGAAATACACAGTTTTAATCGATGCAGGATAATCATCAAAATAATAGTACAGGAGAAATCTATATATACACATTTATGTTAAATAGTTAAATATATAGAAAATAAATATACTGCAAAAACCCTCAAAAGATATACACTTTATGTTCTATGTGCTTAACTAAAACACTAAACTCGTACGTGATCGAGTCTACAGTTACATCATTGTTGCTTTGTACTATGCAGTAAATACGATTTAACATTATTCCACTGCTCAAGTTATAGGGATGCCTACACTCGATGTAAATGGGCTTCATATCGTTCAATACTATTTTTGTGCCCACTTTACATTCGGTTGGCAAGTTATCTTTAATTAAACACGGCCAGAATACATTCAAAAGCACGTACAAAGAGGTCATCGTTAGCCACAACATTATTAAATACAAGTTTATAAACACTTCTTTCCAATCGAGGGTTTATTCTTACCGATCCGAGCTTTTCAATTGTGCACTCATCTTCACAATGCAAAGCGGCAGTTGAAATAATTTTCTGAGTCGTTACGACAGCTGCTCACTATATAAAGAAATAGTTCTTCAGGGTGAACGGTGTAGCCGAGCTCAGCCCTGTACCGCTCAAGTGATTTGTACCAAAGTTCATGATATTTCGAAGAGTCTAAACCTTTTAAATAAGTATCCAGCTCTAGACTATTCTCGCCTTGTTCAGTCCTACACTCAGTAAACCCGTCGAGCAGAGCGGTGTATGCATATTCAAGAACCGTATCAAAATAAAGCATATCCGTAACACGCGCGTCTAATATAGGCTTCAGATTGCGGAAACCGACGATTTCAAACGTTCTGTAAAGGATGAAACAGTTTCGCGTAGGGACAAGAACGTTATTATCAGAAGCATTCTTCCACATTAGTCGTATATCAATGCATACCTGATCGTTATTTATATACAACGTAAAACAATGGCATATGAGGGGGTATCACTAATCTGCTCTCTTCTTGTACCTACACCTGCAGGTATTTTATAACGATCCTCACTTCACTTCTCAACTACCACGAAGACTCTATTCATCTCCCCAACACTTAAATAAACAACATTCCGTTTACCAGAGTTTGTCTGTCTACAAGTCGTTTCCAGTACATAGGTAATGGCTCCGGTTTTACGCCTGAACACGCGCAATGACTTCGTCACGGACACATCGTACACGGCATTGAGAATGCTGCTCAAAGGAAGCTCCATCGTATCCTATTGTGAGGACTGCACGTCCAGTCGGTTCAAGCTCTAGGATGACTATGAACCACAGGTGGGCGGATCGGCTCGACGGGAGGTGTGGAGGAGTGAGTCACACTATAAGCTGATGAATTGTGTACGGCGTTGTTCCATTGTGAAAGATTCATGTGAATACTTGTATCCCATTATACTGGGTCGGTGTTTTGAGAAATTTTCCGAAACATGGAGCAATACCGGTTTTAATGTCTTATCACTCCCACTTCCCAGAATGCGCACCAGACATTTTCGTTCATTTCCACGAACTAAACACATTTCATTCACACTCCGGCGCACTATTTGAGAGAAACATATAACCATATTTTTCCTTTTCGCTTAGCAGACAATACTCGTCTCTAAATTCTATTAAAAACTCATGCAGGCCTTTAGCCACAACCTCACGACAAACCTCGTCATGATATACGAGGGCAATTCAATAAGTATCCGCACTTTTTATTTTCACAATTTTATTCTCACATCTGATTAGGGTGGCCAGACGTCCGGCTTTAGGCGGACAGTCCGCCTTTTGAGCACTCTGTCCTTAGGGTGGCAATTTCCAAATTTCCAAAAAAGGACACTGCGTATGTGGCCGTACGTTAACATATATATATATATATATATATATATTATATATATATATATATATATATAATATATATATATGTTATATATATATCTTACATATATATATATATTATATGTTAACGTACGGCCACATACGCAGTGTCCTCCTTTTTAAATGGCCACCCTACATCTGATAGATTATAAACACCACTTCTCAACATAGTCTCCCTGTTTCTCAATACACTTAGTCCAGCGATCTACAAGCTTCCTAATGCCATCACAAAAGAATGTTTTTGGCTGTGTGCGTAGCCAGTCATGCACCGCCTCCTTCAGGTCATCATCGCCTTGGAATCGCTGACCTCTCAAAGCGTCTTTCAGTGGTCCAAACAGGTAAAAATCCGAAGGTGCCAGGTCTTGACTGTAGGCTGGATGTTCGAGAACTTCAAATTTAAGTTCTTGAAGGCATTTTCTAGTCTGTGCAGCGGTATGAGGGTGCGCATTGTCGTGTAACAGAATGCAATGGAAGCATCCAACATCTCCCGTTGCAAGGAAGTTCAAAGCGCATCCGTCAGCAGATAAAGTTATGCTAACACTGTTTTGGGATACATGAGGCTCTATCCTTGAACATTATCTAGAGCGTGGAACTACAGTAACCAGTGTATCGTATTCTCACATGCTTCGGAATGAGTTAAAGCAAGTAATTCGCACAAAACGGAGAGGGAGATTGTCGGAAGGTGTTATTCTGTTACACGACAATGCGCGCCCTCATACCGCTGCACAGACTAGAAAATGCCTTCAAGAACTTAAATTTGAACTTCTCGACCATCCAGCCTACAGTCCAGACCTGGCACCTTCGGATTTTTACCTGTTTGGACCACAAAAAGACGCTTTGAGAGGTCAGCGATTCCAAGGCGATGATGACCTGAAGGAGGCGGTGCATGACTAGCTACGCACACAGCCAAAACATTCTTTTGTGATGGCATTAGGAAGCTTGTAGATCGCTGGACTAAGTGTATTGAGAGACAGGGAGACCATGTTGAGAAGTGATGTGTTTATAATCTATCAGATGTGAAAATAAAATCGTGAGAATAAAAACTGCGGATACTTATTGAATTACCCTCGTATATTAATGTAGTGGGAAGAATACTTCAGATTCTCCATTATGACAAGATTTACCTTCTCAGCTGCAGGGAACGAGTTCTCGGTATGATGCAACATGACATAATATCGCTTGTCACACCACTCACATCAACAACACTCACTAACCATAACCGTTGCTTCTCTTCTGCACCTGTTGTTTCTTCCACTTCACGGTATATGTAAGCTTTTATAAAGTTTAGTCCAACAACATAGTTCAATACACCGCTTGTACCACGAAATCCTGCAATGCTCTCGCCAGAATAGCCGTAGAGTATTTGTGCCTCTTGTTTCTCAAGCTTCGCACGGTTCAATGTAGCCTTAAAAGTGTCAAAGGAGGGAGGAATAGTGAGTCTTTGAGTATCCACCACATCTTCAAACTCTGCCGATACCATTTCATAAACGCTGAATACGCAGTATTAAAGGTAGCCATTACTATTTTTCGTCTACGTGGGATTTCTTGAAATGCATGTCTGAGAGCCAGTGCTTGCAGCGGTCAACTGAGAACGCAGGGTAGAGATATGCCCAGGTAGTAGCAGGATTAACGTGACTATTGATCGATCATACAGAAGGCGAACTTTCTCCTGTACATACGCACACACACACACACACATACAAAGGAGAAAGTGAAAACGCTAATTGAAACACGATTTATTTAATAAACATATCATCAAATTATTCAAGGTATATATTTACAAATACGTGTAATAAATAAAATAAACATATCGTTAACAATAGACATATATTATATATATATATATAACATTCAAAGAGTATGGTATCCAAAGGGTACGGTATCATAGGTACCAGGCACCTGGCAACGTTTCCTATAGGTGTTACGGCACACCTTCGCACTCTTAAGTTCCTTCACACACCCCAGCTTCTGCGCCCGAAAATTGTAGGTACCTACAGTTAGTTAGGGTCTCTGGACGCTCTCATCTTCCAAGCACACTAGATCCTTCAACGAATCAAAGTTAACGACCCGCCGATTCGACTGGTTGAGCGTGATACCCTTAGCCTTCACGATATATGTCATATCCTCTCCCACTCTCACCCGTACCCCATAGGTTTTTGGCCATGTTGTGACAAAAGAGTCGGCGTATGTGATGTCTCCATACTCATCCGTGATCTCATCAGTCAACTCTCCGAAGAATTCACCAATAGGCGGCATGTATTCACCCTCCCTCGCTATGAATATCACACTATCTATATCAGCGTACAGAACCCTCCACCCAAGAGAATGCAATAGACCCCAAAGTAATCTACTTTATTATGTAAGTATTACCTGCATTCACGATTTCCACGACCTCTTTATTGGGAGCGTTGGCATAATCCCAGACTTCACTATAACTTTGTGCCAAATGAACTTCCCCTTGCCAGTATTCTGTGCAAATTTTCCCCAAAGGCTGTTTAGACACAATTTTGCACTAAAGCGCTTGCCTGGGTTCTTTACAATTCGGGAACGGTCAAGCTGTATACCTTCACGGTCACGGTAACGTTGAATATAGGCAGATTTTTCATCTTCGGTATCAACTCCTCGCGGATACCCTGATGCTTCGACCTTATCCTTCAAAAAAGTGTTTATATATGGCATGTAAAGGTTGGGTAGCTTCTGAAATCTCCACACCTCATATATCTTCAATATTCTGTAGCCATGGCGAACGGCTAGGTCCAGTTCAGGACTTGTATATACACTCTGATCTGTTAGGCTGGTTGGTTGTGTGATTACAATCCCCATTGTTCTCCTCTGCGCACTTCACGCACAGGGGAAACATGAGCTTGTAATCTATAACGACGGGTAAGATCGACACCGATAAATCGCGTGGGGGGAGCACATCTACGAAAGAAAGGCGCAAATAGTACCCGTTCAATTTTGTTGAGAACATCTCGATGACATCTCGATGGTGGACAGGTCAGGTCTCACCAGTGTTTCAGGTGCACCTACGGGGTACGGATTGTTCTTCATCACGTAGGGATGTAAAGAACAGAAGTCGTAGTAATGGAATTTCACGCCTTCCGTAAGCGGAAAGTATAGCTTGAAGGGATTTGTACGCCCTCCGAACAAGCTATCACCGCATTTGAGAGGATCCAGCAACATCGAACGCTTGATCGTGGTTATTTCTTCACGGTACTGTTCATCTGTTTCTATCCGTGCATCATACTCATGCTCCCACAAGACCTTGTGAGTGAATTGGGCGCCTATAATCTGACCGCGGGTGCGGATCCATGCAAGACTGTAGGCAGGAGATCTACCGTGGATATCTCCTACGAATCCACACTCAGGACGTGGGCATCCATGCCACCAGCAACTGTTAAAGGAGTACACAGCCTTCTCACCAGTGGCACTGTTTTCGCTTAGACCATCTATCCAAAAAACACGACCATTGACCTTAATGGGTACTTCCCCCGTGTTGCGGGCATGCTTTATGTATACACCTGTCTGCTGCTGTATGTGTATAAGCCAGTAAATAGCCTTGTGCCCATAACTGCGGGGAGTGTTTCTGTGAATGACGGCTAAGGTGTCTTTAGGAATGAAATTGTTTTTGAACACCGTAAAGCACAATGAGGCAATCGTGGTTGCGACTTGCAACGGATTGCATTTGAAACGGTCTATGTACATCCTTCTAAAGGTCTGGAAACATACTCTAAGCACGCACACATCATTCACGCAATAACGCTCACATTCATCAGCTATATTGTAAGGATTAGATTCATTAAAACTGCTGTAGCAGCGGTCAAAATCTTCACGTTCACCTGTACTCATACATTCATAGTTAAAGTAATGTTTGGGTGGAGGTAGTCCTACGTAATTTAAAGTTTTGCTAGTGAGGAATGTGTAAGGGAAATATCCTTTTGAAACTTCGGCGGCTACACCCATTACCTTCGGTACCTTTGCCAATTTACAAAGTGTGAATAACTGTCTTTAAACTGTACATTACCTCTTATTTGCATTTGTAGAAGTTTGTTTCCTCTTTTTGAGGGATCACCTGTAAATATCTCAGATGACTAGTGCTAAAACAGTTCCTTATAAAGGAATTGTGTGTCAAATTTTGCACCGTTATGGGCAAGAATATACAGTCATTTTTTTTAACTTTTCCGCTAAATTGACAATATATGACATAAAGAGTTTCACGAGACTGTCGTGTGCAATCGTTTTAAATACGTTTGTCCGTTTACCACATTTGTGACACTCATCACACTCGATCTCCATACACTCATCACAGATAGTGCTCTACCCTACTTGGCTTACAAGTAGATGTGGGATAACCTCTTTGGTTTCAGCATTCGTATATGTTTCTATATCGTAGTACACAGTTATACAAGGTATATTTTTAGGTTTAGCGTCTTTCATATAACATACGTGCAAAGCCTCAACCACGATCGACGTTTATATGCCGCCTGTAAATAGCCTGAGAATTAAAGTTAAGAGTATAAAGTGTGACACTATGACCCGCAACACGGAATACATGGTCAATATTTACTATGAAGTTGTCCATACTGAAGGCTGTACTACTTTGAGAAGCCTGCATTATACGGCCCAAAATATACTCTATATCTACATCGGCCAAGCGTCTGAATGGTATTACTACCCAAAAATCATCTACATCCCCGTCATCTGACCCAAACCCAAAGACTAGCCTCTTCCTGACTTCACGTTTGTCGCGGTTCTGAAGGGCAAACTCCACAATACGTTCAACTACACGCCGCAGTCAGTGTTCAACACCATTGCTATATGTGGATCTAGGATCAACCCTGACTATATACCGATTTCTAGTCAGTGCTGGGGTGTGAATGGCGGTGTGCACCAGCTCGAATGTTATACCCTCCTCTACAGCACGAGAAGCTGCTGCTGCTGTGGAGGATGTACCCAGAATTGAACAGGAATAATGGGGTACATTTTTATTTGAGGAAGGTACTATTGTGAGGATTGTGTCGTAAGACGTAGAGGGTTGGGGCTCTATTACAGGGGTTCTAACAACCGGCGTAATCCTGGCACACTTTATAGCTGACGTGGAAGGCTCTTCATTATGCCAATGCTTTGAATTGTCGCGTGTTACAGGTGTCGCTGGTGTGGGTTCGTTAGCTGGGTTGGAGTCTGTGACAAAAACTACACTGTCGTCGGGGTCGTCTGTAATATCGATGATGGGGACATGATGCTGTACCTCATCGTCATTCACGGTTCTGTGGAAAAAGAAGAAAAACAAGACTGAGAATATAAGGAACACCACTCAAATTTTTATTATATTTTGTAAATGACCCACTGAGGAGTGTGACGTGTTAGAGATGGATTCTGTAGAAAAATTCAGGTTCACGAGCCCATCCACATGTATTATATCTGGCCTTACAGGATGTGGTAAAACTGTGTTTATGCTTAAAATCATTAAAGAAAAGGGAGAGATGTTCTCAAAATTTGTGCATAAAGTTATATGGTGCTATTCGACGTATCAATCAGTGTTCAACGAGTACCAAGATGATATTTTATTTCACAAAGGTGTATATGAAGTTAATTCGTTAAAGGGAAAAGAACATACAGTCATTGTAATTGACGATCTCATGTTGGAGATGGATAAAACGTTTGCCGAGACATTTACAGTGTTCTCCCACCATCTTAACATAAGCGTGTTCTTCATCAATCAGAATCTATTTTTCAAAAATAGATACATGCGCGATGTGTCGTTAAATACACAATATCTAGTCTTATTCGCGCAACGTAGAGATGTATCACAAATTGGGGTATTAGCCAATCAAATGTTCCCGAATCAGCGTAAGAAATTCTTGGAAGTTTATAAAGAAGCTACAAGTCAGCGTTACGTATATTTGCTTTATAACCTTCATCCGCGAAACACGTTTAGGGTGCTTCTAAGAACGAATATGTTTCCAAACGAGCCTGAAACGGTGTATATTCAAGAATGACAAATAGGCTAAAGAAATACATATTAATAAAAATCTGTCATCGACTGCCCTGCCCAGAAATACATATTAATAAAAATCTATCATCGACTGCCCCCTCAGAAGGCTCGCCTACGCCGTTACAAGAACATAATACGTACACTGGCTCGTAAAAGTCAAACTGTGGGGAAGAAAAAACGAATTATTGTACAAAGAGGAAGGTCATTCCTCTCCATCTTATTTTCAGTTTTGTGTACTTTACTAACTAGATTAATATAATGAAGAAAGTGGTTGTGATTCCACACGAGGTGTATACTTCACTGCAAAGTTCAAAGAGTCCAGACACGGTTCTAGAACCCCGTAAAAGCAGGCTTCAAAGAATGGAAATCGAATTGTTAGCCCTATTAAACAGTGAAATGTCACCTGATGAGAAAAGAATCTTATACCAAGAAGCTCTGCAGAAATTTCTTCACGAGTACGAAAATTATAAGAATCCGACAGATTCCCGTGGTTATTAGGCACAGCACGGCCAACGGTGAGCATGGTGACATAGGACCTGTGTCCGACGATAGAGCTGACCAAACAAAGAATAACGGTTCGGCCCCACAACATATCGAGCATGTATTTAAAAGCACCCTCCCACATACATTGAGGAATAAAGGCTTAAGTCTTTATAATCTCTTGAATGAGGATCCCAACATACAGTAGACCGAAACAGGTGAGATCATTGTGGAAGGAGCAAAGGTACAGGGATCGAATATCGTATACATCGTCCATGATCTGGTGAGAAAGTGGAATAGGCCCTCACCATCGGGATGGAAGCATATTAACGCAAGACTACAACAAATAAATGTCCCCAAAACAAACATAGGAAATCTGAACAGGTTAAAAGACTTGGAACATGCATTGCACTTGCCATAATTGAGAACGCCATCACCCCCAGCGGTAACACCTCTGAAGAGGAGAAAGAAGAGGTTAAACGACAACAACAACGGTCAATACTATCCACGTGCCTCTAAAATACGCAAATGGTTAACATAAGAAGACGTTATTATGCCATTTCTAGCCCAGCCTCCTACGGTGGCGTAGATAGACTATACAGAAGTGTTTACAATGATGGAGTATGGAAAAAAGCTGTTGAGAGGTTTTTGCGGGAGCAGGATGCTTATACACTTCATAAAAATGTGAGAAAAAGGTTTAAAACAGCCAAGACAACAACTGCATCGATTGACTCTATTTGGCAAGCAGATTTAACAGACATACAAAGATATTCAGTGTATAACGAAGGTTACCACTACATCCTATTCATAATAGATGTATTCTCTAGATATCTGTGGCTAATTCCTCTGAAAAATAAATCGCCTGAAACAGTTGCTAAAGCCACCAAAACGTTCATGTTGAAAGAAACAGGGTTCCTGGCTATTTTTGTACTGATATGGGGAAAGACTTTATAGGCCGAGCTTTTCAGAACATGTTGACAGAGTTTAATATCAGCTACTACACTAGCAATTCTATACATAAGGCCTCTTTAGCTGAAAGAGTTCAACATACCATAAAGGAACGCATGCACCGCTATTTTACACATAAAAACACATACAGATATATAGACATTCTGGAATCATTGGCTTCATCATACAACCGCACGATTGGGACAACACCGAACGAGATTTTAGAAAGAGGTACGCGCGCAGAGCCTGATGTGGAAGAGATGTTCGTAGAACATCGCCACACTCTGCACGTTTTAAAATCAATGATTATGTAAGGCTGCCGCGTTCGGGAAATAAATTCGCGAAGCGATTCGAGCAAGGTTGGACACGTGAGATTATTAAAGTTAGGGCTATGAGACCTAAAGGCGAGATAATGTATTACCTTTAAGATTTTAATGGGGAAGAAATCGCAGGAGAGTTTTACCGCAAGGAGTTGCAGAAAGTGACATTTAATTTAGGAAAAAATGTGTTTAAAATTGAAAAAATTTTAGGAAGCAAAGGTTCAGGAAAGAGAAAAATGTACCTGGTACCAGGGTACCCAGAAAGCTTCAACACCTATATAAAAGCTGATGAAATAATGAAGCTTAAATAGTATGCAACATGGCGCATAACCATTTCTACGTCCCACTACGTCCTTCTCGTCCATATCTATACACCCTAACAACACCCTGGCCAACTTTGTAACAGAACCCCATGGACCCATTGAATTGAGTCGTGATTCGAATGAGGTTGGGATATGTGACATTCAGTTGGATACCCTCTTTTTAAATATTGATTATAAAGAACCCGTTTTTACGATTCTTAGAGACTGTAATGAGTGTGAAAAAGCCGGGGTAACTCGGGATGAAACCATACGTATCGCCCATTGGGATGCACGGTATTACAGTCAGTAGTAACACTAGGTCCGGGCCGTATGGTGCGGCTGAGGATGTTGTGAGAGACTTAAACGTAAGTTTCAAAAACTCAAATCTTACGGATGATTTAGTATAGGAAATCGTAAACAAAGAAAACCCTGCACAGACTCTGACCCTAAAATCACAGGCTAACAGAAATATTAAAGACAAAGGACTGTTCAAGATTATAACCGAAGGGCGATATCGATCAGCCTTCCAAAGAGATACATTTCACGAGGTACAACATAACTTGTCCAGCCTAATGTATCAGATGAAATTGGAGAAACTGGTTGCTGGCTATACACCTCCAGAAATGTGTTATATTTACAGCAATATAGTGGAGCACCAGTTTTTTGGGGATACCCAGGCACGCCTGCTGCGCATTGCTCACATTCCCAACCATAGAGGGAAGAGATTGAGTATTACATATGACAGGCCCAATTATGTGAATGTCGCGACTAATCTAATAACCAACATCTCAATATACATAAGAACGACTGAGGGAAAAAAAATCCCATTCGGTGATGGGAGCTTAACAGTGAAACTGCACTTTCGACGCAGTGAGTTATAATGGACAGAAAGCCTTTCACACTCTGTCGAGGTGTGAGATACCAGTGTGGTAGTGGACTTGGATCCATTTTTTCACCCATATTACGTACGGCGGTCCCCTTGCTGAAGAGGGGTGCCAGATACCTCGGGAGGAAAGCGCTACAATCAGGTCTTAACACAGCTGAAGACATATTGGCTGGGGCGAAACCTAAAGAAGCTCTAAAAAAAACACTTAAAGAGTACACGAGACGAAATCGTCAAAGATGCAAAGAGAAAAATATGTGGTGGTGGGAAGAAGAGGGCTGTCGGGAAGAAGGGATTACTAGCACGTGACGTTAAACGTTAAAGGATATAAAAAAGAAGTGTTCTAAGGGAATGAAACCTATGGTTGACCATTTTTTTGACTGATATATGCTAAGGACATTGATCTCGTGAATCATAGGTTGTTTACTACTTGTCGAGAGAGGTGGTACTATTTCTGATTCGTCATGGCACGCTTCATCAATCCGTGTTGTTCACAATGTTGTAAATCGGAGCTGTCCCTCTTTGACATGCCCCCAACTCAAGTTTCTATTGAGGACAGTGACTTTATTACAATTAACCCGTTAAACACAATTAGTTCCCCCGAGTGCTCCAATAGAATTCGTGATACCCAGCTCAGGCCTTTACTTTTTTGACCTAAGCTATGTGCTACGTATAGCCCATTCTGATGGAACGGACTGCGATGACAAATATGCAGTATACCCTGAAACAAACTTTCTGCACTCCATATTCAACTAGTGATGTATATTTAAATGAGGGTCAACATATCGGCAGGAACGGGGTACTCTCACCTACGAGCCTATCTGGAAAATGTGCTGAATTTTTCCAAAGAAGCGAAGGATACCTTTTTAAGTGCCGAGGGCTATTATCAAGTTAAATGCGAAAGTAGTATAAATGACAAATTTACAAATTCTAAAAAGAAGATATATGAGTGTTTTAGATTCCTGCATACAGACTTCACATTCCAGTAGAAGTTGGTTGTGAATGGGGTGGATATGAAAATAAAACTCACCCGCACGAATCCTGAGATATGTTTAAATCTGGGAGCTGATCAAGAAGAGGGAGCAAAACCCGTTGTGATTCACATTATGGAGACATACCTCCGCGTACGGCGAGTGAAATTAAGTTCGCCTAAACAAATAGAAATTGGAAAAAAATTAATACATACCACAGTAAAATCCCAATTAACAGAGCACAGATCAAACTATACACGGTGCCAGCAGGGTTGGCATCGAAACAGAAAATATCGCCCTGGGAGTTCGACCTGAAAGGATATTAATTGGAATGCAGGACCACGCTTCGGTGAATGGAAAATATAAAAGCCTTGAAATTCGAGAATTTCGGCCTTAAAAATATAACTATACGTCAATGGCGTTGCGTTGGGCGGGGCTATGGATATGGATTATTCATCATATTCGGTGTTCCCGCTTTGCGCGAGACCATATAGTAATCTGGCCGATATTGCAGTTGCCTGTGATGAACTCGGGTTTGGTGCAACGCAGAAAGAATTCATCGATCAATTTAACCTTTATCCGTTTTACATCACACCTGACTTATCTGCTAGTGTAAATACACACTTAAGTCCACAACAGAGTGAAAACATCTTAGTCAGATTGGAATTCGCCAAGCCGATAGACGCTCCTATTAGTGTACTAGTATACCTCGCGTCACAAACACTAATAGAGGTTGACAGATTTACGAGTGTTGCCAATGACTTTTAAAATGGATACGAATACACTTCAGAGAGTAATGAATAGTGAACGAATCACACGTTCCAAATTTATCGGTGTGTTTGTAAAGAATGAAATATTGAAATTGCCAAATACGAAAAATTGCGGTAGTCTTATTTTAAACACAGATGTTATTGGTGGTGAAGGGATTCGTTGGTTTGCAATCTACTTAAAAATAGGGACCGCATGTACTATTTTAATTCAATCAGGACTCATCCCTGGAGTGATCCTGTTATTGTAAATTTTTTCGAGCAGCTGCATATCCCCAAAGTTGTATGGAATCCCTACCAACTACAAGGATATTTTAGTAATACTTGCGGGATATACTGCCTTTCATTTCTCATACATATATCACGTGGTAAGGAATTTATAAATTTTAAAAAATTATTCGACCCGTGTCACACTCAACGAAACGAAGAAATGGTAAGCAGACAGATAAAAAGCCGTTTTCCGATTGTGCGCACTCGTTGTATAGTACAATATTTTTGATCGTATATATAAAATGAATAATTGCATCAATATTGCCTCCAATAATATTAATTTGTGTATTCTGTAGCTTATTTAAAATGTAATGGAAACTAATTTAAAATGGTTATTGTACTATTTTGTAAAACATGATTTCTATCATTTAATAAACTGATGAAAATACATTGCGTCTTCTTCTTACCCAAAACACATGTAAAAGTTTTTACCCGAAACATAAGAAAAAGAAAAAACTTAAATTATTTCGTTAATGATGTGGCATTCGCTGGGTTGACTGCGCAGTAAAACTTCTACCTCTGCATTCAGGTCCACGACATGCGTTTCTTCAGAACTATCACGAAAAGATTGTATAACACGAGTCAAATCCTCATCGGACCTTTAAGGAGAAAGAATAATTAATTTGATTAGTTCATACATTTTCTCAATCTTTTTAATAAAAACCCATTTGTTTTTCATAAAAAACACATGCAGTATATATATATATATATATATATATATATATATATATAGAAGAGATTTACAATGAGAAGTACCAAATATCTTCGAACCACTCAGAGAAGTTTGTGACCCTTTAAGAGAAAATGCCGAATAACATTTCATACGAATTTATTATGGAATTTATAAAATTAATTAAGACTTGCATATGAGTCTTCATTGTTATAAATTTTTAAAAATTCAACGATTTTTGGTGAATATCAAAACAGAACTTTAGCAGAATATTAATTACTATTGCAAACTAATCTATAATTAAAAATTGCGGATACCCTACTATTTTATTGAAGCATTTTACAATAAAATGTAATGAGATGAAAATAAATTACTATACCCTCCATATATATATATATATATGATATATAGATGAAATAAGCGAAACAGAATTGTGCTCGAGAGCTTTCTCATAATGACAGGAACACTAATATAACTAACAAGTTCGCGAGTAAATGGCTGCAAAAAAAATAAAATTACAGGCACATAAATTTATACACTTACATTTCAACGGCAATCCCTTGCGCCGGATCGTAAGGAGCGTCATTGCAAATATCATCAACGGTTTGCGTTGAAAATAATCCGTCCCGGTCGGCTGCGTTAAAAAGATTAATTGTAGACACCGCGGTATTATCTCCATCTTCATATAAAGCCTGTAAACTGTAAAGTTCTTGTGAATGGCTCATGACGGAGGGAATGTGTTTGTTTATTCACTGGTGAAAATAACTGCTGTGAGATCCAGATGAAAATACTCACTTTTATATGCGTGATCCCCAAGCACTACCCCAAAAGACTAATAGCGGGTTCGTAAGTTTGCTGATTGGTTGTCAATGTAACCGGGCGGGGCTATGTTAAATTTATGTACAATCAGTTGTCGTAACACCGATATAACGGAACCACTCTTTGGACATTGTAGTCCTGATTGGTCGCCTTCACGAATAATGAAGTGTGTCATTATCAAATTCTAATTATTTTCTCCGCAGATATAATTTCAATGTCACATCTCAAGGTGATTGAGTGACTTGCCCACTCGCGCGCTCTGTCATGGTGCTTTCAAATATTTTGCATTATTATTATATATTTGCAAGCATACGACTCAACTTCATCCTCATCTTTCCCCATTTTTGGATAGGGAATGAACATATAATTCCTTAGTTAGCTGCGGCAAGTCGTTACAGTACAAGGGATATCTTCATCAGAGGCCCTCAGCTCAGTACCACAGGAAACAGTATTAGCGCCACTACTCTTCATAATCATGCTAACTGACATAGAAGAGGACATTGCCAGAGACAGCACAGTAACATCCTTTGCCGATGACACAAAGATCAGTAGAAAAATAAGAAATCTAGGGGTTATAGGATCTTCACAAACAACAATATGAAGTTTAACACCGAGAAATTTCAACTGTTACGGTAAGGAAAAAGTAGAGGACCTAAAATTCCATGGAATACGAAAGAAGATTAGACGCCTGGCACAGAACAAGCCCCTATGAGCCGGGTGTACCTGGCTATGTGAGGTGGAGAGTACAAGAAGCCAACTCACTACTTCACCAGATCAACTCGAGAGGAGGGGCGACAAGCTTGACCTTTGTGAAATGAGGGACCATCGCATGTATTAATAATAATAATAATAATAATAATATTAATATTACAAGAGTTAGGACAATTGGCCGCTTCATTTTGGCTGAGCGCTGCGCCAGATCCTGACTGACTGCCTGTTAAGATGATGCAAGTAGAAAATCCTTTAAGTTGTTTTCAGATAATTATCATTTTTAACAGTGACTCCGAAATAAAATCAATAATATGTGTGTGTGTGTGTGTGTGTGTGCTTGTGTGTGTGTGTGCGTGTGCGTATGTGTGCGCGCGTGTGTGTGTGTGTGCGTGTGTGTGTGTGTGTATGTGTGTGTGTGTGCGCGTGTGTGTGTGTGTATGTGTAGTCCTCAGTTCGTAGTTTATCGAGAATTAACTCTCTCTGTCTATATATATATATATAAATATATATATATTATAATGTGTTATAATGTTATGTTATAATGTTATAATGTTATGATATATTGTTATAATGTTATAATGTAGTAATGTTAAACGTTATAATGTTATAATATAGTAAACTGAAATTATAAATAATCCTAAATTTATAAAAAGCTTAAAAATTACTAATTAGAAGTGAGAGAAATTTTAATAGTGATAATTGACGTGGATACATTAAGATTGGAATGCTTTTGTATACCGTTTACACGCTTTCTGCTCCCTTTGTGGTTGAGAAACGAAGTTGTTTTAATGTAAATGTGTTTTTCTTTATTTTTATAACATTTATTTACAAGGATTGACAAAAGTAAATAGACACTTTCGAGAAAGTTTAAAAATTTTATTGTTTAATATAAAAGTATATATATAGATTTGTCCTCTACAATTATTTAAGAATATATATATATATATATATATATATATATATATATATAATAAGTATGTATTTATTATATTGCTTGCATTTTCCGCCAATTTTTTTCATTCAATGTCACGCCTCGGTGGTGTGCCTCGCTGACTACGAATCCATCGGCTCCGGGTTCGAGACCCGGTGACGGCTGCCGGCGCGCGGTAACTTTTAAATATTAATGTACAATATGAAGAGTCGAGTGTATTTCTTGTATTACTAATTTTGACTAAATAATTGGGGTTCTTTTTGCGTGTAAATAAACAAACATAGTGGTTTTAATTAGTTATTTTGCTGAGCAAATTAAGGAGAACGTCTTCCTCTCTCTTGCCTTTAATGAATAACTAAATAAATAAGTAGCAACCCTGCATATATAAATAAATAAATAGTTTTCTCTGGCAACTCATCTATATATAAATAAATAAATAAAATAGCTGTATCTGACAACCCTCCTTATATAAATAAATAAATTCAGTAACTTGCTACCCCCTCCATATAATTGTATATATTCTTCGTTCGTATTATTATTTTTTATTGCATATATTCCTCGTTTGTATAGAATGAACTAATTTAATTGTTTATTTTCTATATATTTCATGAAATTATTTCCAATAATTCGTCTAAATAAACAGAATGATGTAATTGTGTTTTATTTAATTCTTTTTGTTGTATATATAAACGATATTTTATATATATATATGCATAAAATGGGTACCCTAGGTGGCCTAGTGGTTAAGACGCTGAGCTGCTGATGAGGCGTGGTTCGGATCCTACGTTAAACTGTAGGCCTAAGGTGGAGTGAAAAGCTTGACCGTCGTCTGAATGAACAATTCGGGCGGAAGCTAACAAAAGGTTAACCAAAGGCTAAAGATTATACCAAATGGCTGGTTACGCCTTTTAAACCGACTGGCTGCTTAAGACTTCTAAGCCAACTCTCAAGAATATAAACTATGTTTTATTTGAATAAATAGTGCAATCTGGCAACTCAACTCTAATAATGTACACCTGAACAAGCCATTTAAGCCTTCTTAGTCAGATTAAGCCTTCTAAGCCGACTGGCTGCTTAAGCCATCTGGTTGATTTACACCTTATAAAACAACGGGCGCTCGGATGAACTCTCATTATGCGTCTGGCTCCGCTAGACGAAACAACTCTCTATCCTTCTTAGGTTAAGGCTTACCTTCTTAGGTTAGGATTTCCCTTTGGGGGTGAGGACATCCCACCTCCCCCAAAGACTTTCCTCCTTCTCCTCCTTTCTCTCTCTCTCTTAGGTTAAGGTTACTCCTTTGGGGGGAGGTCATCCTCCCTTCTCCCACAAAGCTTTCTCCCTTTATGCAACTTGGGGGTTCCCCCCATTCCCCTTGTTGCACCCCCTCCTCGTTGCAACACCCCATTTGCAAACACACACACACCCCTACCCCTTAGCAACATTCCCCTCCCCCTTTGCAACATTGAACAACACTGCGATTGCACTTTCCCATTTTTCGCCCCATACTACTAACCGTTAAAAATCGGACCTATGTTCATATGAAGTTTTTGACTGGGAATGACCTCAGCTATAAGCTCCCAAAGTTACGACATTTGGTCGTGACTCACCCTGTATATATATATATAAAAAACTGTTCAGAGATTAGGTTTTGTGATATAAAGAAGGCACTTCTCCGAACTTACACTCAGTCAGGTTTCGAGTAGCTCGCAGCGTCATTGCCAAGTATATGGAGAGGGTCAACATACTAACGAGGATTACGTATGTGGTTCCTCATAAATAAAAGCAACAAGTGAAGTAAGTAGTCACATTCATATAATCCTTTTACCTACATTTGTCGTTATATTCGAAACTTTTAGTATTGTGTAGTGCAGCCGTACTTTTCAATTGCGAGCTACGTCATGGCCAATGACGTTTTTTAGGTGTATATTTTTGGGGGTGGGTTTTTTATTTGCCAGCCCTGTTGCAGTTGGATGGGGTGGGGTATCGTCCTTTGCGTCCAGATTATGTAGCGACCCGTGGTTGGGATCTCGCGTAAAGCTGTAGGTCCTCTCCGTCATATGAGCTTAGATGTTGCGAAAGGGGTTAAAGAACCCCATCAAACAAACAAACATCCCTTCGATTGCGTAAAGGCCAGAAAAGATTCATATAGGTAGGTTAGACTCATCCACCACCCAAAATACTGTATAATTCGGGCTCAAGACTTCACTTTCAGTAGTTGTGAATAGAGAAAAAAAAATTTCAACCTCCTTTCCTATTTAAAATGGCGTTCCATTGTAGATGGAAACTAGTTTCAATATAAGTTAAATATATTCATTGTTTATATATCATACGCTGGGTTTGTTAAACTATCTTAACTGAACTTTAAAGAATAACTTCAAAAGATTCTGAGAAATAGATAGCATACGCAAAGGTGAAAAAGAAACTTAATATTTCTGAAACAATTTTCGGTGTTCATTCGTCTTAAATTCACACATTGTTCTATATTGCACTTTTCAATATATGCATTACTTTGAAGATAGGAAAACAGACCATGGAATGATTCTGTATAGTTTAGGAAAAAAGTTCGTCCAGAAATATAAATTTTTAAAAAAAGTGCTAATTCGGATATGTTATTCTTTTTGGTGACAAATTTCAAGACAAAATCAAAACATTACTAATTTATTATGCTTTTAAGATATATTACACTTCTAAACGAACTCTTTTCCGAAACTGTATATATATATATATATATATATATATATATAGAAACGACGTAAGTATAGAGGAGTGTTCTGCACACGAGGAAGAGAAATAACGAACAAATGAAAAATGAGGTAACCTCCCTGGAATCGAACCCAGGATCTTCCGATTGCCGGTCAGATATGCTATCCACTACACCACGGGCCTCGATCAGTCAGAAGTCGTAATTCTCCTACATAGGGCAGAAACCAATGCCTTGAGAGGGCACCCTCGCAGGGGCTCCAATAAGATGGAGCCCCTGCTCGCAGAGCACGCCAAACTGTCACATTTCTTGAGAACGAAACATCGGATTTTATCGGACCCAATATGAGGCCGGCTAGTAGCCCCGGTCTTTCACCACTAGATTATTGTGTTTATTGACTATTCTTAATATGAATTATTTTAGAATATTTAGGAGCTACAAAGCTGCTACATGCATATATACTGAAATGTATATAAACTATAAATTAGTGTATATATTAAATATTCTTTGCATATAATTAAATATGCATAAAATATATGTAGCATATCTATATATAACATAGTCTTATTATGTACATTATACAATAAATATACATATAAATGGACGGAGCCGCGTTTAAAATATGCGATTTTAGATGAGGTTCTTTTCTTTTCATTTACATACCTCATTGTAGGACAGCGACTGATAAATTATAAATTATTTATTATATAGTTATAAACATAAGTTATTAAAATATTGATTTGTTTTCTGTTTGTTACAGTTACTTATCGCCATGGTGGGCCAAAAACGGCCGACCCGAAGTTCTGCCAGTACCTGGCTCATTGGAAAACGTACAAAAGATCTTCTAACCTCGCAATTACCTTCAAAGCGTGAAGTGTTGAGCAAGTTCTTATTTCATCACATCGAGGAAAAACGAACAGTAACTGCAAGTTTGAAAGAGACTGTCTCTGCTGTTCTTTATATCTGGGATAAAGCAAGGATTCCAACTCAAAGATCGGACAATGCTGAGAGGAAACTGAGAAAACTATTCGAACAATATTGCGCTCTAAAGAAAAATAGGAAGTCATCCTCAGAAAGCACACAAATGAATATGGCAGTATTCACTGCTGATCTTGAAGACATTTTCGATGTCGCCAGAGCAGATGCCTTAAAGATAATGACTAACGAAGAGGACAAAGAATTCCTTATCAAACAGAGAGAAGATCGTTCCTGCGCCAGTTTTGGAGGCATTGATCGAGCCTTGGCTAAAATGGAGGATCGGAAGAGGCAACGAGAAGAATCTGAATATAGTAGAAAAAAGCGAAGCGACGATGAAAACCAAAAGAAATATCAACTTATGGCATCTGACAAAGTGATAACTGATGTGGATTCTTCCTCCTCGTCCACGGATTCTGATGCAGCGTGTCGTCCATCTACATCATCATCGAACCCTCCTTCCAAATACGAGGAAACAGTCATCTCAGATGAGGTAGCCCAGGCACTCGATCATGTTAATCTAAGCCAGTGATGCACAAACCCTGGCCCGCGGGCCAAATGTGTCCCCCACGGGTCTTTTCAGTGGCCCCACGGGTCTTTTCAATTCAATGAAAAAGTTAGAATATAAAAGTGACCCAATTTATGACTTAGATGGAAAGTAAGTAGGCTAATACATTTAGTTATTTTCTTCGCTTGGCCCTCACATCAAAAAAGTTTGTGCACCACTGATCTAAGCGATCGCAATGACAGCCTTTGTTATTGCAGCATCAGCTAAGTCTCTTGGCCATGATCTGGCTCAATGTCATTTTCTCGAAGTACAATTTGTCGATCTCGAATTAAAGTTCGTGAAACTATCGCAACTGCTGAAAATTCAAGTTTTTCTCCTGATATTCCGCTTCTGCTTCACTGGGATGGGAAAATGCTTCCTGATGTAACAGGGGGACATGAAAATGTGGACCGCATCGCAATCGTTGTTCAGGAGAAGATAAACTACTTGGTGTTCCACTCATCCCTCGCGGAACGGGACAAGCACAAGCTGATGCCCGCCTCAGGGTGTTGGATGAGTGAGGCTTGAGAAACCAGTTGCAAGGGCTTGTATTTGATACAACAGCATCAAATACTGGGATGATGTCTAGAGTTTGTATCCGGATAGAAAGAGCTGTAGGTCGATCTCTGACGTGGATAGCATGTAGTTATCATGTGTATGAAGTTTTTTTGGCTAACGTATTTTCTGGTACTCTTGAACCTTCGAAAGGACCACAAGTCTCATTGTTTAAGCGATTCATGGCACAATGGCCAGTTATAAATAAAGAAAACTTTATATCAGCAGGAATGGAACTTTTTGAAGGAAACTTGTGGGAACTTTGTCAAGAGATGATACAGTACCTCTCCGACGTTCTTCAGAACAACAGCTTCTCAAGAGATGACTACAGTGAATTCCTCCATCTTTCTCTAATTTTCCTGGGAGGAAGTTTGCCTAAGAAGTACAACATCAGAGCTCCAAGAGCTCTTCATCAGGCTCGCTGGATGGCAAAAGCTACCTATGCCTTGAAGATCTTTCTCTTCCAGGAGCAAATGAAACTTACTGCTCATGAAAAAAAGGGTCTGAAAGAGTTTCGTCTCTTTGTGGCACTTGTTTATAGTAAATATTGGCATGAAGCACCCTTGGCAGTGAGGGTCCCTAGAAATGACCTGGCTTTTCTAACAGTTATGGAGACTTATCCAAACAGGGTTTTGGCTGAAATTGCACTCAAGACATTTAAGAGACATCTCTGGTACTTCTCGGAAAAGCTAATTGGACTGTCACTTTTTGACTATGGGTTGGACAGCAAAGTAAAAGAGACTATGATTAAAAAATTATCCCATCCTGCAAAAGAGAAAGGTCTGAAGCGCCTCGATTCAAAGCTGTTCAAAACAGCAAACCCATTGGAAACTTACGTCAGCGAGAAGACGGCTCATCTCTTCGATGTACTGGATAAAAACTAGGGGTGCACCGATTAATCGGTATCGGCACCTGGCATGCCGATTAATTGGCCATGCCGATTATTTTCCTAATATCGGCCGATTAATCGGTATCGGCAAGCTTGGCATAGGTAGCGTCGACTGGGGAGAATTGGGTCACCAAATGGGAAATGATTTTTTTGCTGATGCGACATTCTTAAAACTATAATTAAAATTGTTTCTAGTTTTTACCACTAAATCACAAAACTTTAACCTTTTGTGTCTCTTTTTTTAAATCCAGCAGTTAGGAACATCAAAATCATTTTACACTGAGTCGCATGTATAGAAGACAAAATTTTTAGCAAAAAAACTACCTTATTTCAACCGAAATAAACTTCATTAACCAAACATAAATGATTAAGACAACACCGAAATGAAGCTTTACTGAAAACACACATCTTGTAAAAAACAATCAAATTCTTCAAAGTAGCTAGCTATGGTAGCTATCTTCATATAAAAATATTTTCCTTAAAATAACTAAAAATTAACTTTTTAAAAATGGTTTATTTATTCAATATATTCCTTACAGCTGCTTGAAGGGTTGGAAAATTTTTTATTTTTATTTTAAAAATTTCATGTTACAATGAATTAATGCCAATTGTTTCCCATGTTCGGGCGTTAATTTGTTTCTCTTGGATTCGTAGATATTTCCTCCTGTGCTGAACAATCTTTCACTATAAACTGAAGAGGGAGGAGCGCACAGATATTTTTTGACCATTTTGCAGAGTGTAGTTAGCTGTTGTTCATTTTCTGTTGATTTCTTTCCATGTTTGCCCATATCATAATTGTTCCACCGATGAAATGGACATTCTTTCTTTGCTATTGCAGGAAGTGATAGGTAGAAATCAACTTCTTCTTTCCTGAAATAAATAGAAAATACATACAATCATGCAGTGTTACGTTACATTACATAAATAATTTAAATATAAAGTCACCTAAAAAAAAATGTTGCTAACCATTTTATCTTTTTGTCTTTAATAAGTTGTTTGTGGATTGATTTCGATTTGTTTGTAACCCTTTTTGACTGTTCCAAGTTGCTTTCCCCTTCAAAAAATTTTTATATATCATCTTGCATTCTTAGCTTTTTTAAGGGTGAACCTGAGGTTGTCGACTTAGCATCTGATCCAGAAGTAGTAGAACCAGAGTCTGAAAACTCTGAGTCAGTTAAACTTGTGCTGTATTCTGTAATTTAAGTATAGCTATTAAAGTTCATACAACACTGGTAACTGTATGTCATAAAGCCTAATTTTTTTTTTTGAGATTTTAGTTTAAATCTGAAAAAAATCAACTTTGCCAATAAGAATAAATCACTTTAGTGCACCAATTTACTTTGTAATTTAAAAAATAAGGAAATAGATGAACTAATTTTGAAGGAACATTAGATCTATTTATTTTAAATAACAATGAATAGATATTTTGGCTAATGAAAATAACTACTGACTGAGTTAAAAAGTTAATATCCTAAACCCTAGAATCAATTTTTTTTTAAAATTATGAAAATAAAATTGTAATCTGGGAAAATAAGAATAAAATATAAATATTATTTGACTTACCATCAGTTTTTGGTTTTGCAAATTTGTCTGAAGCATTATACAGTTCTGTTAGGGCTCTCTCCTTGTCTTCTGATGTAACAAAATATTTCATTTTGAACCGTGGATCGAGTACTGTTGCTAGGATTAGTTTAGATTCTTCTTTATACTTGTTAAATCTTTCTTTAAAACTACCTCTGACTTCCTCAAGAATGGTTTGAATACCTTTGACATTTGTCACAGCAAAATCCAGATATTTTTCCATTGATACAATAAAAGGAATGACTTGAGAAATTAATGCATCTGCAAAGCTCATCTCTTTGGTCGCTACTTCAAACTGTTTGAGAACCATGACAAGTGTTTCGGCAAGTTCCCATTGGTCATCTGTTAAGCAAGTATGCTTTTTCCCTATACAATATAGGATTATTGCTTTCTTTTGCTCAACAATGCGTGCTAGCATATAATAGGTGCTATTCCACCTAGTTGATACGTCTTGGATGATAGCATGCTGCGGTAATTTAATTTCATTTTGTATTTCCTTTAAAGCATCGCGTGCTGAACTAGAGTGATGGAAATGAGCTGCCAAATTTCGTACAACCGCAAGCATGTCCTTTACGCTTCTTTGTTCTTTAATAACTTTATCTTGTATTCATAATTGAAGTGTATGTATAACACAACAAAATGAGGAGTCTTCTAGGCCACTCTCTCTAATAGCAACTTTCATATTTGCCGCATTATCGGTTACGATCATCTGTATCTTTTCCTTATTGATGTTCCATTTTTTGAGGGAGTCTGTTAAAAACTTTGCTATTTTAACTCCAGTATGTGAGCCTTCAAAATGGAACATTTGTAGAACAGCTTGCTCAGGTCCAAACTCCTCATTTATCCAGTGGGCTGTTAAGCTATAAAACGAATGCAGACTATGACTAGCCGTCCATCCATCTGTAGTAAGGCTGACATATGACGCATTATCAAGCTTGGTACGTAGAGTAGTTTCCAATTTTTGGTAAATGAAGGGGATGACACTTTCTGCAAAATGCTTTCTCGATGGTATAGTGTATCTAGGCTCAAGATGGCTTATAAAATTTTTAAAGCCAATGTCTTCTACAACTGAGTAGGGTTGCAGATCGTAGCAGATCATTTCTCCAATCTTCAAAGTAATAACTCTAGCTCTATTATCATTGATTGCCCATTTCTTTTTCTTTTCCAGTAGATTCTCCAATGATGGTTGTAACAGAGTTTTATCTTGACTTGTTAACTTGCTGTCTGATGATTGTAGTTCATGTACTTCTGGTTCTACATGTTCAAATTCTGATATAGTTTCTTCTAATGATTTCCTATTGGAGGGGCCTGGTTTTTCCAACGAAACTATCTCAGTTTTTCTATCTTTATTTGATGATCCGTCACTTGGAGAGTCAGTAACTTTCTTTGACAGAAAAGTGGACATGAGTATTAGGGTGTGTCAATTTTGTCAACTTTTTTCAAATCAATTTGGGTAGTGAAAATATAGTGTCTTTTCATGTCAAAACTTGAAATTGGCCAGCCAAAATGAAATAAAATAACCCTTACCTACATCAATTTTACCTTAAAGTTTCAGAAATTGACTCTTTTTACTAAATAATAGGACATAAATTTATTAACTCTTCATCTGTCACAGAATTATCCCACTGATCGCATATGGAGTGTTTTCAAGGTCATATAGTTGTACAATGTACAAGTCACAACATGAATAGAACTGTCCCTCACTCTCAGTCCTCAGTTGCCTCTTAGATGTCAGAGACGGTGGTTTGCTGTTATTGCTCTTGTACCTACTTCATAGTTATTCTACTAGACGAATACTACAGTTTAACTGTAAGTATGGATTATTGATTATTACAATTATTTATTATTATCATATTCTTCTGTCTAATTATGTTGTAATCCCATGAAATATTTTTTTATTGAATTTTAGAACATTGAATGACTAAACTTTGAAACATTGTAATTGATATAAAATACTTAATTGTTTTTCTTTCTTTTCAGATATTCCTAAGATGCCAAAATTGAAGACAAGAGGTCAGTCGTCATGCCACTTGAGCCTGTTAGTCGGTACAGGCAAGGAGCTTCCCGTATCAGAACTACCAACAGTGCGAGACATGCTGAGACTAGGGTAACTCCTTCGTGAACAAAATACAAAGGGTAGAAGGAACTACACAGAGAAAGAGCTCATAAGGGACATGATTCCCCCTCTTCTGCATCAGTGGAAAAAAGCTAATGTGTTATTCAAACCACCTGTACTCAATCAGTATAGAACTATTGAGCTAAAATTAACAAAGCTGTGGCACAAAGCAGTTGAGACATCACTTGGTAAAGGAAAACTAGCAAAGAAAAATAAATTTCTGCACACACTTGATACTCTTCTTGACATTTTTAACTGCCAGTGTCCCATAGAGTTGTGTTCTGAAGCCAATTGTTCTCCCTCATGCAGAAGAGAACCTCACCCTCACATTGATTGTCGCTGTCCTCGTGAGAAGATCCCTGTTTTGGAGCTGGCTTTCATAAAGGAGCAGAGAACAAAGGCAGGAGGCCAAGGAAGTATGCAGATTGGTTTGGCAGATTATTCAGAAACCAAAAAATAGATTGTTATTGCTAAGAAAAAAGAGAAAATCCGAGAGAGGGAAGAAAGGAAGAAAAAGAAGAGTGAAGAAGCCACCCAAAGAGATGAAGAGCTCTATCAAGAGGTTTATCACTTCTTTGAAAGCTCTTCAGATGAAAAGAAAGAAGCAACATCAGTTGATAGCTCCAAAATGCCATCTGAACCTTCGCCGAAGAGAATGAAATACAACACTAAAGACATCTCAAACATTGCCCTTGCCAGTATTCGCCACCATACGGGGCTATGAGAGACTGCAGAGATTGCCACTGCCGCTTGAATAGATGCAGGCCTCATCAGCCGAGAGGATACATTCTTAGTGATAGATCATAATAAGATAAGAAGAGCACAAGAAAAAATAATGAAGGAAATATCTGATCAGCATGAAAAAGATTTGGTGGAGGAAGGTCTCTCTTGCCTTTTGTTTGATGGAAGAAGAGATGACACAAAAGTTCTCCTAGAGGTAGAGGGAATGGACAGAAAGTTTCCCGGTCTCATCAAAGAAGAACACTACTCTGTGTGTTCCGAACCTGGTGGCCGCTATTTGTTTCACTTTGTTCCTGAAGCAGAAGTAGAAGGCAAGAAACTTGCAGAGGCAATTGCTGATCAAATAATATGTTGGCTTCAAGAAAGAAGACTTGACAGTTCACTGCAGGCCATTGGTGGAGACAACTGCGATGAACACTGGATGGCAGGGCGGTGTTATGACGCATTTAGAGAAAAAACTTGGAAGAAGGCTTGTTTGGATTGTATGTGATTTGCACACAGGGGAACTACCTCTTCGTCGTCTCATCCAGGAACTTGATGGTCCTACAAAGAGCAACAACAAGTGGTCAGGCCCACTTGGCAACATGCTAGATGAAGCAACGGAATTAGAAATAAATACAAAATTTCCAAAGGTCGAAGTAGGCCCTCCCCTTCCAGTGTTGTCTGAAGAAGTTATCAAAGACCTCAGCACGGATCAATCTTACGCTTATCGTATTATCTGGCTCTCTTGGAGATTGGACCCGTAAGTCAGAGTCGTTGGTTAACTACAGCGAATCGTTTCTGCAGGATTTGGGTTTCCAAACATGCACTGAAGGGCAAAATGCTACAGAATTTGATGTCGATTGTTAAATTTATTATTGGGTTTTATCCTCCTCACTGGTTCAATGTAAAACTTAATCCAATGTGGATGGAGGGGCCCAACCACATCTTGTTTGAATTACAGCTACTGAGAACCCAAAGGAAAGTAGTGGTGGACATCGTGTTACCTGTGATGAGAAGGTCCGCTTGGTATGCTAGGCCAGAGGCAGTTTTGCAAGCAATACTCTGCAGTCAATGTACCAAAGAGCGAACTGAGGCTGTGGAAATCATTCTAAAGCTTAGAGGAACATCACTAGATGATGACCAGCTGGGAGACTGCTCTGTTCAGACAAGGAAGGTACCTCCAATAAACGTCAATGCCACGAAATTGTCAGAATTAGTTAACTTGAGTTCGGAAGTTTTGGAGCCACCACTGACAACATGTATAACAAACAAATATTTAACACAACTTAAAGAGGCCCCAATGCAAGTGCCAAAGTGGCCTTCTCACACTCAGAGTGTGGAGAGATGTGTGAAAATGGTCACAGAAGCAGCTAGTCAAGTTTACAGTCACGAGAGGCGAGAAGGCTACATCAAAGCGCAAGTAGCAAGCCGAATGCTGATGTTAAGGAACCGCAGCAAAAAGGACATTACTGCATTGGTTACTTTCAAATAAAGACTCTGAATGATATCTTATTGCCACTTTAAATGTTGATAGGATGTTTGCGCACATTTGTTATTTTGTTACGAATTTACGGAAAAATAGAATTTTTGAATTAAAATTGATGTAGGTAGGAGTTATTTTTTATTGTTTTTGAAGCAAGGATATTATTTTGTATGCCAAATGATTACATTAAATTGCTACCAAATCACATGATTTTCAATTTAGTCATTTCACCCCCAAAATTGACACACCCTAATGAGTATGCTTTGACTTGTTAGTGATTTTTTTTTTTACTGGATGCTGTTGCTTGTTGAGAGCTTCAAGTTTGTTAAAAAGAGCTTTCTGCTGAGACTTAAGATGGCTTCTGAGGTTTGATGTAGTCATTTTATGTGTTTCCTTTCCTCCTCTGGATATAAGCGCACCACATACTTTACACTTTACTTTGCTATTATCTTCTGAACAGATGGCAAAAAAATCCAAAATTGGGCTGGTTTTGGAAGATTTAGACATAGCTCATATTAGTGTTGTAAAATTCTCGGGAATAATCTTTAGGAGAATATTCTCTGAACCGAGAATTTTCGATAATTTTCTTTTATAGAATATTTGAGGGGGTTTTCAACTATTCTGATACAACTTAACTTCAGTTCCTGTCAAAATGGAGAAATTCTAAGTCAGAAGTGAATGATAGGATGAGTGAAGAAATAAATAAACTAACTAATTTATATTAGTACTGTATTTTAGTAACTATATATCAGAACGTATTTATTAGCTATTGTTATGGTTCCCGTTATACAGTTACAGGTAAAACCGTAGCGATATGTATATTGAAATATAAAAGACAAACCGGAAAACACCCAATTATATCATACCACAATCACAACTGCCATTATAAGAACTAGATTGCCAATTCCACATAACACATGTGACATATCACTAACTCACACAGCTATATCAGTATGTACGGTATTTTAGTAACTACGGTAATAATCAAAGCTGGGCACTTGCGGGTTTTTTTGCGGTACTGCGGTACTACCGCACTACCAAACCGGTACCGCATAACGCAGTACCGCAAAGGATCGCTGAAAGTACAGCAGTACCGCTACCGCATTTTTTGCGGTACTGCGTTATGCGGTACCGGTTTGGTAGTGCGGTAGTACCGCAGTACCGCAAAAAAACCCGCAAGTGCCCAGCTTTGCTCGGTATATCAAAATATATTTTAGTAACTATATCAGTATGTATTTTAGTAACTATATTAGTAATTATTTAAGTAACTGCAATAGTATGTATTTTAGTATCTATACCAGTATGTATGTATGGATTTGTATGTATGTAGGCCAGGCGTCGGCAACCTTTTTGGTGTTGCGTGCCAATTCCATTTTTAAAAAAATAATTTTATGGTCTTGAGTAGTATTTTTCCTCTTTTTTTAATCTTAAAATTATTTTTAAAAATTAAATCTTTTCGCGTGCCAAGGATAGATGCCTCGCGTGCCAAGTTTGGCACGCGTGCCAGGGGTTGCCAACGCCTGATGTAGGCTATGTATGGACTTTTTATTATAAATAACATAAATTTCCCCTACCTTATCAAGGTTTCCCTGTTCCCTTAAGGAACAAGAAAATCATGTGTAGATGCTTGCTCTATTTGCTATAATGTTATAAAATAGGGTACTATATTTTTGTTGTAAATAACCAAATAATATTAAAAAAACAATACTAACATTCAATCTTAAATGTATAAATTTAAAAACAAATTTGAAATAATTTTGAATGATTCAAGCTGATCAAGCAGTTATAAATAATGCTAAGCTTAAGAAAACCAGTTTAATAACACTTTCAATTTCTTATTCAAATTATTATCCAAAATGGCAAAAAAAAATACTTCAAAAAGAACTACCTGGCCTACCATAAATGGCTCAACAGACAATATCACAATCACATGTAGATACTTGCTTTTGCTATACACAACCACAACTAACCAAGGAAATAATTTGCCATCCTTTATATAGGTACTATTTTCTCCCAAATCCGGAGTATTCCAGAATGTTCTGGAATCGTCTAGAATATTCTAAGACATTCTAGAAAGTTCCATAAGGTTCTGAAATATTCTAGAATTCTATAAAAAGCTGTAAAACAATCTAAAACTCTCTTAAAACTAAGAAAAAAGAAAATTCTCGAATATTCTCAGTAAATAATATTTTGGAGTATCAATAAAAAACTTGTATTAAAAAACAAAAAAAAAACAAGCTCACATCGCTAATTAAGTAATAAGTTTTTATTATAGTAAATAAAAGTAAATAATAAATAATATAATATTAATTAATATACATTACATTGGGTTATACTTATAATTTTTCTAAATTGATGCCGATTAATCGGTATCGGCAAATTGGTATCGACCGATTAATCGGTATCGGCAAAATTGAGGTATCGGTGCATCACTAATAAAAACGGAAAGAAGATTGCTCACGAGTTTCTTTCGAAACCACCAAGTGATTGTCCAAGTAACGACAACTACGAGTTGTTGAAAGAAAGAGCATTGAAGATGAAGGTTGTCAATGACTCTGCAGAGAGAGCGATTGCTCTTATTCAACGGTACAATACAACGCCTACCAAAGATGAGTAGCAAAAACAATTCCTTCTCTGCATTGTTGAGAACCATCGACGAACATTTCGTACCCCCTCTAAAGCGTCTTTACAGAATTAAAAGCCATTTGCATGTTCTTTTGTCAAATTTCGTTATTTTTTTTCATTTAAGAGAAAATTATTCATTTTGTAGTGACCTCTAAATATAGTCGGAATGAGCTAATGTTTTGTAGCAATTATCCTTTTATTATTTCAAACAAGGGCAGCCTTGAGGAAGTACAAAAATAAAAATTTATTTCTTCAACCACCTTAATATACTGTATACGTTATATAAAGGGTGTACATAAAGTCAGGATCTATTTTTGTGAAGCACTTGGAAATTATATGGAATTCAATCATAAAATGATAAAGTGGTAACATTTATTAAATAATTAAGAGTAGGATTCGACGTGACGCCCATCAGTATCCCTGCACAGCTCAAATCGTTCCGCAGCATTTCTAAACACATTCTGAAGCATTTGCGGGGTTATGTTATCTGCAGCAGTTCGTATACGTGTACGTAAGTTTTCAAGACTCGTAATCTTCGTCTGATAGACGTGCGATTTGATAAAGCCCCATGCAAAGAAATCTAAAGGGGTTAAATCTGGTGATCTCGCTGGCCAAGGTCTGTTGCTTCCGCGTCCGATCCAGCGATTTGGAAAACGTCCATTTAGATAATTCTGAACAATTTTGGCATAGTGACAAGGAGCACCATCATGTTGATAGACGACGGTACTAACAATCCTATCCCCAATCAGCTGAGGTTCAAGGAATTGCTGCAACATGTCCAGATAAATAAGCCCCGTAACTGTAGCTTCAGCAAAGAAAAAAGGACCATAAACCTTAGATTTTGTTAAACCCATCCAGACATTAACTTTAGGTGAGTCTCTTTCTCAATTTTGGACGAAATCATTCGGTCTTTCATCTGCCCAAATTCGACAGTTACGGCGATTTACTTTTCCACACGTATGGAAAGTGGTTTCATCACTAAAGAGAATGTTGTCCATTAAATTATCACTCCAGATTTGTTCTACGAGATCAGCACACACAGCACTTCGTCGAGGGAAATCTTCCTCATGTAAATCATGTAAAACCTGCAAATGATAGCTTTTCTTCTGCAAATTAACTTTCAGAATTTTGTGCACAGATGACGTCGGGAGGCCGAGTCTGTGTGATGCAGCACGAACGGACGTACGTGGCTCCTCAGTGATAATTCCGCGTACTGCATTCACGGTAAGATCTGACATACACGGTCGTCCTGATCTTGCTTCATCATTTGCAGATCCCGTTCGTTTAAATTTGTTCACCAATTTTCGTATTGTCTTGTCTATTGGCCCCGGCTTATGAAATCTCCTTCTAAACTTCTCTCTGATGTCATTGTATTTCTTTCCCTCGATTCGCCAAATTACTATTGCCACACGCTCTTCTGTATTCATTCTAAGGGCTTCTGAAAAGAAAAATAGAAAAAAATAATTATTTCACAAAAATAGATTGACTTTATGTACACCCTGTATGAAAGAAAAATTATTTCCTTTTTCAAAACTTAATTTTATTTTACAAGTGTGACAATAATTTGTCAGTTACTGTTAAATGACTAATTTCTTGAAAGCAAATAATTTCAATATAATATGTTTTTAGTAAGGTCTTTAGGAATTTTTTAACGTATATGAAAATGCAAAAACATGAATCAATTGAATAACCTTATTCAAACTATTCATGCGGTAAATGTATTTGCATGAAGTATTCGTAAGATTTAGGGACGCAGATTCGATTATAGAAAGAGTTAATGAAGAGTCACAGTTATTAGAGAGTTAGGGTGAATTCATTAAAGAGTTTGGTACAGAATTAATGAGGAATTATGCAGAATGAGTTCCTGTAGCCGATCCTTTGTTGTATTTTCTTTGAATACTTATTGGTCTCTCCATCATCTATCTCGTACTGAGTGAGACCGCAAATTCAAGTTTTTGCGCCATAAACGCTTTATTTTTTACTCTTTTTATATTATGTTTATGAAGCTATAAATTAATTTAATTGCGTATAAATCCTCGTTACGATTTGAAATAACCTTTTAATCGAAGAGAAAGCTTCAAATTTCGTGAAGTTGCGAGGAATGGGTTATATCCAGTGTGAAATGACTGCGCGAGATGACGATATACGCGAATCAATGACGTGAGGAACAACGAGATGATAGTATAAACAGCGATCGAATGAATTGCGCTTTAGCTATGAATTTAACGAAGAGTGAAAGACAATGGATAAGGAACGATTAGAAATAAGAGCGAAAGGACGATCGGCGACCATGAATGAATGAGTGAAATGAAATGAATGAATGAATGAATAGATGAATGATGAATGAAATAGATACAGAACCGTTGAAAGCCAGACTTGTCTATTTGCAAAAAATATTAAAATTCTCCCACCCACCCCTTCCACTGGTGATCTACGTATACATAAATCACTTTGTAACGCGTTGAGTGGGTGAGTAGTTATGACAGGTATAACTCAGGAGTAACTACACTCGCTCACTTAACGCGTTAAAAGGTGATCTATGTACATAGATTTTTTTTTTTTTAAATTTCAAGTGGATTATTCTGGCTTTCAGCTGAAAACTGAAAGAGTTGAAAATAATTCTTAACTCTATTTAGGCGAAATTTTGTATGCGCAAAATGCCAATGAATTTAATATTGAAAACGAAATTACATTTATTTTCTTTTAATTATTATTAACGTATATAAATTAAAACAAATAATCAATAAAAACAAAAAACAAAATTCCTCTACTATTTTCTCGCCCTTCCATTCTGAAAAGAGGGTTCCTAAAAAAATCAAAATGAAACGAAATTGTTAAACACAGAATAGATGAGGAAATGGTATTTTAATAATAAAATCTGATTGAAATAAAACACCTTTGGAACACCTGCTGTTGTGAAGAGAATTCCCCAAACTTATTCTGTATAAAGTTACTTAGAAGCGGTGGTGCGGATTTCTCAATAATGACAGTCTGATAGAAACAGCACGAATTTGTTAAATGAAAATTAATTGGTTACAGAATGTTCTTGCCTTAATCGAAATTAGCATAACGTTGATTTGTTCTTCCTTATAACGAAATTCTAAGCTTAAACGATTATTCATTTTATCTAAAAAGGATTTATTGAAGTAATTTAAAGGATAACAAATTAGTTGCGAAATATGTACTGTATTGTCTTATTAACAGCACTCATTTCGTTTCCTTTTTCTAGTGAAATTGCGCTAACTGTTTACTTTCATAAGTAAAGAACTTCAATATATTGATTTCCTTGTGGTATATATATATATATATATATATATATATAGAGAGAGAGAGATATAGAGAGAGAGAGATAGATAGATAGAGATAAGAGAGAGAGAGAGAGAGAGAGAAGGCTTACATGAAAAGTGAATATTCACGCATACACACGCATGCGCGAGCACACACACACACACACACACACACACACACACACACACACACACACACTTATCCGCAAGCCATTCTTCTAAATCACCTTCACGTATTCCACAATTCTTATCCCATGCAACTAACAACCAAATTGGTTTCGAGCGTTCAGAGCGATGCCAAAGATGAAGTGAGTTCCTTCATAGCCTTCGATGGCATTTAGAAAATTAATTTAGAAAAAGTGAAAAAATTCTGGAAGAGATGAAATTTCAGTTCTTTATACCGAAGCGCCCGATTTAACATCCTCCCTTTGCCCTCGGAGGCAGCCAGGTAAACTGAACGAATTTTTCGAGTGATTACTTCCAACAGGTGTGGTTTTCCGATTATAAGAAAACCTTTATTGGTTTTTGGTTTAAAATCTTATCTTCGTGTGTGAGGTTATAAAATTTAGTTTGAGATGAAAATAGCCTCGTTAAATTTCATATTAGTGGAGGAGGTATTTCATAAATTTGGGTGTGAACTATTTTTATATATTGGTACAGTATATATATATATATATAGAGGGACCTACGGATCACCGATTTGATGTGGCTAAGAAAGTAGGCTTACTATAATTACTGAATAAGATTGAAATGAATAATTAGGGGTCACCAGTTTGGGGGTTACAGCCCAAACAAACAATATTTAATAAGGAGAGAGAAATTACTTTGTTGTTTTGTGTTTAATTAGGAAAATAAATCAATTATTTGTTGACAGTGATTAACAGTTCAATAAAGGTAACTCGAAGGATTAATACATTTTTTCAAATTTTTAATCACTTACGGTTTCGTTAAGGTAAAGTGAGGGATCCATTAACAAATTTAAAGAAAGTGGTTCTTTACCCTATACAATGATTATCACTGTACAACAAAGAAAAATATACACACTGACAATTATCATTTTTATGCTTTTTAAGGGGTGTACATTATGAAACACATCAGTTTTTGTGTATCACACAGTGTTGCTGTGTTGCTGCACAATGGTAATGTTTTACCTTCTGTACCAGTTGCACATTCTGTTATCTTGAAGGAGACTTATGATAACCTTGGTTTCATTCCCAACTGTATCAAGTATTCCGAGCACCGCTGGTCTATCTGTGCTGACTTAAAGGTTGTTGCACTCCTAACAGGACTGCAGACTGGGTTCACTAAATATATGGGCTTTCTATGTATGTGGGACATTCGGGCCCGAGCACAGCATTACACCCGCAAAATTTGGCCACCACATGACTCAGTCATTCCAGGTACGTTCAATGTAGCTAATGCTCCAATGGTTCCGAAGGACAAGATTTTGTTGCCACCACTGCACATTAAACTTGGTCTCATCAAACAACTGGTCAAGGCAATGAACAAGGATCTTCCATCATTCAAATACCTATTAGGAAAGTTCCCCAAACTAAGTGAAGCCAAGATTAAGGAAGGTGTGTTTATAGGTCCACAAATTCGCCAGCTCTTTCTTGATAATTAATGATTTTGAGACGTGGAGTTAGCAGCTTGGCATTCTTTCAAGAACATCTGCAACGGTTTTCTTGGCAGACACAGAGACGTCAACTACAAGGCACTAGTAGATCAACTACTGCAAGGTTATCAACGTCTGGGCTGCAAAATGTCACTCAAACTGCATTTCCTCCACTCATATTTATCTTTTTTTCCTGACAACCTATCTGATGTGAGTGACGAGCATGGAGAAAGGTTCCATCAAGATGTTGCAACAATGGAAACACGCTACAAAGGTAAATGAAGTCCCGCAATGCTTGCTGATTTCTGCTGGATGTTGCAACGTGACCAGCCAGCCATGACCTACAAACGACAGAGCCAGGCAAAACATTTTTAAGGTGAATTTTTGTGTTGTTTTTCTGATACTATGACATTCTTCGCACATGTTAGTATATAATTGACTTTGATATACTAATAAATATTGTGTTTTCTCTTCTTTCAGGTTAGTTGTATTTGGAGTTTTGTACGCAGATGAGGAAATAAAGCCTTGAATTTACTGTATAAAATTATAATGTATTCAATCAAAGTGCAAGAAAATGTGATGTGCTACGCAAAAACGGTTTTCATTTTACTTATCAGCCTAGTTAATTTAGTGAATCTGACATAAAATGGTGCATGTATATTTTAAAACGTAAATTTTGTTGTACAGTGAAATTATTTTTTTGAATTTCACCCGCGTTTGGGTTTTAATCCAAAAACCTGAAATTTAAATAACTCTGATATTGTACCGAGGTTTTTATAAAGTTATTTGTTTTAGGTTAGGTCACGTTAATGTAACCTTACTTAACTTAACCTAACCTAACAACCTAATCTAAAAAAAAAATAACTCGGAGAAGAAATTCCGGAATATTATTTTTTTCCGAGGTATTGGTTATACAGATAACACAAAATCCGAGTAAAATGGAAATATATATATACAGCCACGTTGACAATATAATAATAATAAGTTAAATGAGTTATGTTAATGTTAATAATTGCTTGAGGCTAAGGGTTACCAGTTCTTTTCAGATCAACTAATGTTATTAATTAGAAATTACTAGAGTGAGTTTTGTTTCTTTATTAAACAAAACAAATTAATGGTTAAAGTGACATTAACGTTTGATTAATGTTGTGCAGTGAATGACGTCATAATGCTCAATGAATTGCTTGCTAATAAAATACTTGAACTACTGATTGATGTTGATAACAAAAGGGAACAAATGCGCAGTAGTTAATTAATGTAATAACACGCGCGAGGAAATTAATCTTTATATAAAGTTAGGTGAATGACTCTGGGCCAATGGGGCTTGTTACAACGTTGTTACATGATGAGATCTAACGTACCACTGAGATTTTCTTCGAAGAGAAGCGCGCAGTGTGACGCTCAGAAAAGAGAAGGAAAACTTCAGGGAGTTTCGCGATGTGACGTCATCTTTGTCGCGGCTGTGTCGATGGAAACAATGAACTCATTGTGAAGGTAGAAATCGCGAACGTATCTGAATGTGTCTCTGTGGCTACGTATATATATGTAGATTGTAGCAGCAGTATCTTCACCTTCGTCAGCATTCCTGCAGAGACTGCTTCAGGCATTTTTGAAGATGCTTTATTCGCCTTCAAAAAAATTCCTTTCCACTCTTGTACATCCTTCGCACTTTGTTTGAAGAAACCATCGCATCTTTCTTCAGTCGGTTGGCATGCGTCCACGATACCAAATCTTTTAACAGCCCGTCGTGGGCCCATTTTTATTCCTTGACTAAATTAAACTTCTAAATTCATTTAATCGTGCACCATCTTATTGTTCTTTAGCCATTAATTTACTATTATGCCTTTGTCTTTTCGTTAGCAACGTCAGTTACTACTGCAGCATTTTACCTTACTGAACTAAGCATTGTAAAACTATTCACTGCCCAAGGATTACTTGACTGTTCATTCCGTTCATAATAACTGTAGAGTTAACGACTATAATAATACTATTTACTTGTTTGTTTATTTAAAAGAAAATGAACGAGGCTTATTAATTAATTGATGATATTTATTATTCTGACTGAAAGATCAGCTGGTGACCAACAAACGTCTTTAATTAATCTAATTACAGTTATTATAAGGCCTACTGTCAAATGGCCAATATATATATATATATATATATATATATAAATATATATATGTGTGTGTGTGTGTGTGTGTGTGTGTGTGTGGAGAGAGAGAGAGAGAGAGAGAGAGAGAGAGAGAGAGGGGAGGAGAGAGAGAGAGAGAGAGAGAGAGAGAAAATATTGTCAAAATCTGGTAAGGGTGTGCGATTCGGATATTTTTATTTCGATTCGATTTTCGATTCGATTCGGCCACTTGTTTTCGATTCTCGATTCGATTCGATTCGACTGCGACTGTACCCTATACTTTACAATTTACATGCACCAGCACCAACAGAACAACATACATGCACCAGCAACAACACTAAAAAGCGTACTAAACAAGTGAACCCAAAGTACCCGGTCCAAACTTGTCACACCGCAAGGCGCGCGCACGTGATTCTGTGACATCACAAAATCAAAAGCTGACCATGCGCATTGAGCGCACTCAGATCTTTATAAAAGCGTAATCTCTCAAATATCCAACTATTTTATAACGTTATTATATTATTATATTATATATATATATATATATATATATATATATATATATATACAGGGTGTTTCAGGAGAAAAGGTCAATACTTCGGGAGGTGATAGTATCGGTCATTGTGAGAAAAAAGTTCATATGAACATGTGTCTAATTCTGAATGGTTACCGAGATAGAGCTGTTTGAATCTGATGCGCGTGCAGCTCTTCCTCCCCCTTCCCTCCCCTATAACCTTGAACCATGTAAGCTGTAATGTAAGCATGTAACATAAGCCAGTCAACAGCTGACTGTTGTGAGTGACATTGTTTGGTGTTTGAAGCAGTGTTAAGAATGCCACACACCTTCACACATGCCGAATATGCAGATATGGTGTATGTCTACGGTTTTTGCGATGGAAGTGCAACAGCTGCTGTTGCAGAACACCGTCGACGGTTTCCGAACCACAGAATTCCGGATCGAAGAGTGTTTACCAGGGTTTTCAACACATTGCGTGAGATTGGTACACTTCCCAGCGCTCATGCTTCATCTGAACGTGAAGGTCAACAAGATGTGGATGAAGTGGAAAACATTCTTCAGTTGGTAGAGCGTAGTCCTACTACTAGCTCACGAAGAATTTCTACACGTCTCGGTGTACCACACACAAGAGTATGGCGAACATTACGTGAGGAAGGCTTACATCCATATCATGTACAGCTTGTACAACACCTTCAACCAGGAGACGCTGCCATGCGACTGGAATTTTGTCATTGGGTAAATGCTAATCGCCGATTGCTTCGATTAATACTGTTGACCGATGAAGCTACTTTCACCCGTGACGGTATCAACAACACTCGTAACTCTCATCGGTGGTCAGACAAAAATCCAAATGCCACTGTGGAAACAAATTTTCAACATCGCTTCTCTGCCAATGTGTGGTGCGGTATCATCGATGATCAGCTGATTGGCCCTGTTACTTCAGAGAATCGTCTTACAGGACAAAGTTACCTAGAATTTCTGCAAAATGAATTGCCAGGACTACTGGAGGATGTTCCTTTGGCTACACGCGCTGGTATGTACTTTCAGCATGA
>JAJOZX010000830.1:350000-367500 GCA_023014485.1 Bathynomus jamesi | reverse complement strand
TTGTTGATTTTAGTTTTAGGGGAACAACGTTTTTCAAGTTTTCTTAATTAAGCATTTGCAAGGTTTAGTCTAAATTGTAAACAAAGAAAGTTTAAAACGACGTTTTAATACGATGTGAGTTATCATGCCTGAAGGGGGTATATATATATATATATATATATATATATATATATATTATTATTATTATTTTTTATTATTTTTTTAATAATTACTTTTTTTTTTTTTTTTTTTTTTTTTGGTTTATTTCTTTATTTCTTTGTGACATATATATCAATTTGGCATCATCTATTAAATTGATTGTAAAACTTCCCTTTTGAGCTTGAATTTGTAGACTCCACTTACAATATTTATACGTATTTTTATTTCTTTATTCTTTTGTGACCTGTTCCATAAACAAGCCATTTGAATTTATATTGAAGGTCGGCCAAAGTGCTATAAGTGTCTTTTTATATATATATATATATATATATATATATATATATATATATATATATGTATGTATTATATTTGTGGTTTTTTATTTGCCTGTTTTTTCTTTATGATTATTTAGGCTGTGACATATATATCACTAAGGCACTATTTTGTAATTAATTTTTTCTCAATTTATATTTATATTTATTTTCATTTCTTTATTCTTTTGTGACCTGTTCATAAACAAGCCATTTGTATTTATATTGAATGTCGGCTGAAGTGCTAAAGGGTCAATCTCCCATATAAATGTTGGCTCCTCCCACAATTTTTTCTATGCTTACTATATATATGTATATGTATGTATATATATATATATATATGTATATATATATATGAATATGTATGTATGTATGTTTATTTTTGTAACCTATATATTGCCTTGATCTGTCCTTTCACTCCAGTGTTCCTGAGGATGTCATTAGACGAAAGCGCTTGAGCACCCTTTGTGTTTCTTTTTTCCTTCGTGGTTTTATTCATCATATATATATATATATATATATATATATATATACAGGGTGTCCCGTAAGTCTGGACCCATAGGGAAAAATAATAAAATTACAAAATAGTCCAAAAATTTATTACATAATCTGTTCAAAGTGTCCCCGTTGTGTCGCACACATAGTTGAAGACGCAATCTCCACTGCGACAGCACTTTCTGAATCACAGTCGCAGAAATTTCTTGACACGCCTCCAAAATGCGTGCTTTAAGGTGGAAAATGTTCTGAAGTTTGACCTCGTACACTTTGGCTTTCAAGTGGCCCCACAAATAAAACTCCAGCGGAGTAAGATCATAATAAAAAATAATAAAAATAATAATAAAAAAAAATATATATATTATAATAAATTTTTGGACTATTTTGTAATTTTAATTATTTTTCATGGGTCAGACTACGGGACACCCTGTATATATATATTGCACTAAATCACAAAATAACACGTGATCTTATTAATAAGCAAACAACCACAGGGAAAAGGAAACACGAAGTCCGAGCGCTTTCGTGATATATCACATTATCACATTATCCTTGATAATGTGAATATATCACGAAAGCGCTCGGACTTCGTGTTTCGTTTTCCCTGTGGTTGTTTGCTTATATATATATGTGTATATATATGTTTTATCTTTTGCTTGAGGAGTTCAAGACTACTCAACGGAAATTTCATATGTTGGATTTATTTTGTACTTGAACAGTGCAAGTCTATTCAACAGAACTTTTGTGTGTAGAATTTATTCTATAGTTTAGACGTTAAAGATCATTGAACGGAACATTTTTAGGTGCTGGTTAAGTATGCGGTCTACCATCTGAGTTATAATGTTATAATGTTATAATGTTTCAGACCAACAAAGACCCTAGGATCCACACATGGCTGGTCTACCTAACTGTGTTCGTGTATTGTGTATGTCCTCCGTGGTGGCGGAGGGGACCTACAATTTTACGTGGGTTCCGAACCACAAGAACATAAGAAATTTATGTAAAAACTGCCGGTAAATTGGCAACGACCAATTTTTACGAAACTAAATAATTATCAATTTAAAACTAATTAATTATCGATTTAAAACTAAAGATAGAATCTCTGGATCCAGAGGATCAAGTCATAATAGACCACTATCCACAAATGTTACACTCTATATCTATTTATAACGGACATGCAAATATATCAGATCCAAAGAATCCAGTCAATTTCATTACGGTATCCATCAAGTCACGGTCCATATCGATTGCGGACCAAGTCAAAATTTACAATCATATACATTACAATATATACACTTACGAGAAAAAGAGTAGGTGTGGCTGTAAAGACTGTACAGTAATGTAGAAATGTGTGCGCACCCATTTTGGGTCTCCCATTTAAAGGTGTTTGTGGGGCAAGTGAAGATCATGAGTTTTTCAATACCTCACAGTACTATGGGGGGCACCGCTCGGCAGAGGAATTTCTTTAAATGGGGTGTGTAAGGACAGAGAGTTTCCCCTAACCCAAGACGCTGCCTCCCTATATCCCACAACACTTGTGTTGAGCTGTGGGATCTATCCCAGAAAGCCTTAATTTTACTACCTTAAACTATACCCTTTCTATCAACATATGCGTCTAATCGATTTTTAAACATGTTTATAGACGTGCTACTAATTACTTCTACCGGCAAACTATTCCAGCTATTTACTATTCTATGCGTAAAAAAGTTTTTCGCAACTGCTGTCTCGAACCTTCTACTTGTCAACTTACACCCGTTATTTCTAGTCCTATTATATTGAGATATTTCGAAAAAGCTATCTCTATCTACGTTATCGAACCCATTCATAATTTTGAAAACCTAGATTAGATCACCCCTTAACCTCCTGGTCTCGAGTGTTGTCAATTTTAACTCCTTAAGCCTATCCTCGTACGACTTTGACCTAAGCGACGGAATCATCTTAGTTGCTCGTCTTTGAACTCTTTCGATTTTGTCTATATCTTTGCGCATATACGGATTCCAAAATTGGACCGCGTACTCCAAATGGGGTCTAACTAATGATTTATAAAGTGGAACTATAATATCGCGCGATTTGTACTCAAAATTTCGAGCTGTAAAACCTAACACTTTGTTCGCCTTATTGACCGCTGCTGTACTTTGTTTCGCTACTTTTAAATCACCAGTGACTATAACTCCTAAATCTTTTTCCTGCTCTACGCTTGTTAAATCTTTCCCTGACATACTATACGCAAATTTACCGTTACGCGAACCTATATGCAAAATTTTGCACTTATCAACGTTAAATCTCATTTGCCATGTGACTGACCAATCAACGATTTTATTCAGATCTTCCTGAATTTTACCTCTATCTTCGTCATTAATCGCCCTACCACCCAGCTTCGTGTCATCCGCAAACTTTGAAACTGTACTGACTAGGCCGACATCTAAATCGTTAATATATATAAGAAAAAGCAAGGGGCCCAATACAGAACCCTGAGGAACGCCACTCGCTACATTAGCCCAGCACGACTCCGCTCCATCAACGACCACCCTCTGTTTCCTGCCTCGCAACCACTCTTCTAGCCAATTTATTACTACACCCCTGATTCCATGAGCCTTAGTTTTTTCAATGAGTCTTTTGTGCGGCACGGTGTCAAACGCTTTTTGAAAATCTAAATACACTACATCAACCGCCCGATGTCTATCGTAATCGTCAACCACGCTTTGGAAAAATTCTAAAAGATTAGTTAAGCAAGATTTGTTTCGCCTAAATCCGTGCTGCGTATTTCTAACAAGTTTATGGTATTCTAAGTGTTCGACTATACGATCCCTAATTATTGATTCCAAAAGCTTACCTACAACAGACGTTAAACTGATTGGACTATAATTTCCCGCCGCACCTTTATCGCCTTTCTTAAAGATAGGTGTTACGTTTGTTAACTTGAAATTATCTGGTACGCACCCCTCAGAAATAGACGCATTAAAAATCTTTGTTAGCGGCACAACAATGCTATCTTTTAATTCTTTTAGTTGTATGGGATATATGGAATCCGGACCCGGTGATTTACGCGTTTTCATTTTATCAATATAGCGCATCTTAAATTACACTTTTATAAATGTATTTAAGGAAAGGAATTAAAATATAAGAAATTTAGTTCAAGAAATATATTTAATTACAAAATTTTATTTATTAAAAGAAACCAAAAAAAGTTTGTAAACAATTTTTTTAAAAAAATGTTTGCAAACTCTTATATTAAGCATTACTGTGTGTATACAGTGCGGATATCATTTAAGAAGGCTACGAACAGATCCTCCTCTTCCTTTCTTAGCATTTTCCAACAAAAATGGTTTAAATGAGATTGTAGCTGGTTAAGTATGCGGTCTACCATCTGAGTTTTGACAAAATATTTTCGTTAAAACTAACGAAAATATCACGACTTAACCTAACCAATTATCAAGGGCGTACAGTTGATCTATTAGTAAATAGTAAATACTATTCCAGAAACAAGCAATGTTATAATTAATAATAGATCAACTGTACGCCGTTGATAATTGGTTAGGTTAAGTCGTGATATTTTCGTTAGTTTATATTCTGTCAAAACTCAGATGGTAGACCGCATACTTAACCAGCACCAAATAAACTAAGATATATTAAAGTTTATCGTAGCCTTCACGGTTGCCTTTTTGGTAGGTTGGTTGGTCGCAGCTTAATTGTGGTAGACTGCTCGAAGCTAGGTAGACCGCACACTTAACCAGCACCCATTTTTATATAGTATTTATCCTGTACGCGAGAAGTTCAAGACTATTCAATAGAAAATTTCTGTGTATGATTTATCTTACGTGTGAAAAGTGCACTATTATTCACAGAATATGGCATTCTAATTGAATTTCCATCGAAAAATGCTTATGTAGGGACAACGTTCAGTGGCATCCGCTTGTAACTACACATTTTACTCTTTTTACCGTTGAAGCTTGCACGAGTACATACTGCTACTACTAATACTAATACTACTACTACTACTAATAATAATAATAATAATAATATAAGGGTCATTCATTCCTGTAACTTTGTTTTTATTTAAACTGATTAAAACTGCAAACTGCTTTATAGTGATGTATACATTAATTGAAGTTAAAATAGAGTCCGAACGAAGTTTGCATGTTTTAGAATCGTGGTTAAAAATCAAACTGCCGCGACAGCGTTCAAAGCTAACGCGTTGAGATTTTCTGATTGTTAAAATGTTCCATCAATGATTGGTTTGAGGTTGGATATAATTTTTCTGTTTTGTATAGACTGTGTTTATACTGTATATTTCAGTAAGTTTTCAGGTAAGAAACATTAGGATCAGGCTCCTTTTGAATATATACAGTATATATATATATATACATATATATATATATATATATATATATATATATATATATATAGAGAGAGAGAGAGAGAGAGAGAGAGAGAGAGAGAGAGATAGAGAGAGAGAGAGAGAGAGACGTCCAACAATGATTGGATTAATTATAATACCGTACAATATACTCTATGCATAATAAAACTTTTGAAGAGTATGTTATGAAAGTAAGGAATTTAATATAAACAACCCTTTCACGTACTCCATTCTTCCATACAACAGTGACTAACAATATACGTCAGTGTAATTCAATAATAATCGCACCAATATAGATGAAGTTAATGTCCTGTACTTACAATAGCATTAATATATAATAGAACGTATTTCCTACACTTTAATGTACACAATTTCTGTAGTTCGTTATATTATATATATATATATATAATATATATAATATATATATTATATATATAAAGGCAATGACTTGTAATATATTAATCCATAATTAAGAAAAAAGTAATAAAATCTTTGTAAGACCCTTCGTGGCAGCTTTTGACCTTTATTGATTTTTTCATTCCCTCTTTTCATTCTTCATTTGTATACACACCGTTCTTCTCTTTCAAACATCCACCCTCTCCCTCCATCGAGGCCACTGCATGACAATCTTACACGCGGACCTCAAATAAGAGAGAAGAAATTATTTAAGAAGGGGGAAACTCGTGTGTTTTGTGGCAGAGAGAGAGAGTGAAATAGATAGATAGATAGAGAGAGAGAGAGAGAGAGAGAGAGAGAGAGAGAGAGAAACCTTTTAATAGATATGCGAATTTTATTTGTTTTAAAATATACGCGTTAGAATTTGAATACGATACTTTATATGTAAATATAAACGACATTAACCGTATATATAATATGACGCTCGTTGTGCTTATTTATAAAAATAAGCATACATAATGCAGTCATATTTATACGTACCACCGCTTTCTCCCTAAACACACAATATATATATATATATATATATATATATATATATATCCAAACAGTAATTTCACTCCCCTAAATTTGCGAAGGAAAGAATCGTTAGAGAGATTAAGTGACGAAAAAGGAAGAAAAAAATGTGAAAAAATTTCGCGCAAAAAAAACCCTGTAAAAACAAACCGTAAAAAAAAAAAATAGTTAAAAAAAAAAGAAGAAAAACCTGAACGTTGAAATAATGGATATGAAAACAAATAAATTCGTGAAACGCAAAAATTTTACAATTTATTTAATATTTTTTGAAAGTATGACGTAGTACTGAGATTAAGTTGTCTGCGAAGGAAGCGAAGAGAAAAAGTAGAAACAAAAGATGGTTATGCCAAAATTAAAAGAAAAAGTACAGTAAAACAAAGAAGCTTTATTTCTTAGCCTGCATTACACACCACACACGCACGTTCATATATATATATATATATATATATATATATATTATATGAAAATTATTTCACGAAAATAACACGTGAAAAATATTTATGATGAATAAAACTACGAAGGAAAGGAAACGCTTGAGGAAAGAAAGCGCTTGAGCACCACTCTGTGTTTCCTTTCCTTCGTGGTTATATTCATCATCATATATATATATATATATATATATATATACTATAGCATAGTATAAATGCCGTTATATAATTGTTAATCACTATAAATACCGTTATTGGATTGTTAATCACTGTGAACAAATAATTGATTTATTTTCCTAATTAAACACAAAACAATAAAGTAATTTCTCTCTCCTTATTAAATATTGTTTGCTTCAGGTGTAGGCCCAAGTTGGTGACCCTAATTATTCATTTCAATTTAATTCAGTAATTATAGTAAGCCTACTTTCTTAGCCACATCAAATTGGTGATCGGTAGGCCACTATATATATATATATATATATATATATATATATATTGGATAATGATTGACAATTTTCACGTGAATTTTATTAAATGCAATACAACCCGTATGGAGAGATACGATTCCAAGCGATTTCGTCTGTCAAAAGACCTCAAAAAAGTGAACAAAAATTAAAGATAGAAAACAACTTAAACTAGGGCCCCCCCCCCACAAACCAAATGGGTTAATCTATGGGAGGGCATTTTTGTGTACCGAATGCTACATTTCTTCGAACCGTTCTAAAATATTAAATTGATATATATAGGCTATATAGTATTATTAGTGATGTAGCGGTTGTCATTTTTCATAGCTCTGCGGTTGCAGTTGCGGAGCTTACAAATAGAGTTCCGCGCGGTTGCGGTTATGTACCCTATAACATCATAATATTACGTAAGAATAAACAACACAATAAAATATCGTGTTTTAGCTACACTTTTCACAATCTACAATATAATGACTATAATCTAAACTAAAAAGTGTGGTTCCAGGATGCGGGACGAAGACCCAACGCGTTTTGCCCATTCGAAAGTGGTGTATATAATTATAATATATATATATATATATTATATATATATATATACTATTTAATCCTTATATTTAAATTGAATTGCTGGGAGACTATTTCAAAAATAAAAGTTTTTCAGCTTTGTCCCTCTTCAGCCTATTCCTTTTTTCATTGCAGATGATCCCTGCTCCACTAAATAATTGTTCACTAGGAACACTTAAGGGAGGACATCCAAGGTATATCCGAGCCAGTTTGCTCAAATTTTTGTATTTCTTTTGATTTGACCTCAACTAAGCCAAAGCATCATCTTGTCCAATCCTTTTATCTTTGTGATATTTCTCGATCATCTTTTGCGAGTTTCTGCTTGACTCAGTTTCTGTCTCGTCATCACTACTGGAAGCCAATAGAGCACTCATTGAGTCCATTATTGTTACTGATTTACTCGTAGAAGCAGATGCCTGGCCTAAGTCAATCAGTGGTTTCTTTGCCGGTGGTTCACTGGCTGTCTCCGAGTCCGATGATGTTTGAGTCTTGTCCATTTCATCACAAAGCTATCCCAGTTTTTCCTGACCACCTTTTGTGACATATAAAGCGGAAAAAATTTTGCTTTGTACCTTGGATCCAAATAGGTAGCTAAAGAATGCGTCATTTGCGTCTAGGCCATCAAATCTCCTTGCTAGCTCTGTGCGCATTATCTCCTTCATTGTTTTGATTCCACGCTCAGCTTCAGAATCACCACTTCGAGGTTGCAGCACATTTTTCAAGGAAACGACGAAGGGAATAACCTCAGATATGGAAGAGGTGGAACTACTCAATATTTTTGTGATATCATCAAATGGCTCCAGCACAGTCACACAGTTTGACAAGAGAGTGAAGTCGACGTTAGTGAGTTGTTGCATTTTGGAGTTAGCAGCGCTCTATAGACTCAGTGGTTCCTTCAACTTTAGTGTTCTCTGCATCATGTGATAAGTGCTTTTCCACCGTGTGACGATATCATGAATGACTGTAAGTTCAGGTTGATTGAAGCGTTTCTGAATTTTTTTAACTCATCCTGCGCCATCGTAGAATGGTTGAAATGAGTAGCGATGGATCGAAGTTTAGCTAACAAGTCACTGAGAGATTTTTGTGAGGATAATCCACGTTTGATTACAAATTGCAATTTATGAACCGTGCAATCGATATTATGGACGTCAGTGAGAGACAAAGCTTTTATCATGTTTGCTCCTGAGTCGCGCATTACACAATGGATGGATGAATAGGCAATATCTCACTTCTGAAGCATCTGCTCAAACTTTTCTGACAAGTATTCTCCAGTGTGGCGATCTTCAAGTGGCATTACGCTGAGCACCAAATTGGTTCTCTTGAAGTCTTGATTCACTGCATGGCATGTCAAAGAGAGTAAAGACACTCCAGTAGACGTGTTTGACCATGCATCCGTTGTCAATGATACTTTCGAATCTTTTAGAAGCTCAAGAATTTTCAACACTTTCTTTAAAACAAAGTCATAGATATCGTTGCACGCAAGATCAGTGTAGAACTGACGCTGTTTCACTTTATACTGTGGAGCTGTTTCAGCCATAAGTCTCATGAAACCTAAGTCGTCAACGTGGCTGAATGTCAAGTCATTCATTATTATCATTTCAGCTATGCGAAAGTCCAGTGATTTTGATGTGGAATGATTCGCATCCCAAAATTTGACTTTTTCGAAGCAACTTTCAATCGTCTGATTCTTTTCTTCCACTGCACACTTCACTTCCTGTAGGGTGTAAGAAACACTTTTAATTCCTTTTTCTTCTTTGACTGTTCATTAGCTTCATTTTCACTAAATATCACTTTATTATATTCCTTCTTGTGCATTGAACGCAGATGGTTTTTTAAGTTAGTGGTACTCCTCCCCTTTCGTGAATAGTTCTTATTACATGTGACACACTTCCCTACATCGTTTGACACTCTCGAGAAGTACTTCCATGATGGTTGGCACCACAGTCTAACACTTTACTAATGGGTTGAATCACGTAACGTTACAAAGGTAGCGACGGAGAGCTAGCGCAACACAACCACCCTCATTCGTGTCTGAACAGATACTGAAGCTGGTGCTTTAGTTTAGTTTGTAACTTGGTAGTGAAGGTTGTCTAATTTCTAATAAAACAATTTGAGTGTTTTTGACCTTTTTTATCAACAGTAATTATACATCATTACTGCTTTATTAAATATAATTAAAATAATGCTTTTATAGCCACCTAGCGTTGATAAATGTAAGTTATTACATAATACATTTATCCATCCAGTCCAAGTAGCAATTAGGGCGTAGCAAACTTTTACTTTTTGCACCCTTGAGTGAAGGCATGAGGTATGACAGGAACAGCATTTGGCGACGTTTATAGCATTTATAGCCATTACACTAGCATTTATAGCATTTGGGTGCCCTAGTAAGAAGATATCCTCAAACAACCGCACTGATAAATGCGGTTGCGGTTGCGATTGTGGAGCTGAGAATATGTGCGGTTGAGAACAACCGCAACATCATTAGTATGACGTATAATATATATATATATATATATATATGAATAGAAACGACATAAGTATTAAGGAACGTTTCTGCACACGAGGAGGAGAGATAACGAAATAACGAGATAACGAAATATATATATATATATATATATATATATATGATGAATAAAACCACGAAGGAAAGGAAACACAGAAAGGTGCTCAAGCGCTTTCGTCTAATGACATCCTCAGGATGAGGATGTCATTAGACGAAAGCGCTTGAGCACCTTTCTGTGTTTCCTTTCCTTCGTGGTTTTATTCATCATAAATATTTTTCACGTGTTACTTTCGTGAAATAATTTTCATATATATATATATATATATATATATATATATATATACACATGTCTGACTGCACATTTTGTGTTCCAATTTAACATCGCAATTCGAATGTATCATTGTATATTTATTTTGTGTTTGGTTTTCGTTTCAATTGAAACGTATAGTATAACCGAACGACTAATCAATGTGCGGGTTCGGAAAAAAGTTCGTATAGAAAAATAACATCTCTCAAAAGTATAAAAAAATTACCAAATGATAATATTCTGTTTTCTTTTGAATATTTTATTCCTTTTGGTAACAGTAATAACATTTCAAGAATAAAACTCATACATTACGAATCAGTATTTTTTATATATCTTTTTTAAATGTTAGGTTTGTAGGCGAACTTTTTTCCGAAACTGTACATTTATTACACGTTTCAGCTAAAACCATTAACCAGTAACTTATTAGAAACTTGATAAAGGGAGTATTTCTATACAGGGTAAGTCACGACGAAATGTCATAACTTTGGGAGCTTATAGCTGAGGTCATTCCCAGTCAAAAATCTCATATAGGTCCGATTCTTAACGGTTATGGAGCTATGGATGTTTGAATGTTTAAAAATAAGAATAAGCGAACAAATAGCTGCTAAAGTTTTTATTCATAAATTTACAATAACTGTTCAAAATGACTACCCTCGGCCTCAATACACATCGCGGCTCGTCTGTGAATCGCGCGTGTAGCTTGCATTAGTTCATTACGATTGTCCTTTATGAGGGCTGTAGCATCCAAAATGCGACGGAGCAATGCATCTCGTGTTTCCACTTTTCTCTGGTACACCAGCTCTTTCATGCGCTCCCACAGATAAAAATCTAGAGGGGTTAGGTCCGGAGACCTGGGTGGCCAATTTTGTGCATCACCACGACCGATCTATCGACGAGGGAAGCGATTATCGAGATGCGTTCTCACTGCACGGCTAAAATGTGGAGGAGCTCCATCTTGTTGGAAGTACATAAGCAATCATGTTGCCAAAGGTACCTACATCTTCTAGCAGGTGCGGCAGTTCGCCTTGCAGAAACCATAGATAAATGTCACCTGTAAGACCACCTTCGAAGATAAACGGACCAATCAGCTGACCGTAGAGAATGCCATACCACACATTGACTCTGAACCGATGTTGAAAATTACTTTCCACAATGGCATGAGCATTCATGTCTGACCACACATGTAAATTGCGAGTGTTGTTGACACCATCGCGGGTAAATTGAGCCTCATCACAGAACAAGACGTATCGATGCAATTGTCGATCGGCATTGAGCCAATTACAAAATTCCAGCCGTTGGACATGATCCCCAGGTTGGAGGTGCTGAACGCGTTGTACGTGGTATGGATACATGCCTTCTTCGTGTAACGTTCTACATACCCTCGTTTGAGGAACTCTAAGACGTGTGGAAATCTTTCGCGTACTAACATGAGGACTCCGCTGTACCATCTGAATAAAGTTTTCTTGTTCGGCCACATCTTCTTGTACCGGACGCTCAGATAAAACAGTAACGCTCGGAAATGAACTGCTCTCTCACAATTTCCGGAAAACGTTGCTAAACACGGGTCGATCGAGAATTCTTTGATTTGGAAAACGTCGTTGATATTCAGCGACAGCAACAGTAGTATTTCCATCACAAAATCCGTAAACATACACCATATCGGCATATTCGGCATTTGAATACGTAAAAGGCATACTGAACGCACAAAACATTAACTGCACACTGTAAAACACAACACTCTACTGCGTAGTTAGTTCGGTTCGGTAAGTAACTGTCAATTCAGTTCAAGGTCACGCATGGGCATGCTTGAAATTCAAACATCCATAGCTTTATAACCGTTAAGAATCGAACCTACTGTATGTTCATATGAAGTTTTTGACTGGGAATGACCTCAGCTATAAGCTCTCGAAGTTATGACATTTTGTCGTGACTTACCCTGCATAATATGAATAATCTTGGGCAATCTTGTTTTCTTGTTCCGACCGAATTGTCCATTCTGTCGAAGGTCAAACTTATTGCCCCACCTTATTCTTACAGCTTAACGTGGAATCCGAAACACGACCCACCACGAATGGTCAGAAATTACAAAGTTTTCGCCCAGCATCTTAATCACTAGGCTACCCGGGGTACCCATTTATCTACCAACCAATTAGTATATATTCATAAAATAATTAACTTTATCGACTTGTAACATTAAACAAATTTTAGGTACTTAACCTACAACTCCCGACCAAAAAAAATAGAATACTGTCTCAAATGCGCTTATGACCTTGATAATATTTTTGAGTTATAAACTTTTATGAGGAATATCAAGTATCTGTGACGGCATTATGATAAAAACCACCTCTGTTTGCCAGTTTTGAAAAAAAAAAATTAAAATATAGCAAAAGCCTTATTATTAAATAGTGAAAAGTTAATGCATAGCGACATACCAAAGTATTATATGTTGTCAGGTATTACAAAAAAATAGAACAAGTTCATTATGTTTATTGAGTACTACCAATATATTAAACCTTTATCAAACACTTTTTAACTCTTAGTCTTAGTATTTAGTTGGTTCACCTTTAGCCCTGATTACGGCCTCCAATTGATGTGGCATCGAGTCGACAAGCCTCTTGCATTCTTCCACAGGTGTGGATTACAAGTTATCATCAAACACCTCTTCAGTTTGCTAATTGTTCCTGGTTTACGCTTTGGGACCTTTTCCTTAGCAATATTTCAAAGATTTCCTATCAGATTAAGGTCGAGAGAATTAGCTGGCCATGATAGTACTTCAGTTTCATGAGTGTCAAACCACGCAGATGTTGCACGAACAGCATTTAGCTGGAGCCAGGTCATGTTGAAAAATAAATGGTTCTCCATACAGCTGTCCTGCATGAAGTATTCTAAGTTTTTTGATAATCGTGACTATCGACAGTTCTATTTAGAAATGCAAGTGACCCCACACCACTTGCATTCATGTGTTGGGATTGTAAAATCGGGATTTATTAATGAATATAATGTATAAATGGAAAATATGTTAGGTTTAATAGATGGATTATAAAGTTAGGAAATAGGACTATCCTGAATTTGGACAAGCGTACATAACTTTTTGCACAAAGCCAGAAGAACAGGTTTCGTTGTGTTCATACTTGTAGTTGTGGTTAGCGAATCAGGCACAGGTTTTGCGGTCACGTGATACCCACCTCCCGTTTTGTCCAATCATGTCATTAAAAACAAATTAGCTTTCAGATAATACTAGATTTCTGTAATTAAGTAATTTAATATCATAAAATAGGCCAATAGATTTAGTTAAATAATATATAATAATTAGGAAATAATAATAACTATTGAAATCATGTATTAATTACTGTTTCTTAAGTTTTAGGTGCAATAATAAATAAAGGACAAATGTGTAGAGCGCGAATGGAACAATGAAATCATCTCGTTGGAAAGGGTGACAGGACAATTGCGTCCTGGTCAAGTGGGTCCCGGACAAATGCGTCCCGGTCATTGGCGTCCCTGGACAATTGCGTCCGGTTTTATTTCGTCCCAGACAATTGCGTCCCGGACAATCGCGCACTTCCCCAACTATTATATGAAGTTTATTTATTAGAGAAGTGAATAGAAAGTTCATTGTGACTTCACCTACGCAATTGGCCAGGGACGCCAATGACGAGGGACGAGTATGTTTGTTATTGTAATTTTGTATGGGATATAATGCCCGGTTAGATTAATTGAATGCCCAGTTAGGTCAACTGTATGCCCTTGACGATTGGTTAGGTTAAGTTGTGATATTTTCGTTAAAACTAACGAAACTAACTTTATCTTAAGTGGACGTAACCCATAAAATTTGACAATGATGTTGCTGGTGATGGATAAAGTTTTAGAGAACAGTTTCGAACAGAACTTATGAACATATAACAAGTTTAATAGGTTAAAATGAAAAGTATATTTGAAATTCCGATACTAACGTTCTATTCACTTCTCTAATAAATAAACTTCATATAGTAGTTGGAGAAGTGCGCAATTGTCCGGGACGCAATTGTCGGCGGGACGCAATTGTCCGGGACGCATTTGTCCGGGACGCACTTGACCAGGACGCAATTGCCCTAGTACCGTTGGAAAGGCAGCGCATCACGAAGAAGGAAGTTAGTCAAGAAGAGTGGAGAGTCTTAGTTGAGTCAAGGAGAGAGTCATATAGAATCGTCTGTCTATCTTAAGATCATTTTGCTTTCCTTTGTTAATTTGTTTTCAACATTTCTATCAGAGCCGGTCGGAAGTAGGGCCTATATTTAAGATGAATTAATAACAGTAAGTTCAATTCATTTTCCACTAGGCTTTTATTTATATCATGCACGAGGCTATATCGTTTTTGAAGGCATAATTTGATTCGTCTGAAAAAAAAGCACTGTTTGCCACTCGTTTGCAGTCCATGTAACTCTTTGCACCAGGATAATTGTCCTTTCTTTTGCTTGGTATTTAACATCGGCTTAATTTTCGGTTCTAGTGACGGAAATCCCATTTCATAAAGGCGGCAAGTGTGTTAGTGTATGGTTGCATGAGTGCAAATGGTGTAGGATCACCTGCATTTGTAAAGAGAACTGTCAATAGTCACGTTTATCAAGAAATCTTAGAATACTTCATGCTAGAGTCTGAGGGAACAGTCGTATGGAGACGAACTATTTATTTTTCAACATGACCTGGCTCCAGCTGAATGTTGTTCTTGTAACATCTGCGTGGTTTGACGCTCATGAAAATGAAGTACTACCATGGCCAGCTAATTCTCCCAATTTTAATCCGATAGAAAATCTTTGGAATATTGTTAAGCAGAAGGTCCAAAAACGTAAACCAAGAACACTTAGTAAACTGATGACACTTGGCAATCGATACCTGCAGAAGAATGTAAGAGGCTTGTCGATTCGATCACATCAACTGGAGGCCGTAATCAGGGCTAAAGGTGGACCAACTAAATACTAAGACTCAGTTAAAAAGTGTTTGATAAAGGTTGAATATATTGGTAGTACTCAATAAACATAATGAATTTATTATATTTTTTTGTAACACCTGACAAGATATTCTAATATTTTGGTATGTCGCTATGCATTAACTTTTCACTATTTAATAAGGTTTTTGCTATATTTTAATTTTTTTTTTCATAACTGGCACACACCGGTCTTTTTATCATAATGACGTCACAGATACTCGATATTCCCCATAAAGGTTTATAACTTAAAGGTATTATCAAGGTCATGAGCGCATTTAGACACTATTCTATTTTTATGGTCTGGAGTTGTATATGAATATGGTACTCAGTGCACAGTTCAAAGGTAAATTTTGAATAGCGTACATCATATACAGTAGTTAGTTGATGTATAGATGATTTATTTTCATTAATGAAAAACAGAAACGATGATATCCGAGAGGCATTTGTCGTACTTGTCAATTTTCAGATCTGATCGGACGATGAAGGTTATGAGAGTTATGGCTGGTATTTGAATGAGAAAGATTTGCTGTAGCAATCATTCATTTGAACAACTATTTTGTAAGTGTCAAGCTGTGATGCCAATACAAAATGATTTGCAATCACCAACGAAATATTGATTATATATTTTTGTCGTTGAAGGACTTTTTCGTGAATTGGATAGTGAATCCTATATTAACCAAAATTTAGTAATTTTCTTTTGGCTCATGATACTGTCATGACCTTAATAAGGTATTTTAAAGTAAATAGATTCAGTAATTGCAGTGATAGATAATTTTTTGAAAATTTATCTTAATAATTTTTAAAGGTATTTTAGACATTTTTAAGGGATCTATTACCTATCTTTTTTAAAGAACTTTCTGTTGTTCTTCGTGTGATAAGTAATAAAATAATTAGAACAAATTTTATATGAAAAACTGAGAGAATTAAAAGTTAATTCCTGTTCCTCTTTTCGGTATGTAAGCTGCCTTGCAAATTTAATACTGTTCTGTAATAATCAGTGAGGAGGACCGGAAACTAGCACAGCTCTCAGGCCAGACGAACGAGGCCCGTTGCGCTAACTTCTGGATTATTATTTACCAGCACCATAGGGAGTCGAACCCCCGACCTCATTGTCTTCGCCTACTGGGAAAAGGTGTTGCCCCTGTGCTACAGGCGCTGGCAATAATACTCTGTAAAAGTATAGGTTTACGGAAAACTGAAACGCTAAAATGATTAGTCGCTCGGGATATTTTAATGTTCAGGAAACAAAGAAAACGATCGCTTTCAACTGTACAGTATATGTGAACTCGAGATGCTGTTATATCATGAAAACGGTTTATATAGTTAGAGATAAAATAAAGTATCATCAAAAAAGTGGCAATAAAATAGTCTTAATTATATATTAAATCCACTGTAGCAATCGTCTATAACTATTCTTCCTTTAATGTTGGGCCTCCAAGCAAAGATTAACAAACGAAACTGCATCCTTAATTCTGATAATAAAAGAACGGAAAATTTGCCCATGTTATAAATGAATTTGTTGATAAGAGAAAGTGTTGATTGTATATGAGAATTTATTGGTGTTTGCAAAGAACTCTGGATTTGAAATTCTCAAGCGGAATATTGAGTAGACGGTGCTACCGAAAATATAATTTAGGACGAGTGAAACTGAGTTTTGTAGGATTTTGTAGGGTTCTTAACTCCAATACCAGTACGTTTCTGATGTTTAAAGATTATTAACTTCTTAGCACGAAATAACTTTTTAATACGAGTATATATTAATTGAAATTGGAAAATATACTTTACATATATCGTTCATAAAATACAGAATTTTATGATAATTAAAAACAGATATTGAATTTGTGAATGAATGAATGAATCTTTATTGGTAAATATATATATTACAATATTACAGTATTACATTTATTACTGCAATAATAATTTCCACAAACAATTGCTAGTTGCACTATTGTGCCTAGGTGGTTAGTGGTTAGCGTCGCTGACTACGAATCCATC
>JAJOZX010000830.1:305000-345000 GCA_023014485.1 Bathynomus jamesi | reverse complement strand
TATATAATAATTATAATGCTATATATAATATAATATATAATACTATACATACACAATATATAATATGCGTCCTTTATATAATATAATAATATAATAATATATATATATATATATATATATATATATATATATATATATATATATATATATATATAATATACATATAACTACAGTATATATAATATAATATATAATACTATATACATACAATATATAATATGCGTCCTTTATACATGTAGCGGAGTATTTTGTCGTTGCAGCTTAGGTGTAGGTTTTTGCTTTACCTTTTCGGTACCTTCATGTATGGCATTTTAACGTTTCAACTTAGGCTTTCCGCAGGTTGTCTTGTGGTATTTTAGGTGAGAGCAGTTGCTGGCCACAAATTTGCAAACGTTGCACATGTACACCTTTTCATTCTTTGGCGTAACAGTCACATGTCTAGTTGTGTTTTGTTTAGTTTTGTGTCGCCCACTTACACATTTTATTTTTTTAGGTGATTTACATCAACCCACTCATCGATCATCATGCCTCGAAAGTGTAAAAATCACCCCGACAATTTCTGTTACGTGTGCGGCTCGTTCGTAACTAAATCACAACGACGTACAATCATGATGGATATTCGGATATGCCCAGTGAACTACTAGGGGGTGTTTCTGGAGCAAAGTGTTCAATAATATTAGCTGAAGTTTCTTTTCTATTTTTCATCATTTTAGTGCGAATAGAATCTTTATTGATTGATAGTGACTCTACATCATATCCTAAACTTTTTGCCGTAGCAGCAACGATATTTGCTGCTGCTCGGTTGCTGGTCTTTGTACCGTCTAGAGCTAGCGCTAATTCGGGAGTCATTATGTTTTGAGGTCTTGCTTTCTTCAATTGTGGTTGGGTGTCACCCTGAGGAAAACTTTTTAATTTTTGAAATGTAGTATTTTCCGAACTGATCGACTCGTTATCGCTACTGGAACTTGAATCTATTGTTGCAACTTTGCTTAGTTGTTGTATTTCTTTTTCATGTTTTCTCTTGCGGCTAATAAAATTTTGCTCTCTAATTATCTTATTTCTTTCCTTGATTGTTGTCACTTTATTAATGCCGGCTATGTAACCTTCCCTTCCACTGCGTTGAGCAATAAGAAATTTCTTATCTTCTTCTATTTTCATCATAGAGAGAGCATTCTCGTGTGCAATGTCAAATAGTTCATTGAGTCGTCATGTAAACTGTGTTTCATTGGAAATTTGTTTTTGAGATGGACGGGACTTACTTTTTTGCAATGCTTTCCATTCAGAATGAAGTTTGAGCAACGGCTTAATAAGATCATGTTCATGCGCAGTTGGACTACTGGGTTTCTTCCAGAAACCCATAACACTGATCAAAGTGTTCTTAGCACTATCTTTCAAAGGGAGCTTCATCTCTGAATAATGGTAAAAGAATGTGCCAAAACTTGCTGCTAAGAAGGGAGTTTATCGGCCAATATTTTTGGTAAAGTTGGACCAACAAGCCACATATCTGTTTTAGAACGAGTACTATAACTAGTACTAGCCATGATTGCAAAAAAAATTAAAAATTTTAGGGCGTGAAACTCCTACGCGTGAAATAAATGGAGCACGAATTACTACCACATACGCACTTCCTCAGCATGTAGTTAACTGAGGATTTGAGTTGCAGCTTGCTCCTTGCCAGTTTTTCAGATGCCAAACGTCACAAGAAGTAGTTACATATATTGATATTGTATCATAAATACAACTATATATCTGATAACATATGAATATTTCATATAAACATTTCAATAATAATTTCTACAAATTTTGCAAAGAAATAAATGGGGTATTTTACTATTAATTAAAAGTACATTACTCTACATTTTTATACTGCCGTGCGCCACCCCTAAATATGATTTGATTGCTTTAAAAAATTGCATGCTAAGTTTTCTCATGATAAAGAACAAAATTCGACCTTCCGAACTCTAAAGTTAAAAAAATAATTTTTGTCCTTATATGCTGATAGCCACCGTAATATATATATATATATAGGCTGACCATACGTACCGTTTTGAACGGGACAGTACCGTTTGTTTTATATTTCCTGGCCGTCCCGTCTTTTTAATAAAAATGTCAATTTTGTCCCGGTTTATGTACTTACTTTTTCATGAATACAGAATATTACATAACCCCCGTCCCTTTTTTGCCATCCCAATGTCCCGTTTTTGTCTCAAGGAAATATGGTCAGCCTATATATATATATATATATATATGTATATATATATATATATATATATATATATATATATATATGTATATATATATATATATATATATATATATATATATATATATACAGGGTGATTGAAAAGTAAGGACCCAATTTGAAATGGCTGTATCTCCCAAACGGAATGCTGTGTTGCTACTATTCTTGCACAATTTTAAAGCACAAACATTGCCATTTGAAGCTAATACAATTTTCCCTTTGTTTTGCAGGTGAACAATGGCACAAAAATTGACAGTACGGGAACGCGCTCAAATAGCTGCCAGGCACGAGGTGTGGCAGTCTGTGATTCAAGTGCAGAGATGGTGGAGGTCAATTCATGGAAGACATGCTTCCCTCAGTGCAAAGGCCATCAGAAACTGTCACACAAAGCTCATGACAACGGGTTCTGTGAAGGATGAAGCGCAGTCCGGGAGACCATCGACATCCGATCAGAGGAAAATGTGAATGTTGTCAGAGAAATATTTCAGAGGAGCCCACAGAAATCCATACGGCAGACAGCTCGGCTAAAGAGGAAGTGTACTGAGCAAAACCCCGGACACTTGACGAATTGGAACAGCGAATCCGAAATGTTTTTGCCGCTCTGCCTGAAGACTTTTTACGGAAAAGTGTTGCGTCTGTGTCTTCGCGGCTACAGAAATGTGTTCAGAATGTGGGGACTTATGTTGAGATAGCAGAATAAATGGCAATGTTTCTGCTTTAAAATGTTGAAAGAATTTCTGTAATACCACTTTTCGTTTAGTAAATACAGCCATTTGTAATTGGGTCCTTGCTTTTCAATCACCCGGTGTGTGTGTGTGTGTATATATATATATATATATATATATATATATATATATATATATATTGCTCAACGAACTAGTTATTTAGTAATCGTTACTTTTTGAGTAACTGTAACTTCCACCAGTTACTTTTTTCCGTGAGGGCAAAAAGTTGGTAGCTACTTTTTTTCACAAGCTTTGTTCGATGAACATATTGAGCACGGTGTAAGTTTATTGTCAACAAATATCTGTCTATTGCTATATGATAAAATCTTGTTGTTTATTTGTTAAATCACAATCAATTTCAAACAAATGAACAATCTGACTAGTATCACTTGTTAGAGAAAGTAATTTTATCAGGAGCAGATGCTCGCTAAAACCAGGAAAAAAATTCCGAAGTTAACTTCTGAAGTAACTCGTAACAAGTTACTTTTCTGAAACAGCAATTGGTAACTACTGCTTTTTTTGAGACAGTAATTGTAACTACCGTAGTTACTTATTTGAGGCAGTAACTAGTAACTGTAATTAGTTATAAAAAGAAATAACTTTCACAACAATATATATATATATATATTTGATGAATAAAACCACGAAGGAAAGGAAACACAGAATGGTGCTCAAGCGCTTTCGTCTAATGACATCCTCAGGAACACTAAAGTAAATAAAGAGTTTAAGACTACATACAGGTTACAAAAAAATAAATAAATAAATATAATATATATATATATATATATATATATAGAAATAAAAATTGTGGGAGGAGCATACAAATTTGTAAGGAAAACTACCAATTTTAGCACTTTGCCCGAATTCAACACAAGATCAAATGGATTGTTTACAACCAATTTTATAGTTAATGCCTGAATGATATATAGGTCATAAAAAATATAAAAAAATATATAAAAATAAATTGAAAAATAAAAATTGTAAGAGGAGCCTACAAATTTATAAAGGAAAACTACCCAAGTTTTAGCACTCTGCCCTTCTTGTCTAAATCCGTTTTGAACGAATTCATTCAGAACAGATTTAGACAATAAGGGCAGAGTGCTAAAACTTGGGTAGTTTTCCCTTATAAATTTGCATGCTCCTCTTACAATTTTTATTTTTCAATTTATTTTTATATATATTTTTTTTTTTTTTTGTGACCTATATATCATTCAGGCATTAACTATAAAATTGGTTGTAAACAATTCGTTCAGAACGGATTTAGACAAAAAGGGCAGAGTGCTAAAACTTGGGTAGTTTTCCCCTATAAATTTGTATGCTCCTCTTACAATTTTTGTTTTTCAATTTATTTTTATATATATTTTTTATATTTTTTGTGACCTATATATCATTCAGGCATTAACTATAAAATTGGTTGTAAACAATCCATTTGATCTTATGTTGAATTCGGACAAAGTGCTAAAATTGGTAGTTTTCCTTACAAATTTGTATGCTCCTCCCACAATTTTTATTTCTATATTTATTATATATATATATATATATATTATATATATATATATATATATATATATTTTTTTTTTTTGTAACCTGTATATAGTCTTAAACTCTTTATTTACTTCAGTGTTCCTGAAGATGTCATTAGACGAAAGCGCTTGAGCACCATTCTGTGTTTCCTTTCCTTCGTGGTTTTAGTCATCATAAATATTTTTCACGTGTTACTTTCGTGAAATAATTTTCATATATATATATATATATATATATATATATATATATATGCTGCATAAATAAATAATAGCTAAGTTAAAAAATAAGTAAAATTTTCCCATACATCTAATTACAGAATAATTCAAATAAAATGAATAGGATTTTCTTTTCTGAACGCGAAGTCGAGTGAAAAACATAATTCTGCATTTTTCTATCTCAGACTGAATGTGATACTGTTTTATGGATGCCGGTTTAACGCATTTAAATGAGCACGTAATTAGGACAAGATTGAACATACTTTTCCGCTACTTCAAGGATGTCATTTTGTTTAAAGCAGCACCAACAAATCCAATATGGCAAAGAAAAATGCAGAAACTGTTCTAATTTGAAGCCTGAGTGTGTGTATATATATATATATATATATATATATATATATATATATCATTGAGGGAAAGCCAAATAAAGTTAAACCTGAATATACTATCATATAATGTTCACTCGGTTAGATTTGATTAAGTTAGACTTAGGTTAGGTTAGAAAAATCTTTGATATTAAAGAAATAAACAAACAGAATTAGAGCTTCTCATTTTCATAAAAATTGAACAAACTGTAGCCATACTAAACCAAACCTGCATAATGTCGTGGGGGATCTTATGAGATTTTCTTTACCTCGTGTACCTCGTGCAACCTCCGAGAAATCATCAAAATAAAGGCTAAGGGAAAGTTCAGTTTGCTTTATGTGCCAGTGCCCGCATCTTAGTGAGTAACACCGTCTCCGACACAGAGTTCGGGTTTCAACTCCCAATGGTACTGTAATAATCATAAAATAATCAAGAAGTTAGCTCAACGAGCCGCATTAGTCTGACCTGTCCACTGTACCAGTTTCTGGACTTAGTCATTGAATTATTATTTTATTTAAATACCTAACACGCGCAAAGACAAAAATATGAAGTCTTTTATGTAATTACAATCACTTGTTATTTCATTAATGAATTTAAAATTCAACAATTCATCAGTAAATCCTAAAGTTATGAAAATATTTTAATTATTCAGTTCTTTTAAAATAACCGTATATTATAATAATAATAATAATAATAATAATAATAATAATAATAATAATGAGCCAAAAGTTACGTCATTCCTAAAAGTGATAGATAACTCGTCACAGTATGTAGTTTTCTATTTAACTCTATTCTTTGCATTTTAGGGATATATTTATATTTCGCTGAGGTTATATTGAACATCATATTTGACGATTGCTCTAAACCAGGAATACACTGTTGTATGTCATGTGAAATGATTTCCACTTACCTTTTCGACTGAACGAGAATCATATAATGAGAAATAGTTAAGTCATTAAAACTGTGATATATATATATATATATATATATATATATATATATATAATATATATATATATATATATATATATATATATATATATATATATATATATTATATATATATATATTCGTCTCTGTTAAAATTGTATGCATTGTTTTATAAAATCATTTGAATACAATCCGAAGTTACGATATCACAATACACAAGAAAATCTTTACATAAAGATCCAAATATGAGAGCATAGTTTTTATACTGTACATATTTAAATATGGTTGTTAACTTGGCTATATTCATTGATCCGAACTTTTATATATATATATATATATATATATATATATATATATATATATATATGAAAATTATTTCACGAAAGTAACACGTAAAAAATATTTATGATGAATAAAACCACGAAGGAAAGGAAACACAAAACGGTGCTCAAGCGCTTTCGTCTAATGACATCCTCAGGAACACTGAAATACATAAAAGGTTACGGCCTATATATAGGTTACAGAAAGAGAAAAAAAAAAATAAATAAATAACATACATACACACAAACATATATACATATATATATATATATATATACATACATATCTACACACATACACATATATATATACAGTGTATATATATATGCAATAAACGGAGAAGTAAAAATAAAAATTAAAAATTAAGGATTAGAGGATTAACAAAGAGGCATATCGATTTTTAGCACAAGATCAAATGAGTTATAAAAATAATACAAATTTATACTGGAGATACGCCCGGGTTTAACACTTTGCCTTTTTAGAGTCAAGTTTCGATATATATAAAAATAAATTGAAGATTAAAAGTTAATAAAGTAGCTTACAAGTTTACCAAAGATTAAGTGTCCTACCCTTTTTATCTAGATTTGTTTTGAAGGAATTCAAAACAACAGGATCGAGTTGAAAAAGACCTTTGCTTATGTTGAAGTTATTTGAAGTTGAATAATGGCAGACTCAAGAATATTTCTATTGACAATGTTGCTCGAATGAAATAAAACTGAAGCATTATTCCAATCAATACAGTGGGATAACTCTGACAAATGGACAAAAGAGAGCACTGGACAACTGTCCTGTTCTGACGGAATATTGATGCTGTTTTATACGTGTGTGCAAATCCTTTCCCGTCTGACCTATGTAAAAGGAATCACATTGTTTACACCCAATTTTATAGATAATGCCTGAATTATTGGTAGGGCTATTTTTTACTATGATATTTTTCACAATATTGTTATATGAAAATACTACATTAATATCCAAAAGTTTAAGTACATTAGCAATGCCTAAAAAGCCCGGGAAAAATGGAAGTACTAAAATATTTTTTGACAAAGTACGAGTGTTATTATTGACACGATAGAAAGTTCGTTTTGCCTTGTTGAGACAAGATTCCATAAACGCAGATGGGTAACACAGATCACTTCCAATACCGTTGATTTTTTCCAATTCGGCATCGATGTATTCCGGACTGGCGATCCTAAGGGCGCGGAGAAACATTGATGAAAAAATGGCCTTCTTAGTGGGGGTGTCATGTCCCGAGTAAAAGTGTACGTAGGACAAGTTGTTTGTTGTTTTTCGATAGATACTAAACTTAAAACCTGGGCTTTCCCTATGTACACGCACATCCAAAAATGGGATTGACTTGTCTTGTTCCACTTCTAAAGTAAACTTAATGGAGGGGACTTGATCATTTAACTGAAGGAGGAAGTTATCTAGGTCACGATTCATGGGCCAGATACACAAAATATCGTCGACGTACCGCAACCAAGGGATGCCAACCCCAGGATTCTCGGAATGTAAGTAATTTCGAAAAACTCCATATAAATATTGGAGAGGAGGGGCGATAAGGGGTTGCCCATGGCCATCCCAAACACTTGTTGATAATACTCGTTATTGAAAGTGAATTTACAGTCTTTAATGCAAAGCTTAATAAGTTTGTGTGTATGTATGTTATTTATTTATATTTTTTTTTTTCTCTTTCTGTAACCTATATATTGGCCGTAACCTTTTATGTATTTCAGTGTTCCTGAGGATGTCATTAGACGAAAGCGCTTGAGCACCGTTTTGTGTTTCCTTTCCTTCGTGGTTCTATTCATCATATATATATATATATATATATATATATATATATATATATATATATATATATATATAATATATATATCTCTGTTGTTATATTAAAAAAAAGAATTCAAAGAATTTTAATATAATAGCAAAAAGGCAACCATCAAAACTTTTGATTAGAAAAAGCGGCATCAGTAAATAAGAGGACAGCGAAGAATAAATAATACATAGAAGAAATTAATGTATATAAAAGAGAAAGAAAAGCTTTCATTCGCTCATTTTGACTCCAATATTAGCTGGAAATGAATCTCAAGAGCCATAATACCTCTCTTTGTATTTGTATTTTTGTGAATGGGAGTTCTATTGTAACAGCTCAGCAGTGGAAGTTTTATGCTTTCTAGACGCATTAACATTATATATATATATATATATATATATATATATATATATATATATATATATATATATATATATATATATATGGAGAGACAGAAGTTGATGACAATAGCAGAAACACGCATTTTCAATGTTGTAATTTCAGATATCATTAATGGCGTTATATACTTTGTTAATTAAACCGATGTACGGGTGCATATTATATAAAAACGTGTATTATTTTAATATGTTGATATTGGTTTTCGTTGTTCTTGCAGAATAAAAAAAAGATGGTATACTATTTGGTAAAAGATCATTAATTTTGAAAGGGGAGTCAGTAGGAGCCTGTTTGGATGGTGCCTCAGTGACAAAAATTTCCGAGCTTGCCCATGTATCTCACCAAAATGATGACTTCATAATATGTAAATTGTGATCAATCCATGTAATATATATATATATATATATATATATATATATATATATATATATATATATATATATTATATATATATATATATATATATATGAGAAAGAAAAAATAAAGAGGCAGTTGAATAGAAAATTGCATGGGAATCGGTGTCAGTCAAACCCCTAACGCTGGGTATCAAAAATCACTGCCTTTACAAAACCAGCTACCCAGGACTCTAAAAAGAGACCTTTTTGTGAGAAGACATGGACACAAAGAGTTCAAGTGATTACTGCCCATCCAATGTCATTCTCATTCCCATTCGCGGTCAGCAAATAAAAATGAACAAAGTAAAAAATCCAGATTTGAGAAAAGAGTTTCTTGATTTGAAAAACGGTGTCACTCCATTTCCATTCGCGGTAAAGGCCCCAAATAGGAATAGTTAATATACTCTAATCTAACTCAATTTAAGTTCGCCTAACCTAAAGTTGGCCTAACCTAACCTAACTTAACCCAACCGGGAACAATGTGCGAAAGTGGTGGATGAGAATGAGAATGGCATGAATTGGAAATAGACCATACTTAAAATGCTTCCTTTGAAATTCCCACTCTCAGTTTTCCCACTCTTGGGCGCAGAATTTTCTGTCGGATTGAGATCGGAAGAATTAGCTGGCCATAGTACTTTAATTTCATGAGTTTCCAACCACACAGATGTTGCACTAGCAGCATGAGCTGGAGCCAGGTCATGTTGAAAAATAAATAGTTCGTCTCTATACGTCTGTTCAACATGACCTGGCTTCAGCTCATGCGGCTCGTGCAACATCTGCGTGGTGTGATGCTCATGAAATTGAAGTACTACAATGGTCAGCCAATTCTCCCGATCTTAATCAGAGAGAACATTTTTAGAATACTGCGAAGCAGAAGGCCCAAAAGCGTAAACCAGGAACAGTTAGTGAACTGAAGAGGTGTTTAATGACAACCTGACAATCGATGCCCCGGAAGAATGCAAGAGGCTTGTCGATTCGATGTGGACTGGAGGCCGTAATCAGGGCTAAGGATGGACCAACTAAATACTAAGATGCAGAGTTAAAAAGTCTTTGACAAAGGTTTAGTATATTGGCAGTACTCAATAAACATAATGAATGTATTCTATTTTTTTTGTAACATCTGACAAGATATTCTAATATTTGGTATGTCGCTATGTATTAACTTTTCACTGTTTAATAAGGTTTTTGCTATATTTTATTTTTTTTTCAAAACTAGCACACAGCGGTGTCTTTTTATCATAATGACGTCATAGATACTCGATATTCCTCATCCAAATGTATAACGTAAAGGTGTTATCAAGGTCATGAGCGCATTTGAGACAGTACTCTATTTTTTTTGGTTCGGAGTTGTATATATATACTGTGTGTGTGTATATATATATATATGTATATATATATATATATACACATGAATATATGAAAGGTCTACGACATATGAAGGTTACACCACCGATGTGTTTTCAGTTAAACAGTCTAAATATGTGAACCGTTCGAAGTTCGATACAAAATGAGGTTACGTCGTAGCCACATCCTAACTCCACTTAACGTTAGATCAGTCAGGTTAAGCGACGATAGGTTTGTTCAGTATTTTTTGTTGTTGTTGTTGTTGTTTAGCCGATCAGCCCACCCTGATCGAGCAAGCCGACGGCACGCAGGTAACCGATCGCCCTCTCCGGAGTGGACCAGAGGTTCAGCGCACTAGTGATGTTGTGTTGTGTTCGTTGTTGTGCTAGAGCGGTACAGTCTGTCATAATGTGTTCAATTGTTTGTGGTGTGTCCTGGCACAGGTGGCAGGTGTCGTCTGTGGAGTTGTCTAGTCTGTGTTTATATGTCCGTAAGTTGGGGTGATGTCCTCATCGGAATCATACTAAGTTAACTCGATCCGATCTGCTCAGGCTGATCTCTGACCTGTTAATGGGTAGCGGCTTCGCACCTAGGACCGCATTCGGACCGAGTCGTGTCAGTGCTTTGTAGGTTAGGTGTGTGTGTATGTGTTTTCTGTACTGTGTGATGCCTGTGGAGCGTGGTATGGAATGGAGTATTTGGTTATAATGTCTCTCTGGTGTTACCTTAATGGTGCGAGGTGTCGGTGCATGATTGTACATGTAGTGGCAAGGGTGTTGTGGGTTAGTTGTCGCTGCTGCCATGAATTGTGTTCCCCTCATGTCTAAATGTTCCCTAACTTTCAGTATTTTTGTTTCTGTGTGCAGGTGTTCTATTGGTGTTGTTTGAGTGCAACCTGTAATGATACGAAGTGCGTTGTTTTGTAGTGTCTGTAAGGTGTTTATGTGTGTTTGAGATAATGGGTGCCCAGCATGGGCTAGCATAGTCCATAACTGAGCGAATATGACGCGTTCGGTGGAGAAGGGGCGAACGCAACATTTTCGAATTATGCCACAAAATGCAGTTAAAGTTTGTAAACTTTAAACCTTTGTATTTTTCCGGTTTATTGAAATGTTGTATGAATTTGAACACATATTTGAGTAAAATATTGTTGTGTAATATGTCGATATAATAAAACGCCAAGAAATTTTACAATATTATTTATTGATAGCTTCTGATGTTAACTGGTGTAATCCATTATTTGGTCCTCTTCGTCGAATGTTGTATTACCTGCTTCAACTGTTTCGGTTTCTTCCAGTTCCTTTAACAATCTTGTATAATAGTTCACTGCAGTTGCAGGCATTAGGTCTGATAATTCTTTGAGATCTTTTATTTTTTCCTTAGTTATTGGCAGCAATTGGGAATACTTTGGTTGCAGTGTCTGCTGGGCTAGATTGAATAAACTGACACTGTAGGATTTTTCCTTTCTGCAGTCTGACGGGATAGCTATTATCTGGGGTTGTGCGGTATGCAGTAGATATTACGTAGCCTTCTTTGTGTTGAAAGTCAAATATTAACTTTCTTACATCTGTAAATTTAGTAGTTGTTGATTTCCTAATGACAATGCACGTTTTTAGGACGTCAAAATCGAGAAAATCAGCCTGTTTCATTTCTACAACTAGGAAGCGCTGCGAAACGGCTGTAGTTATGGCCGTAACGTAATCGTTTTTGGTGTAAATAATATTGCTGTAATTATTTTTTATATTTTGTTCAATTTGGCCAAATTGAGCATCACAGGGCATTGTCGAGTGACCAGAAAGTAGATAGATGTGTTCAATGTGAAGCAATGATGCGGAGTGAATTTCTCCGAGATACATTAAAACCTAAATTTTACCGTGAAAGAGTGCAGACTAACATCTAATTTTTTGCATAGGTAAAGTAAAGGTTTTAAAGGATAATTATACGACAAAAAACTCATTTTTCGAATTTTGTGGCGTTCGCCCCTTCTCCACCGAACGCGTCATATATTGTTTGTATATGAGTGATGTTGTTTCCTGCTGGTGTCCAAAGTTTGTGCCTGTTAATACCCTAAGCGTGTTAAGTCTTGACGTACATTTGTTTTTAATGTCCTGAATGTGGTTTGCAAAAGATAATGATGTGTTGTATGTGACCCCAGGTATTTTGGTGTTGTTCAGTGTAAGCTGTGGAGTTATCTGGTGTTCTTTTGTATTGCTTGCAAGCAAGGTGATGGTTGATTTTGTGGGCGCTACTTTGAGTCTATTGTGTGTGAGCCAGTCTTGTATACTCTTTATGTATATTTGTAGGTTATTTGTAGCGGTGTCGATGTTGTTGTGGGTGGATGTTAGAGTGATGTCATCTGCATATGATGATAAGGTAAGCTTGTTAGCTATGGGTGTTGGAATGTCATGCATGTATAAGTTGAACAGTGTTGGTGAGAGAACAGAGCCTTGAGGGACCCCGTTCGGAAAAAGCTTGTTTTTGGACGACTTGCCATTAAATGTGACATGTGAGTATTTTCCTGAAAGATAGTTGCTCAGCCATCTTTTAGTGTTATTGTGCATGTTTGTGTTGAGTATTTTGTTTATGAGAGGGAAGCGTGGGATAGCATCAAATGCTTTACTAATGTCTATTGTTGCTAATAGTGTACGTTGAGCTGGTCGTCTGGAGTTGATGCCATCCATGATGTGCTGCGTGAGGTTAGTGAGTAATGTCGTGGTTGAGTGGTGAGGTCTGAATCCATGTTGAGTAGGCGATAGGGGTATGTGTGGGTTGGTGATTTGTAAGATTAGTCTTTCTGTTACTTTGAAAGTTGTACATAGTAAAGTAATGGGTCTATAGGAAGCTGGTTCTGTTGGATTTTTGTTTGGTTTGAGTAGTGTAATAATTTTACCTTGTTTCCATATGTCAGAAATAATGCAATGGTGGTATGAATATTTGCTGATATTTGTGAGAGCTAGTATTCCCTGTGGGCCCAAGTGTTTAAGGTGTATGTTAGATATGTTGTCTGGTCCAGTAGCCTTCGAATTCTTAATGTTTTTGATGATCTTGGTGGTCTGGTCTGTATTGAAGGGTGTAATGGTGAATTTTGTGTCCGGCTGTTTGTCTGTCTGCGTGTTTCTGGTTGTTGTCTCTGTTTAAGTGACTTATCTTTGCGTGGTGATTAACTAGAATGTTAGCTTGTTGTGTATATGTTGGGATATTATTTTGGCTGCGACAGCTAGGCGCGTGTGAGGTGTAAATGCCGCTGTTAGAGTGGGTAATGCTGTTTATAGTCTTGTATAGCCTGGATGTATCTGTGGAGTGGTTTAGTGTTGTTATGAATTCCCTAAATGTTTCTGTTTGTTTTTCTTTGAGTTTGTTGCTTATTTCTGTGTTGAGCTGTTGTATCTGCTGTTTTATGGTTTCTGTGTGTGGTGTTTGTGTGTTATGTTTGAGGTTGTTACGTTGCCTTATGAGGTGGACTATTTCTCCAGTGTAATTTGGGTTGTATTTCTTAATGTTGCCCTCGGGTATGTATTTGTTTGCATTATCGATGATCTGATTAAATGTCTTGAGTGTTGTATTGATGTTTATGATGGGTGTGCTGTTTAATGTGGTGAATTGTTCCTCAGTCTGTATTTTGAACTGTTCCCAATCAGCTTTCTTGTAATTTCTGTAAGTGTGCCTAAGGCTGTTGGGACAGAGTGTAGAACATGTTGTAATGATGATAAGCAGATGGTCTGATGACAGTTGTTTTTCTGTTCTCCAGTGTGTATTAGGGCGGAGTGAAAAACTCATTTTTCGAATTTTCAAATTGGCTAGTGTGGAAAATGTGTGGAGTAGTGAGGAAATAAGCTGGTATAAATTTAAAATCATAACATTAATATCTTCAGGTGCCACAATGACCTTCAATATTGAAAAAAATTGAAAAAAGCAGATTTTAACCAATAATTACAGAAGAGTCCACGATGCACAATAGACAAGAATTTATTCACACTTGTATAAAAATAGCTCAGTCAACCTTTAAAAAAAGTTTCTATTCTCTAAAAACAGTTTTCTATAGTCAGCTCACTCAGCTGTCACGTGAGTACCTCGGTTCAGTGTAGCTGTCGCTCTCGTAGCAGGTGGGTGTTCTGTTGTTGGCGTTACTCAGATAGTCTAAACTATATTTCTTATATATTTTGCATTTCTGTATTGTGTTGCCCTAAGTTTGCCATGTACTATTAACTGAAATTAACGTATAATTGATATTAGCTCTTTCTTTTTCAGATTTGTATACTTTCAAAATGTCTCGAGTTTGTGCAAAATCAACCAGGGCCTCAACTGAGTGCCCCATGTTTGGTATGGGGGAAGATTTGTGGCACAGGAATCTTCCTACATACGAAGGAGTTTTTAAATATTACTTGTTTGTAAGAAACGATTTGAAACAGAATACTAATAAAGATCCTTCAATATCTCAAATATTAGAACAAGTTGTTGATAAATTGAAAACAATTTGGGAAAGTGCTTCCGTCCCAATTCTGTCAGACAGGCGAATTGAAACAATATTCAGAAGCTACCACGAAAAGTATCGTGTCATTATGAAGCCATACCAAAGCAGAAAAAATTCTGAAGCTTACAAAGCAAACATTGATATGTTCAAAAAAGAAGCACACACGAAACTTTTTGACATTGCAGCGTGCAAGTGCAAAGTACTAACACAATGTTCTTGTCCCAAAGAAAAAACGGTTCGAAAGGAAGAAGTGACGTTCCTCTTAGATCAAAGGAGTGAAAGAAAACTGTTTATTGATAGAGTAGATATTACACTCTCAAAGAAAAAAGCATCTACGTTGCTAAGAAAGCAAAAAGAAGCTGTGAGGCTCACCAAAGAATCTTCACAGGAGAAATTGCAGGATACAAATGTTGAATTATCATCATCGACATCAAATAGTGAAAGTGAATCTGGCGAAATATCAGACGATACATTTCCAGAGCCAGTTAGCTCGAAGAGAAAGCTCGAACAACCTGAAGAACAATTATTCAAGAAAAGGAAAACTATAAATCTACCTTCAGTGGCTACTGCTTGTGACAGGACTGCAGTTTCAGATCGAGCTGCAGCATTCATTGTTAGTGCAGTATTGCAAGATATTGGAGAAGTTTCTATTGACAATACATCTGAAGTAGTGGATAGGAGTAAAATCAGAAGAGAAAGACAAAAGAAGAGATCAGAAATTATGAAAGATCAAAATCAGGTCCCAATCAGAGGAATCTATTTTGATGGTCGAAAAGATTCTACACTCTTCCAAGAAAAAAAAGAGTCCAAAGTATATCAGAAGAAGGTAACAGAAGAACATATCACTTTAGTGAGAGAACCTGGTTCAGATTATTTGGGCCATTATTCTGTGAATTCTGGATCAGCTGAAGAAATATGTAAAGGAATGTTTGAGTATATTGGAAATAATGACATGAACCTGGAAAACCTTGTTGCCATTGGATGCGATGGTGCAGCAGTCAACACTGGAGAAAAGGGAGGCGTTATAAGGCTTATAGAATTGAAGCTGAAGAAGCCAGTTCAACATTTAGTGTGCCAGCTCCATGCCAATGAATTGCCATTACGCCATTTAGTTGCAAAGCTGGATGGAAAAACATCTGGCCCCCGCGGATTCACCGGTCCTATTGGCAGGGAATTAGAGAACTGTGAGAGTCTTCCTATTGTCGAGTTTTAAAGGATTGATGCTGAGGAACCAACTGTAGACTGTAAAGATCTTAGCACCGACCAAAAATATTTAATTGATATTCATCAGGCCATAACAAAGGGATATTGCTCTCCAGATCTTGCTCATCGTAGTCCAGGCAAAATGGCACATTCACGATGGCTGACCAGCAAATAGTTTGCTTCGTCTATACGTTTCAACTGTAAGTCCATCTGAGAACCTCATGAACATTGCTTCTTTTATAATGAAGGTCTACATCCCAATGTGGTTTTCTATTAAGCAAAGTACGTCTTTTGTCAATGGCTCAAAACATGTTTTCAAAACTATTGAACTAACAAGAACACTGAATGACGAAGTAAAGGATATTGTAAACCCTGTCATACAAAGAAATGCATTTTTTGCAAATCCAGAAAATATTCTAGCATCAATGATTCATGATGACCGCAGCGCCATAAGAGAATTAGCGTGGAGGCGAATAAAGAAAGCAAGGCAAACAAACAAGGAAAAAGTTGTGAGGCGTTTCACAGTACCTGTTATTCAATTTGAAGCTACTGATTATACTGATTTAATTAATTGGCAAAAATGCATTGTCACTGAACCACCTGTGACAAGACACCTGACAGAAAATGAGATTGAAGAATTCATAGAAAACAAGAGTACCCCTCCATTCGAGAAATTCCCTTGTCATACACAAGTGGTAGAAAGAATGGTAAAATTAGTGACTGAAGCATCATCAAAAGTATTTGGATTGAACGCGCGAGATGGCTTCATAAGATCAACACTTCAGTCACGTAAAAAAATGCCATCATTCGAAAGTAAAGCTGAATATAAAGTTTAAATAAAACGTTAATAGAAAAAAACATGCGCAAGGATGGGTGGTTGGGAGGGCATGGGTGGAGCTCGACACGCAGCCACCTCCTCGTGGTGAGTTCTGGATTATTTAGATCATTAATCAAAAGAACATTGATCTAAATAAATTAAGAGCTGCGTAATTCAGTAACTATTTTGGTAATTGGAACACTTAATATATAATAATAACAAGTAAGTTTCAGTTATTGTACTAATGCAGAATATAAGAAAATCATTATATTTCACTTTTTTCGACGGCTTTGTGGTACCTGAAGATATAATTCCGCAGGACTAATATTTATGCACAGTCATTATCTATAGCACCCACATATTTTCCGCACTAGCCATATTTGAATTTCGAAAAAAAGTTTAAAAACCTCATTTTCGATCCGCCCTAGTGTGTATGTGTTGCTAGTGAGGGGGAACAGAACGTTATGTCTGGGGAGTAGTTGGTTGGATGACCGCCCTCTACGTCTAGATTATGCAGCGAACAGCGGTTCGGGTCCTATGTAAAGGTTTTTCTGTTACGAAGGAGGTTAAACAACCCCAACCATTATTATTGACACACATCCAGTCGGTACTCTGCCTCTCCCCAAATGATTGTGAGTATGTCACGAGTTACAGTGTTAATTGCAGTAATAATTCTGTCTCGTATAAAGGTTACATTGACAATATTTTTCTAGTGAACATTGTCTTTCACAAACCCCATAGAAGAAAATCTAGTGGAGATAGGTCAGGTAACTTGGGGTTAAAACAATGTGAGCCATCTCTTCTAGTCCGGCGGTTTAGCGATCTTTCCTTACTGACAAATGAATCATCTTTGAAACCGAGAAACTGAATCAAAGCCTCGTCGGTCCATGTTCGCATTATAACATGTAAATAAGTTATTTTCATGCAAACGATTTTGAACACATTTTTAAGCCAATGAGACTTTTATTTCGAGCTCACGAGCCACTTACATTTCGAGTGTAGCGTTACAATTTTGACTCGCTGGCTTTGAATACGAAGCTCAAAATTTTCATGGTTGTGGAAATTTTGTAAATTTATGGACTGACTGTTTTTTTTCATTTTCACAATAGAATATGAAATTTTGTGGAAGCGTAGTCTGACTAGATGTAGGTAGGTCTTCACTGAATAATAAGGAATGCATTTGACTACAGTTATCACATTTTGGTCAAAATGTCGCATTCAAACCATTTAGCCCTGTAACAGCTCTAAGCCCCTGTTTCGTTTTTGATGGCAAGTTTTTTATAATAATGAGTATCAAAGTTTGTACTGCAATTATTTTTGTTGTATTGTTGACGGGTTTCATAAACTTACTAAATCTTACTACTTTTGAAAAAACTATATAGGGCTATGGGTTGATTGCCTATTACCTCTCATCCGTTGGAAATTTCCAGCAGATTACAGTGGAGAGTTAACGACAAAACCCTACGTTTTTTCGTTAGAGAGTTATGTATATATAGGTCTTCAAAGGACCTCTTTATGTTTATTTGCCTTCGGTATTTGCGCTGCCTAATGGTAAACAAAGAAATTACCTAACCTTATTATTTCGTTGGGCCTCACTTTTGTTCGTAGGGCGCGACGATCTCTTTCGGTTTATTTGCCGCCAGTATAAATCTTTAGGAATCTTCTGATTCTTCAAAGTTCGTTGACTCTTCTCTTGATGTAATTTTCATGAGTCAGCAATGGAAAATGTTGAATACGAAATAATAAATTTGGTTTTCTTGTCATGCAGGCCCAATGCCTACATATAGGGTTCTATGTATGGTAATTAATTTCATTCCCAATAGGCTATGTCGCCAATCCCAAGGCAATTTTGAAGTTATTTAATTCAATAAATTAATAATTTGTATTTAATTATGAAATAAACGTATCACAAACGATACCATATTGTAAACATGTGTAGTTTTTCCATACTACTAGTTGTCCCAAAAAGCTATGAAAATGAGATGAATTTTTACGTTATTTCAGAGATGTGTGTGTGTGTGTGTGTGTGTGTGTGTGTGTGTGTACTGTATTGTTGCGTATCTTCCACGGAAGTTACATCTGCAACTGCAACGCTGCATTACAACAGAACATCACAAGAGTAATTTATGAACAGAAATGAAAGAAAATGAAGGAGGAAGGATTTTTAAAAAAATATTGTAAATGTGGAATTTGGGTAAAATCTGAAATTATGGGCATGAAACTATGGAAAATGACGTCACGGGGTAATTCATAAACTGACAACGGAGTAATATTCTGCATCATCAGCAACGGTTACCATGGCAACGATAGGTTCCTTAGCTACTGTTTTAGGCATTTTGTATTAATTTATTTTTTGTTTTACTTTTAATTATGTAAATTATTTTTCATTTCTTATTTTTTTATGTATTTGTTTATTTGTGTTTCTGTAATGTCGTTACCACGTCGTTTCACTGCTTTCCGTGACTAGCGAAGTTTATAATGATGTCTCGGGTTGTTTAATCTATTCGTAATATCTAAAGTCATGTGACGGAGGGTAGCGAAGTTAAGCATTGTTAAGTCTTTCAGTAACTGCGTGTCGTAACAGCATTATATATATATTAAAATCCTTTTAAATAGCCGTATAATGACGCATCAGTAAAGGGTTACTTCATTCCTGAAAGGGGATAACATGATACAGTGACCAGTGGTTCGGGTTTCATGTCAAAATGTGATATAGTCCAGGTGTTGCTGAAACTCAATTATCTATTTTCATTTATTTTATTATTTAGTTATTTATTCATTTATTTGTTAACTCCATATATTATTCCCTGTTGTCAGAAAAATAACGTTCGTCACTTATATATATATATATGCCTCAAACCTGGCATTGGTAGTCTAGTAATTATAACCATGACAACGCAGTCTCGTTGCGACGAAGATTGCGCTGGGATCTCGCTCCACTCACGTGCAAAGTGTATGCACTGCCAACTTCCCGCACTTGCACTGATAAGCACTTTAATTCCTTACCAATCCGAACCTGTCCACTTCTGTCTTCGCTTGTTTTATCATAACCTGACCTATTTGGTAGGTGAGGAGGACACGATGCTTGAATGTTGTAAGGGCACGATATGTGCCCATATTTTTGCCGAAGAGGTTCTTCTGTTAGGAAGGCGAACTTATAGTGTAAAGTAAATGCCAGTTTGTATTTTTCTTTTTTACATGTTAAGCGCAAAGTCGCAAGGGTCGTAAACATTTTGAAAGGCCAGCCCTGATTGGCAAGTGTCAACCAATCACGGCCATTCTTATTCCTCAAAATATTTTGTCTCCCCATATACTCGTAAAATTTGTGAATTATATTGCAGTTGCAAAATTTATCTGAACTCATTGCTGTACGTAAATATGCTAATATGTTATGTTAATTAATTCTTTGCAGCGATAAAAAAAAAAAAATTAAACTGTCACGGGGTTCTTAGACAAGCAATAAGTTATCATGATGTTTACACCGAGATGTGTAATCTCATTTTAAGTAGACTAGCAAAAGTGGGCCCGACGGGCAACGATAAGTTCCTTACCTACTTTTTTATGCATTTTGTGTTAATTTATTTTTTGTTTTATTTTTAATTACGTAAATTATTTTTCATTTCTTATTTTTTTATGTATTTGTTTATTTTTGTTCGGGTAATGTCGTTACCACGTCGTTTCACTGCTTTCCGTGACTAGCGAAGTTTATAATGATGTCTCGGGTTGTTTAACCTATTCGTAACGGTGCTGGGGCCTTCGGCCTTCCAATTATTGGGGAGTCAATTATTCGGTCAATAAAAGTATAGAAAAAAACGCAGCCATGAAAATCTTAAGCTTCATAAATCTTGATACAATGGTTTCGGATGTGAAGCTTAAGATTTTCATTGCTGCTTTCTTTTCTATAGTTTTATTGACCGAATAATTGAACCCTCAGTAATTGGGGGGGGGGGGGGGGGGTCAATTATTCGGTCAATAAAACTATAGAAAAGAACGCAGCAATGAAAATCTTGAGCTTCACATCCGAATCCGTTGTATCAAGCAATGAAAATCTTAACGTGCTGAAGTAAAAAGTTGAAACAAAGCAAAGCGCATTTATTTCTCTGTTCAGAATCGCTTCATCGTAAATACATGGTGTCTACAGACGGACGGACGGAGAGACGGGCAGGACTGCCTTTTTATAGTATAGAGAAGATTATTAACACTGTCATGGGGAATGACACCTGGAATCCCATGCCGGTCCCAAGCCCAGATAAAAGAGGAGGGTTGCCACGACAGGCCTAGCAAGCCGGTGGTGTAAAAACCTTATCGCTCGAGAAACTCAAGAACCAGCCTCGGAACCAGGATTGATAAACAGATCACGGACAAGGAAACGAAACTGGACACGAAAAATGGACACACTCAGGATTAGATGCGGAACGATTAACATAGCAACTTATAGGGGGAAAGAAGATGAAATTCTGGTCATCATGAGAGAAAGGAAAATTGACATCTTAGGAATGGCAGAAACAAGGCATATGGGTGGAGAACTGGGAAGGGACTTGGGGATGGATATGTGCTCATGTATAGAGGAGTGGAGGAGGATCGGAGGAGGATGCACGGAGTGGCAATGATTATTGGACCAAGACTATCCCCAAACACACAGACCGTAGAATTAATAAGTAAAAGACTAATGAAATGTAAGTTGAAAATCAGGAATAAAACATATTCTTTACCAGGTTTATGCGCCACAACAGGGGCATAGTGAAGAGGAGACGGCCAACTTCATGGAACTACTAGATGACAATTATGAAGTGGGAGGAGAGGAGGTGGGACTGCTTATGGGAGATTTCAATGGCAGAGTGGGAATGGAGAGGGAGGGAGTGGAGCAGGTAATTGGACCTTTCGTAGAACAGAACCGAAATGCAGAGGGAGAGAAACTAATAGATTTATGCGTAAGTCACGAACTAAAGATCATGAACGCATTTTTTAAACACCAGGAGACCCATAAGTTTACGAGATACAGGTGGAACCAAGTGACAGGAAACTTTGACCAAAAATCCATCATAGATTACTTTATATGCTCCGCTAAGAGAATTATTGGAGATGTCTAAATGAAACCAGTGGTTACGTTAGACTCTGACCACAGATTACTGATAGCAGATTTGAAAATGCAGAAAATAGTAGCAACAAAAAAGGAGAAGAGGAAGATAATTAAGACAAAGAAACTGCAGGATGAGAACATTAGAGTCAGATTCAGAGAAGAACTTGAAAGAAACATAGCTGAGATGGAGGAAAACAATGAATGGGAAACCGTGAGAGATTGTGCTAAGAGGGTTGCGGAGGAGATTTTGGGAACTGAGTGGGTTGGGAGAGGAAGAAGAAGATATACACCATGGTGGACAGACACAGTGAGAGGCGCAGTAAAACAGAAAACTATAAAACATAGGAACTGGTTGAAGCAACGTACACAGGAATCAAAACGGAAATATGTACGAGCAAGAAATGAAGCTCAGAGGGAGAAGAAAAGGGCAAAACAAATGGCAATGAGGGAATTGGGAGAAAAGTTGAGAGAAGATGAGAAGGGAAACAAAAAATTGATTTACAGCCTTGCAAAATCTTATATGAATGAAAAGAAAAACTACACAGCATTAAAAATGAAGCGGGAAATGTGATAGTGGAACCTGGAGCAATTAATAGAAGATGGTTAGATTATTTTAAAGATCTATTGAATGAAGATCCAGAAGAAGAAGTGGAGGAAGCAGATGGAATATACCAGGAATTAGCAGAACAGGTAATTATTAACAGAGAAGAAATGGAAGAGGCTGTTAATAAAATGAAGAATGGAAAGTCAACGGGAGTGGACGAGTTTCCAATTGAACTTATAAAGGAGGGATGCGAAGCATGAAATAAAAAATTCGAAACCTGTTGAATAAATATTAGAGAGAAGGTCAAGTCCCCTGTGATTGAGGAAAAACAATCATCGTTCCAATATATAAAGGAAAGGGTGACTCAGGTAGATGTGAGAATTATAGGAGAATATCGCTTATTAATCATATAACAAAACTTTATGAAAGAATAATAGAAAAAAGAGCAAGGCAAACAATTGAAGCAAGGTTGGGAGAGGAACAGCATGGTTATCGGAAAGATAGAAGTACGGTAGATCTTATTTTTGGCCTCAATTCTGTTATAGAAAAGGCATGGGAATTTAATACTAACATCTATGTAATATTCAGAGAGCTTAAAAAAGCATTCGATACAGTGCCCAGAGGAAGAATGTGGAGATGTTTGGACGAGATTTATGGGGTAAGGGGGACACTTCTTAGGGCTTTGAAAAGTTTGTATCAAGTTAGCGAATGCAAGGTAAGGACTGGACACAAAAATGATGAGTGGTTTGAAGTAAGAACAGGGGTGAAGCAGGGCAGTGTTATATCACCACTCCTATTTATAACCTACATGGACACAGTAATTGCAAGTTTCAAGCGACGTCATGAAATGAATAATACTAATGAAATAATGGCATATGCAAATGACATAGCATTCTGAACGACAGAGAGAGAAGATATAGAACAAGCTTTAATTGATTGGAATTAATGTTTGAAGGAGGGGGGAATGGAAATGAATGTAGAAAAGACAAAAATATTAAGTGTATGTCGAAGAGAAGAAGAATTCGGAGTTCAAATAGGAGATAAGGAAATAAGAAATGTTGAAAAATTTAAGTATGTAGGGAGTATGTTTACTAAAGAAAGCGGTAATATACAAGAAATAACTGAAAGAATTGCAAAGTTTAGTAAAATGTCGGAATGTTATACCCGCTACTGAGAGATGAACATATGCCCCTTGGGACTAAGAAAATAATCTTCGAAACAGTTTTAACACCGATACTGATTTAGGGGTCGGAACACTGGAAAATGCACATGGCAGATCGAAGCAGAATTCAGGCGGCAGAAATGAGACCGCTGAGGACTATTCTGAGAAAGGTGCGAAGAGATAGGATAAGGAATGAAGAAATAAGAGCCAATGTGGGAGTAACGCCGATTTTGAGAAAAATCGACGTTGCCAAATTGAGATGGTTGGGCCACTTGGAGAGAATGGAGGAGGGGAGAACTGCGAGGCGGTGCTGGGAGTGGAGATCAGCGAATGGCAGAAGACCGCAAGGGAGACAGAGAAGGAGATGGAGGGACGAAGTGGAGGAGAGCTTGCGAAGATACGACTTGCCCAGCATGCAAGAGCTCGAAGAAACGGGAGTGCTGCTGGACAGGGCAGAGTGGCGAAGGAGGTTGGCTCCACTGACAGGCTGACTAGCCTACCTGGGAGCTGAAGAATTGAAGAAGATTATTGCAAATGAGATTATAGTTATTTAAGCAATGATTTTTAATAAGTCCGTATATTATTTGTAATATAATCAAAGCCTATCCTATATACTATTGAGCTAAAATGTGTCTGTGTGTCTGTCCGCTTTCTTCGGAACCGTGCACCAGACTAAACGGCACATCGGAAAATTCTGCAACCACCACCAACTGATAGCCCATGAGCTGCCGATATGCTCTGTCAAGTTTCCCGGTCCTAGGTCACTCCGCGGCCGAGCAAGAGCTATTTAATGTCTATTACAAGTGAATGTAGGTACTTCGAAAACGAAAATGACGAGAGCAAAAATACTTAATAAACAGTTTGGTAGTCCCGATAATAGTTTGGTAGTCCCGATAATACGTAAGTACCAATGTACATATACATATATACAATATACATATACAGCTAGCTGTGACATATACTGCTACATATACTGTGACATATACTGCTACCTGCCCGGAGGGCGATAGCGAGCTACCGCTTGTTTATTTCTAGTCAGACCGCTCTTCTACAAAAATTTCATACACATTTGTTAAATGAGGAAAAGACGGTCAGTCCATAAATTTGTAAAAATATCATAACCATCAAATTGTTTAGTGTCACATCTAAAGCCAGCGAGTCGTAATTTGTGAAGCTACCTTCAAAGTGTAAGTGTCTCGTGAACTTTAAGTAAATGTTACGCTGTCATTGACTTAAATTTTATGTTCAAAATATTTCCTATGAAATTATTTGCGTGGACCGACTAGATATTGGTAGACATTAATACAACCAAAATCTCTGTATGTAATCAATCGTAGCTCGCGTAAATAGTTCGTGTAGGAACTTTTGGAGAAAACTTGGAGCCGAGGAGAACGTAATATTCACTTTACGATTTAGTCAGTTGGTTTTTAAATGCAGCGTCACAAATTTTGATCCATGGCTCTCGGATATGTTGCTTAAAATTTTGTGAATGTAATCAACTTTTTTTTTCGATTTCACAAACTAGAAATTTTATCAAATCAATGGAGGGTTAGTACTAAGTTCTGCAGACTTTGATATAATGTACAAACCTTATACAATAGCATCTCTCTAGTCCTGCATGACTGGTTTCAGAGGCATACCAGACTAGTAAATTTTCAGAACTATTTAGTGTCCTCCCCCAAGGAGGAGAAGGTTGGGAAAAGCTTGATCTTTACCTGCCCAGCTCTCCCTATTGTTTGGGCAACACCACTTGGGGGATCGTCATTTGTGGCAGTTATTGGCGAGGGTTTTATATTTACCAGCATGGACCCTCTCCTCCCCTCTTCCTGCTCACAAAGAAATAGGTAAAGTCAAGTATGAATGGCTATATCTTAACGGTTTATTACGAGGTGCCGGACTATCAGAGGGGACTACCATATCAGTGGGAACTATGATATACCACAATTGAAAAGTGCTGAACTATTACGATGACAGACTACAGCTATGTCGGTCTAGAAAGAGGCTAGTGTATACGAAATCACAAAATTACGAGAAATGAGAAGAGCCGTGATTGATTGATAATGGTCAATCACGGTTGGTTTAGCAGTATGGGCAATTTGGGGAGAGTGGGGGTGGGGGTACGAGTGTGTGGGTTGAGTCACCCTCACACATGAGAAGCATACTCAATACAGGGTGGACAAGATCCCTGTACAGAGAGAGCAACTGAATGGGGGTGAAGAAACTGCAGAGCCGGTACAACACACCTAACATCTTACAAGCTGTTTTAGAAAGAGAGTATATGTGATCTATCCAGGAAAGATCACGAGAAAAGGAAACACCGAGAATATCAAGAGAAGAGGAAGGACTGAGTTGTGTATTGTTGAAAGTAAGGGGATAGTCGTGTGGAAGATTATGAAGAGTAGACAGATAAACTGAGCTTTTGAGGCATTGAAAGCCACTAGGTTTTCTTTACCCCAATCAGAGATAGTAGAAAGATCAGAGGTCAGGTGCATCATCGCCGTGGAAAAGGGAAAAGTGGAATTATCGGCAAAGGAATGGATACGACAGGAAGTGCGACTTAATAGATCAGTGATTAATAAAAGGAAAAGAGTGGGTGACAGGAGAGAGCCCTCAGGAACACTACTATTAATACCTTTAGGAGAAGAAAGTGGCCATCTACAACGATAGCTATAGATCGACCAGAAAGGAAATTAGAGATGAAGGCACAGATAGAAGGATAGAAACCGAAGGAAGGCAGTTTGGAAATTAAAGATTTGTATCAGACTCTATCCTCGAAAGGAGGATGACCAAGAGTCATAGACATATGCAAGAAGATCGCCAGTAGAGCGTCCCTTGCAGAACCCATACTGATGATCTGAAAGAGAAGAGAGATGTTTAAGAATCTTCCTATTAAGGATAGATTCAAAAACTTTAGAAAGGCAAGAAATCAAAGCACTTCGACGATAGTTGGAGGGTTGAGAGTGTTCACCCTTGTTTAGGACAGGCTGATTGAAAGCGAACTTCCAGTAGGAAGAAAAAGTACCAGATGAGAGACAAAGGCGAAAGAGTTTGCCTAGGCAGGGTGTCAGCACAGAAGCACAGTTCTTAAGAACAACAGGAGGAACACCATCAGGACCGTACGCCTTCCTAGAGTTGAGCCCAGACAGGGCAGAAAAAAACATCTTTGGAAGAGTTTCTAATTTCAGACATAATAAGGTCGGAGGGGGGAGGAGATGGAGGAACAGCACCGGAATCGTCCAGAGTTGAGTTATAAACGAAAGTTTGAGCGAAGATTTGAGCTTTGTCAGGAGAAGAGAGAGCATCTGAGCTGTCGGAATGGAAAAGAGGAGGGAGAGGAGAGGAAGTAAAGTTGTTGAAGAGGTTCTTTGCTAGATGCCAGAAAGAGCGAGAAGAACCAGAATTGGATAGGTTTTCACATTTTTGTCGGATGAAGGAATTTTTGGCGAGTCGAAGAACAGATTTTGTACGATTACGGGCAGAAATATAATCTGAGTGAGAGTCAGGAGTTGGATGGCGACGGTACCTTCTGAAAGACTCCTCTCTGTTGCGGATAACATTAGAGCAAGTAAAGTTAAACCAAGGTGTTTGCCTTAGTAGTAGGAATAGAATATGGAATGTATGCTTCCATGCCCGAGAAAATCACTTCCGTGATGCGCTCAGCACACTCGGAAGGGCTCCGGCCACGGAAGCAGTAATCAATCCATGGGAAATCACAGAAGTACTGCCTAAAAGCATCCCAATCAGCGGCGGCAAAGTGCCAAAGTCCGAATTGGAGCGATACGACAGGAGACAGATATAAGATTGTGGTTGGAGGATCCCAATGGAGAAAAAAGTTTCACTAAGCAAGAAGAAGGATGAGAGGTAAGAAATAAATCCAGAATGTTGGGATTACCTCGAAGGCGATCGGGGATATGACATATGAGTAGTGTGCTGTACAATCTGCTCTAGGTCATTTAGGACAGAAAAGCAGTAAACTAGTTCACCAGGGATGTTAGTGAAACTGGAGAAAAACTAAAGGTGGTGATGAACATTGAAATCTCCTAAAATGGAGATTTCAGGAAAGGGAGAGCGGGAAAGAATGTATTCCACTTTGAAAGTGAGGTAGTCAAAGAATTTTGGATAGTCAGTAGAATTAGGAAAAGGTAAACAGCGCAGAGGTATTTAGTTTGAGATTGGTATGTAAGCCGTAGCCAGAGGGTATAGAATTCGGAAGATTCGAGTTCGGGAATACGAGAGCAAGTTAGGTCATTGCGTACATATACGCAACATCCACCTTTGGAGTGAAATTGAGTATAGAGAAAGTAAGAGGGTATCTGAGGGTACCTGAGGGTACCTGAGTATCAGTGAGGAAAAGAAGATGAGATTTAGAGGAGGAGAGGTGGTGTTCAACAGATTGAAAATTTGAGGAAAGGCCACGAATATTGCAGAAGTTATGAAAAGTTAATCAGGCAGAGGCCCAGAACATCTCGAATGGGCAATAGCAGATCCAGCCACGCTGCTCGGGTCTGCATTCCCGGTATCGGTAGCGTGAGCCAGAAGTGGGGACTTTTATGGTCCCTCCACAGGTGACTCCGAGGCTCTTGAAGTTGATGCCTTTTTTTTTTTTTTTGAAAAGATTATGTAGTGTATAAGATGCATGTATATGTAGTGAGGAATAGGGAGAGAAGTGTGTGTTTGAAAGCATGCTGGACTGCTCATAGGGTAGCTAAGACAAAAAAAGTTCAGCTAAGGAGGACAGTGACAGGAGAAACGGGAGTTTCAGCACTATATCTTCTGTCTAACGTCCCTCCCGGAGTACTTCCCTGGTTGATTGTTGTCTACAATCTCCTCCTATGATGAGTAAGATATTTTGAAGTCTTAAAACTTAACCAAAGTTTTCGGAATTATGATAAAACAGACAAAATCGCTCGGTTACGCGCGCACAAGGGAAAGAGTAAAAATAGTTCGGCGGAAGCAGACAGAAGCGTTCGGAGTCGTTCAGTGATTATTATTTTTCTTATCTGGTACTCTGTGTATATGTATGTGTCATCGTGCTGACAATGACCCGACAATGTCCCGACAATGACCCAAACTTACCTTTCCGTGTTCCAAATCAAAAACCATAAATTAACTTCAGCAACTTCAGCGGTATATATATATATATATATATATATATTATTATATATATATATATATATGACCCAAACTTACCTTTCCGTGTTCCAAATCAAAAACCATAAATTAACTTCAGCAACTTCAGCGGTATATATATATATATACGGAAAGCAACGCAACGCAACGAGAAACGCAACGTGTGAACAAAAAAAACGAACATCAAAGAAGAGTGCCAATTTTTTAGACGCAGCCAACACATTTCAGCTGCTAAATACTATCCAGCAATTACAAAACCAGCTGACAGCAGGACAGCCGGACAGAAGGTACGAACAAAGGCACTTAATGCGTTATCGGGACAACAGGTACCGAGAAAGATAAAAGATCTACACTCTCCAACCCAAAATATTTTTCTCTGTGGTGATTTTAATTTCCCATTCACGAAATATAAAAGGATACGAAAAAATATATGTATACACCAGGACAAGAGGGGCACACGAGAAGACCAGGAGCAGGTAAAAATGCTACTAGCTCTAGCTGATGAATTTATGTTAACGCAAAAAAATAACAGAAAACACAAGAAAAAACAACTGCCTAGATTTGGTATTCACACACAACAGTAATTTAATTGATAATGTAGAAATATCCCAATTATGCTATCGGACCACAACATCATTGAAATAACAACTAATATAAAGGCAACAGGAAAGGAAAGAACACGCACAACAGAAAGAAGCAAATTCGAAATCTTTAATTTTCACTCCAAAGCTATAAACTGGGAAGATGTGACATCCAGCATGGAAGTAATAGATTGGAAAACCATTTTCGAGGCCAAGATAACGGACGAGATGCTAATGACGTTAGAGGAGAAGACGTTAGAAATTGTGGAAAAACATGTCCCAAAGATACAACAAAGAGGAAAGAGAAGCAGGTTCGAGAGACAAAAGGGGGCATTGTTTCGAAAGCGAAAAAGAGTAACTGCAAAATTAAGTAATAGTAAAGATAACAACATCAGAAAAATGTTAAATGATAAAATGCAAAGTATCGATGTCGTCATACCGGAACTAATCGAGAAGCATACAGAAAAAGAAGAAGACGACGCTATAGAAGGGATAAAGGCTAACTCAAAGTACTTCTATAATTTCGTAAAAAGAAAGTCGAAAAACCATGCGACTATCGGACCTTTAAAAAATGAGAACAGTGCTTTATCTGATAATCTAACAGAAATATCTGAAATATTAAGAGCTCAGTACGAATCATCTTTCAGTATCCCAAAAACTAACAAATTGATATGCGATAGAAACGCGTTCTTTAAAGAAGAACCACAAGGGGAAAGTCTAACGGATCGACTTTACGACAGACGATATTACACAAGCCATAGGGAAACTAAAAATACATTCAGCGGCAGGATCGGATAAATGGAATGCCACACTAATCAAAAACTGCAAGAATGCAATCGCTGAGCCCCAACAGTGGATATGGAGACGATCCCCAGACACGGGAGAAATACCGGGCATCCTGAAGAGCGTAAACATAGTCCCACTATATAAAGGAGGAGATCGATCTGAGGCCAAAAACTATAGGCCAGTATCGCTTACATCTCATCTCACTAAAATATTTGAAAGAATAGTTACACAGAAAATCTAAGTTTTTGGAAACTCTGTAAAAATTCAATGTTAACCAACACGGGTTTCGGTCAGGCAGATCATGCCTATCACAACTAATGGAACACTACAACAACATTATTGATGCACTTGAAAGTAATGAAAACGATGATGTATATACTATGCACAGACTTTGCCAAACCGTTCGACAAGTGTGACCATGGAATCATAATACATAAACTGAAATATATGGGGAATAACGGGAAAAGTAGGGAAATGGATATATAATTTCCTTAGTGAGCGGCGGGAAGCCGTTAGAGTACAAGGAGTATCTTCATCAGAATCAGAGGTCCTCAGCTCAGTACCACAAGGTACAGTATTAGCTCCACTACTCTTCATAATCATGCTAACTGACATAGATGAGGACGTTACCAGAGACAGCACAGTAACATCCTTTGCGGATGACACAAAGATCAGTAGAAAAACAAGAAACCCAGAAGATATAGATCTCTACAAACCGACATAAACAGAATCTACAAGTGGACGGAAGACAACAACATGAAGTTTAACACCGAGAAATTTCAGCTATTACGGTACGGAAAAAGAGAAAACCTAAAATCCATAGAATATTATACCCCAAATGGACAGGAAATTCAGAGAAATTCTAGAGCAAAAGATTTAGAGGTTGTAATGACAGATGATGCGAAATTTGAAACACAAAATAAGATTGCAGTAAACAGAGCAAAGAGAATAACGGGACAGATATTGAGAACCTTTAAACGAAGGAATAGGAATGTAATGATTCCTCTACTGAAAAAGTTGATCATACCCAATTTCGAATACTGCCAAGTCCTAACATCCCCATATAAAAAAGAAGACATTAGACAGCTGGAAGGGAATCAGAGAAGCTTCACAGCCAAGATCAATGGGTGCAAAGAACTAAATTACTGGGAAAGGTTACGCAAACTAGACCTATATTCACTAGGAAGGAGAAGAGAGAGATAGATCATTATTTACACTTGGAAAATAATGGAGAAACTAGTCCCTAATCTTACTCTGAACCCTATAACTCCCCAAACAACGCAACGGTGGAAGGTAGAAACGGTAGACTGCGTCGTATTCCCAAACTGAAGGCGAGATAGAGGACATCCTTAACCCTGAAAAAAATAGTTTTGTAGTGAGAGGACCAAAACTGTTTACTCAGTTGCCCAAAGACCTAAGAACCACGAAGGGAGTTGCAATGAACATCTTCAAAAGAAGACTAGACGCCTGGCTCAGAACAATCCCCGATGAGCCGGGCGTACCTGGCTATGTGAGGTGGAGAGCATAAAAAACCAACTCACTACTTCACCAGGCCAACTCGAGAGGAAGGGCGACAAGCTTGACCTTCGCGGAATGAAGAATCATCGCGCGAAACCTTTGTAAAGTAAGGTAAGGTGTATATATATATATATATATAACCTTTGGTTAGCTTCCGCCCGAATTGTTCATTCTGACGAAGGTCAAGCTTTTCACTCCACCTTAGACCTACAGTTCAACGTGGAATCCGAACCACGCCCCATCAGCAGCCCAGCGTCTTAACCACTAGGCCACCTAGGGTACCCATTTATCTACCAACCACTTTCTTTATTGTGTGGAAGGATGAACAGCTGGGTTTTGCTGCGCGCCGGCTGCCGTCGGGTCTCGAACCCGGGGCCGATGGATTCATAGTCAGCGATGCTAACCACTACACCACCGAGGTGTGGTTCATAAAATCGAACTTTCGATTTTTCTAGCTCCCACTCGCCTAATCTGTGTCACTATAGCAGAAGATAAATTGTGAAAAATTTCAGTCACATCGGTATGAGTGTTAAATATAGCTATATGAAACAGATTTTAATAGATATTGGTATACTGGTTTATATTGGTTACATTTACTTACGGTGACGGTCATGTCAAAAACACGTGGTTTTTACTTGTTGGGCAAACCGGACCAAAAGATTTTAGGCAGTAAAATGCCTTCAAATGGCCAGGTCCCAGATGTTTTTTTGCACCATCATGTGAATAAGAAAGACACCAAACAAAGCACCGAAGAAGTGCTGGAGGAAGTTTTCTCATTTTGGGAAAGAGCCCACATACCAACACGCCGGAAGGACCACTGTTTGGAGAAGTTTTTGGTCTTGTTCAAAGAGTGGCAAGCCTTGAAAAAGAACAAGAGAAGGCGAAATCCAAAGCAAGTCCAAAACGAGACGTCTTTCAAAAGCAAGCTGCACAATTTGTTCGACATTGCACATGAAAACGCTCTCCAGATGATCCAGTTTCAAGATGATCGCGACTTCCTTCTCGCTCAAAGAGAGCCCGGTCGGCGTGGCACAATGGGCTACGTCGACAAAAAATTGGCGGAGAAGGAGCAGAAGGTTGCAAAGCGGAAAGCAAAGGAAGACGTCCGAAAGAGGAAAGCAATCGAAGAGCAAGCTTCGACATCCCAAACAGCGAACTTGCTTCTTCAAGCTCTGCCAATGACGAGGGAACAACTGGAGGTTGTCCTTCTCCCCGGAAAAAAGAACACGCCAGACCAAGAATATTTTCAACTCAGAATTTTCTTCAGCCTTAGACAGGACGGGGATGAGTGACCGGATGGCGCTTTACATTGTAACGGAAACGGCTCGCAGTCTTGGCCAAAACCTCGAGGAACTGACTCTCAGGCGATCCTCTGTGAAGCGCAGCCGAGAGCATTATCGCAGGCAGCAGGCTGAATCGGTCCAAAAAGGATTCCATTCCGGACCAGTGGTGGTGCACTGGGACGGAAAGCTTCTGCCAGACCTTACCAACAACGAGCAGGTGGACCGGCTTCCCGTCCTAGTGTCCACCTCAGATGGCAACTGCCAGATCTTGGGAGTGCCAAAAATAGCTTCGGGAAGTGGACAACAGCAGGCACAAGCTGTGTTCGATCTCTTACAACTTTGGGGACTAAGTGAAAGAGTGGTGGGGATGTGTTTCGACACTGCCGCTGCTAACACTGGCCGTCACTCAGGATGTTGTTTGCTCCTTGAGCAGAAGTTGCAGAAAGAGTTGCTCTACTTTGCATGCAGGCATCATATCATGGAGCTAGTTGTCGCCGACGCGTTCACGGCGTGTCATGACGCAATTTCTAGTCCTAAAGTTCTGTTATTCAAGAGATTCCAGCGACAGTGGAACTACATCGACAAAAGCAAGTTCTAAACAGGTGCCGACAACCCCACTGTTGGTCCATCCCTATTACCAGTCAGCGAAGAACTTCTGAAGTTCGCCGAAGACCAAATCCAGTGCGAAACGTACCGAGACGATTACAAGGAATTTTTGGAACTCGCCATTGTCTCCCTTGGTGGAAATCTTGAATCGCCGATTCGATTCAAGCACCCAGGTGCGATGCATCACGCTTGCTGGATGTGCAAGGTCCGGTATTCTATCAAGATGTGGCTGTTCGCTCTGACAGTCTACCTGAAGGCATGGTTCACTGCTCCCATGGCCTTTGCCTCTTGTAATCATTGAGGTCGTATCCACAGCAGAAGATCTCCAAAGCAGCCAGTCAGAAGCTGGCAGGACAGCTTTGGTACCTTTCTGAGGAAATGACTCCATTGGCCATCTTCGATGCGGATGTTCCATCTGCAACGAGACATCGGATGGCCGCAGCCCTATACATGAAAGAGGGTGGAGAGCAGATTCCAAAGCGTGTCAACAAACCTCTCACTTCGTCTTTGGAGAGTCTTGTGACGAAGAATTCGATGAGGTTCTTCGAAAGACTGCAATTGTCTGCAGGTTTCTTGAACAAAGATCCGGATGAATGGGAAAAAATGGAGGAGTTTCAGGCGGCGCTTATGGTTGTGGAAAACCTCAGAGTGGTGAATGACCACGCCGAGCGAGCTGTGGCCCTCGTCCAACAGTACAGCGGCCGCCAGACCAAAGACGAGGAGCAGCTGCAGTATCTGCTGCAAGTAATGTCGGAGCATCGCCGGACGTTTCCGGATGCCAGAAAAAGCTCTTTGACTTGGCGACAATGAATAGTTGCCAACCATGACACCCTGAGGCGGTGGAGCTGCAGTGCATACCATATAATACCTATTACAGACTTTACAGTGATAGAGGGATAAATTTTGAAACTCGTGAGCGACCCCAAAATATGAACTGACTGAAATGAAAATTTACCGGCAACATTTTCTCACAGAACCTCACAACTTCAGTGGGTGGGAGCTAGGAATTATTGAAAACAATTCCCCTCTATAGTTATGGACCACCCTAATGTATATGCGGTAGCTATAACTAACACATATTTTTGGTAAAAGTTGCTTAAAAATAATCGAAACCTAAGTGAAAATTATTGACTGCCTGGTTTAGTTTAAACGAAAATATCACGAAATATATGTTCGGACCCGGAAAGGTTATTTTAGTTGGAATATACATCGGGACCCGGAAAGGTAAGTAGTACCCTGTATTGGTTACTTTATATTTATATTTGTAAACTTTGAAAATTATTACTATTAAAACGGTGGCCCCTAAAGTTCATATTATTATTATTATTATTATTATTATTATTATTATTATTATGGTGTGAACGTGCGGCATCGGCTGCGGATGGTCCTTAAACCTTATATTTATATTTGATAACTTTAAAAAATTTCGCCAATGAGAAAGTGTCCCCTATAAGTCATATTATTATTATTATTATTATTAGTAGTAGTAGTAGTAGTAGTAGTAGTAGTATGCCACTACCTCTGTGTTGCTGGGGGTTATTTATGTACAGCTACTTACTTTTCAGCCCTTTAAGACATAAACCCCGTATGCCGTATGATCTTAATTTTCACGCCTGCCTTTGAATGGGCGTAAAAGAAACGCCGTCTGTGGGACGTACTGTACGTTCCGCCGGCACATGTAGTACCGAAAGGATTAAGTGTTTCTATTAATTTACCCCCTTTCGGGGGTGAGGACATCCCACCTTCTCCCCAAAAGTCTCTTCTCTCCTGCTTTCTCTCCTCTCTCTCTTAGGTTAGGTGGATTTCCCCAGCTTGTAGATAGATAGAGGGCAAGAGATGAAGACAAACCCGTGTAATACGTAAAAGCAGAAATTTGAATGCCCTTTAAAAGAAAAACGACGAATAACTTTGCACTTCAAATGAGTTTTCGCCATATATACCCAGGGGACCAATTTATCTGCTACCCACGTTCTTTATTGTGTGGAGGATTATTATTGTTAATATTATTAGTATTTATTTTAGCCCTTTACATGCCTACGTCCCAATTTGGACCCCTCCCTGTAAGTCGGAAAATAAAAGACAGAAACGAGAATAAAAATAATGCAGTAATGTCGAAGTGGAGCTACAAGCAGCCGTTTTCACCTTGGTAGATCATATATATATATATATATATATATTATATATACACGTAAGAGTCACTGTAGAAGGTTTGATAGGTGGACGCTGAACATGGTTAATTTAAGTTAGTTTTTAGCACTATTTTAGTTGGCATTATTATTATTATTATTATTGGTATTATTATTTTAGGCCATTACATGCCTACGTCCCTAACTGGGAACATACCTTGAATTCAGTCTACTTTTTATATATAGTTTTGACCTTTTAAGATATTTAGAATAAATATACCGGATCTTCATGCTAGTATACTAAAATTGACAGTAATCATATTAATTCATGCATGATGAGAATAAATTACAGTTTTTCAATCCGTGCTTTTCAACCATGAACTCTTCTTCACAATGCATATCGATATGTATTTAATGTCAAAATAACAGGTGTCAGGTGTTTGGTTTGGGTGATGTAGATATGGGGATTAAAATTTGAGGACCGTTTTTAATGTCAAGGATAATTTTTGCGTCAACAATTCGCGCGGAATTAAAAAAACAACAGACGATTGGTGCTAATCACCATAATAAATCGTGGCGCCGAAATTTGGCTTCTGTTTTTCGCGAAAGGTATGTTAAAGTAAAAATAATAATCATAATAGTAATATAAAACTTCCCATATCTGAGCCATATACCCCGGCATGTTTTATACATACATACTGTATTTATTAACCCAGAAACAAAATAATTGAGTAAAAGAGGAAAAATGAATAAGTTACCCCGAAATAAAATCTATTTTTAATATAAAGTGATAGTAATATTTTCGTAATAAGGTTTAAAGATATATTTGTGTCTTAAAGACAAATTTGTATTTATTAAGCTTGAAACAAAATAATTGTGTAAAAGAGGAAAAATTAATAAGTTACCCTGAAATACAATCTATTTTTAATATAAAGTTATATTAATATTTTTGTAATAAGGTTTAAAGATATATTTGTTTCTTAACGATAATTTTGCATTTATCAACCCAGAAACAAAATAATTGGGTAAAAGAGGAAAAATGAATAAGTTACCCCAAAATACAATCTATTTTTAATATAAAGTGATAGTAATATTTTCGTAATAAGGTTTAAAAATACATTTGTGTCTTAAAGATATATTTGTGTCTTAAAACAATTTGTATTTATTAAGCTTGAAACAAAATAATTGTGTAAAAGAGGAAAAATGAATAAGTTACCCCGAAATACAATCTATTTTTAATATGAAGTTATATTAATATTTTTTGTAATAAGGTTTAAAGATATATTTGTGTCTTAAACATAAATTTGTATTTATTAAGCTTGAAATACAATAATTGGGTAAAAAACGAGAAATGAAATAGTTACCTCTAATTTAATTTCTATTTGTTTTTAATATATTAGCGTTTCTGTGTTGTAGTTTAAGGATATAATTGTGTCTTAAAGATAAATTTGTATTTATTAAACTTCAAACAAAATAATTGGGTAAAATAGGAAAAATGAATAAGTTACCCCTAATTTAGTTTCTATTTTGTTTTAAAAATCATATTAATGGTTTTTATGTTATAGTTTGAGGATAAATTTGTATATTAAGGTAAAACTTTGTTTTTGTATTAAACTTAGTTTATCATATTCGATTTTTGGTTTAAAAGATCGCTCACCCAACGTCAAATTGGTCTTGTGGTGGTTTTCCACCATGAGAAGCTGTAATAGTAGCGTTGCTCTTTTTTTTTGAGACCTTGTCGGTCTACTCCCTGGTTCCATAAACGTATATGTTTATGCTTAATAGCTTTGTCCATTAATTGGTACGTAGAGACCTTGTTGGTTTACCAGGAGCTAATAAGTAAAAACCCTGTGTAAAGCGGTTTTGGTCCGGCGTTGGTAAGTAATGCCGTAGGTACGGTGGCTGTGTAACACTGTGTTATTGCTAAGAGGTCTTAAGGTCTATAGTCTAGACAATTAGTTGTAGCCCTTATCTCGGCTACGTGGTGTTGATGGGATGAGCTCGTAAAAATCTATCGTGATTGTGGTGCTGGTTGTGGTGATAGCTGTGGGGAGGTATTCTTTTCGTGTGGTAGTTATTCGGCATGCTCGTATATATTTTGCTATTGGGACTTTACATGCATCTCTTTATATCGTTGTGTGTGTGTGTGTGTGTGTGTGTGTGATAATAGGGGATCTATGGCCGTATATACAGTGCCCGCGAAAAGTATCCGATCACCCTTGAAATTTGTATTTTTTACATAAAAAACAATGTTTAAATGTGTACTAACCTTATATTAGTATTTTGTCATCTTTCCTTTGGTTTGGATGACTTGTTCTAGACGTTTTGGCATGGATTTAATCAAGTTTTGACAAACTTCCACTGATATTTCCTTGCACCATACCTTTTTGATGGCCTCTTGTAATTTTTCGACTGAGCCAGTGTCGTGGCATTCACCTTATTTTTTATTATTAGCCACAGATTTTCTATCGGATTGAGATCTGGACTATTACCAGGCCAATCCAAAATATCAAATTTATTGTCAGTAATCCATTTTGTCACTATTTTGGCCCTGTGACATGGTGCACCATCATGCATGTATGTTTTTGTCCTTTGGATTGCCATTGCCATTGGAAGTTTATCCTGTAGCATTGCTAAATACCGTGCACCATTCATAGTTGTTTCTTCGGAAGAAAATATAAGTTTCCACGCCTATAGTAACCGAAACAACCCCAAACCATCACACTTGGAGGTGTTTCATTGTCTTTAGGGTGTATTTAGGGTCCATCCTATTTGAGCCAATAGGCCGGCGAACCTTTTTTGGACAACTTCTGAATGTCAAAAATGTCGACTCATCGCTAAATAAAACCTTCTTCCAGTCATCAACAGTCCAATGAATGTATTTTTTACAAAATGCGACACGTTTTTTACGCATTTTTTCATTAATGAACGGTTTCTTAGCAGCATGGCGAGATGGTAATCCGAGTTCTTTTTGGAGCCGCTCCTGGATAGTTCGTTCAGAAACACCAGATAACAAATTATTCAAATTAAATTTTATTTCTTTCGCAGTTATTGTTGGGTTTTTCAATACTAACGTTTCATAAGTTTGTCTGTTCGCGAATTTGTTTTTCTCGGTCTGCCAGATCGTTTTTTAGGGACTGGCGTGGTTAGGCCACCATTGTTCTTAGCCCGTGAAACCCATAAATTAACGGTACTTTGGGATATGTTTAATTCCTTAGCTATCTGTCTCTGTGATTTCCCACATGCATGCAAGCAACAATAGCACCTCGACAATCACTCTTAAGTTGTTTTTTAGCACACATTATATATAAATTTTATTTACACCACTTTCTGTAAAAAAAAAAAAAATATCAAGAAATTTACACAAACAGTGAAATCTGACAAATTTGAGACACAGCCACCCGCAACGAAGGCTACCAGAACACTAATTTGAGAATGCGTTGGATAGCTCTCATATCAGCGAGCAACCTCAAAGTTACCAGATGTCGCTAGAACAAATAGAAAGTGAATTACGTGTCTCTGAATATCAAGGGAAAATATTGTATTTTCTTGAGTGATCGGATACTTTTCGCGGGCACTGTATAGTTGGGGAGTGTATGTGCGTTTGTGTGCGCTTTAAATTCGTTCGAAGGTTATTAATATATACAAGCCATTTATACCTTCTAAGTCTTCTAAGCCAACTGCCAACTGGCAGATTTCGAGTTCTAAGGCAAGTGATGCTACCCTGAGCTCCCATTATGTGTCTGTGTCTCGCAGACGTAGGATGCTCTCTCTCTCTCTTCCTCTCTTACCTTCCTAAGCTAGGGAAACCCCTTTGGAGGGTGAGGCCGTCCCAACTTCTCCCCCAAAGTCTCCTCCTTCGTGTAGCCTTGGCCTAACTTCCCTGATCTACGGGAAGCGATGTTCGGACAATGCGTACGTCGTGGTCCAAATGAAAGGAATGTGCTTATCAACAATTTTCGGTTTATGCGTTACTTTATACAATTTTATCATCCTAAAGATCGATATTGTTGCTTCATCTTGTTCATACAAACACCTCGTTTTCATTTTTTATTTCGCATTCTTCTTAAGTTTATACAAATATTTTCATAATTTTCATCATGTCCTATATACCAACTCTTGGCCTTTTTAGCATTTTCTCTCCTGAATGGAGTATTCAGAGAGTAGTTATATACTTTATATACTTTAATATACTTTAATATACTTTATATACTTTAATATACTTTATATACTTTAATATACTTTAATATCCGTACTTATATACTTTAATATGCAGTAATATCATTAGGACTATTTTACTCCTTATCTATTCAGTCTTCTTCATTCTTTTTTTATATCTTCCTTCATTTAACCCTTTAAGGACTGAAGGTACAAATTGCTAACATTTCAAATACAAGCATTCATAACTTAACCCTACAAAAA
>JAJOZX010000830.1:252500-300000 GCA_023014485.1 Bathynomus jamesi | reverse complement strand
CCGGACCTGAACCCCATAGAACATCTCTGAGACACGATGGGACGGCGTCTTAGGGCTCGTCTAGAAGCCCCTAACACTCTACAGGAGCTACAACAAGCTTTAACTGAAGAGTGGGAGGGAATCCCACAGGATGTGATCGCCGATCTCATTCGTGGGATAAATCGACGAATGGCTGCAGTCATTCAACTAGAGGAGGCAACATTTCTTATTAACCCTGGATCACAAGTTGTTGTTTTTTTTTTTTCAATTTTTTGTGTTTGTCGAAATCTGTTTTTTTTTAGTTACAATTTTTTTGTACAGTATTTTTTTATAATAAATTGTATTAAGCATGTGTTTGAAGATTTTTTTAATATCTTCATAGACTAAATTTTCGAGTTTTAAAACTTTTATAAACAAAAGCTTGCCCACTTTTTTGCTTTTCGCGATATTCCAAATAGGCCTATTTTTCTGCTGCTCAGTATATATATATATATATATTACAGAGAACGTGTGTGTGTGTGTGTGTGTGTGTGTGTGTGTGTACACACACACACACATATATATATATATATATATATATATATATATATATATATATTACAGAGAACGTGTGTGTGTGTGTGTACACACACACACACACATATATATATATATATATATATATATATATATATATATATATATTATATACAGTATATAAAACACTCCCAAAGGTTATATATTCCTGTATTAACTCTTCTTATGCCTGTTTTACATATATATTTTCATTCACATTTGTATTCATCCGTTAAATTAGGATTTTTCTCTATCTCCTTCTTTCCGTTTATCCTCTCGCTCTTTTCTCCATTCTTTATTCTTCTTTTCTTTTTACATGTACACGCAGCTCACTCTGGTTCGTCCCTTTCGCAATTCTCTCGGAACCTCTTCATGCAATCTGACATAACGACACATTTGACGGGTATCAAAACTATTTGGAAACAAGTTTGACTTCCTTCCTCTTCTCGCATTTCAAGAGAAGGCGAAAGAAGCTCCCTCGACGCAAAACGGCGCTTGCCAGAGACACGCAGGAGAGAACTTAAATGAAAGATATGCCAATTTCATAGCTACGGATCGAGAATGGAAGGGATTTGTGTACGAAGAGCTCTTTAAGGACTCCATCGCACAAATAGGATTAGTTTTATGTATTTATAACATGTGATATGTATTTATTTATTTATATATATATATGTATATCCATTTTGTCGTACATTTCAAAATAATATTGTAAAACTTATAATATTGTAAATGAAACGAGATATTTATGCACGAAAGCATTTTAAATGCGGAAAAATACGAAGGTTGTTTTCGACAATATAATATGTTTATAAGAGAAAAATAAATAGTTACTTTTATCACATTTTAATGTTCTTAATACAGAGATAATTAGGCGAAATTTCACTCTTCAAATGAACGCTGACACCGTAAATTTAAAAATTAAAGAAAAGGTATTTTGCCCATAATTGTATAATAGTAAACACATTTTGAATATTTGATACAATCACTTAAATTTATATCGTTTTACACCGAAATCAAATGCATCTTAATTTTAAATACGGAAGTGCCCATATAATTAGTCGTGAGGGCCAGAAACTGGCACAGAGCTCAGGCCAAACTAACGCGGCCATTGCTCTAACTCCTGTATTATTATTACAAGCATCAACGGGAGTCGAACACCCGACCCCAGTTTCTTCACTTCTTTTATAGGAAAACGGTGTTACACAGTTACTGACGCTGGCAAGTGCGTCGCTTTATAATTTCTGACTGAATGATAATTTATTTACAGAGTACTCGTGTGTTACTCGCAGAAATTTTGTGTTTGCTAAAAAGGTTACCTTTAATTAACAGTTTGAAGCGTTCCTATAACTGAACTTTATAATTAACCATTACACCAGTAAAAAGATTAAATAAGTTTATTGAACAAATCTCGAAGAAAGGTTCCAAATCCACTTTGTATCGTAAGTCTTTAGAACCTGTTTTTATTTTAGGACGCAAATGTGACATTGAAATGTAATTTCATGACACGGGTATGTTCGTTCACGAAACAACACACACACACACACACACACACACACACATACATACATACATACATATATATATATTAAATAAAACATAATTAAATGGGTGCACTTCTACTGTCAATCTGTTGTTAATAATCTGTTTTTATTCCATTAACATCGGACAAACATTAATGCATTCCCTATAGATGATTTGCAAAATACACAACAATTTCATTCTCTATTTATATCAGTTCATTTGTCTACCATCTTCACCCCTACTTTAACAACCTGTGGCTTGCATAGCGAAGCAACTCCAAATTCAATTTATTCGCCTGATTGCGAAGGCGATTCTGCAATTGATCTTCTAATTGCAAAGTACCCCCGGGTTACGAACGCAGAGAGATGGAGAGACAGATCAAGAGAGAGACCGAGACACGCGTAAGGAAAGAGATACGAAGTCAGATAAAGAGGGAGATGGTGAGAAATAGTAGTACAGATATAAAGATTATGAGGATTAGAGTCTAATATATATATATATATATATATATATATATATTCAGATAAAAATGAGCAAAAAAGATGAACAGACAGAAAGAGAGAGAGAATATATATATATATATATATATATATATATATTATATATATATATATATATATATATATATATATACATTAGGGTTATGACTTTTTAATTTTTTGTCATAAATATTGTTTCCTGTATCATCAATCGATGAACTTTTGCTTGAAAACAATAAAAAAGGGCCTAATTCCTCAGAATTAAAAAAAAATGTCACCCCGAAAGCAAATATAGTAAAGGGTGTCAGGAAATGATTGCCCCCCCCCCCTGTACAGAAGAAACTGAAAGGAATAGAAAAAAACAGACAAAACCACGCGAAAGAGCGTTTAATTTTGAATAAAAAACACTTGTTTTAATATCGGGTGTTGCCCCCATTTGCAGCTCTGACGGCCATTAATCGACGGGGGTATGATCCCAGAAGTGTCTCAAAGTGTCTCTGAATCGTTCAAAATAGATGATGCCATGGTTTCTGTAGGGAAAAAAATGGTAAGAATTAAAATCACAGGAATAGGATATAATGGTTTTTATTCAGATTTTAACGCTCTTTCAAGTGGTCTCGCCGGTTTTTATCTATCTCTTCTAGTTTTTGCTCTACAGGGGGGGCAATCATTTCCTGACACCCTTTTACTATATTTGCTTTCGGGGTGACATTTGTTTTTAATTCTGAGGAATTAGGCACTTTTTTATTGTTTTCAAGCAAAAGTTCATCGATTGATGATACAGGAAACAATATTTATGACAAAAAATTAAAAAGTCATAACCCTAATATACATACGTAAAGGAAGAGAAAACTGCACATGAGATGGTGGGATATTAATTAGCGCGAGAGACAAATAAATAAAAGACAAAAAAATTAAAAAGCAAATCAAGAAGACGATAACGGGGCACGGGGATATATGCACGTTATTTATTTAGAAAGAGGTTAAAATGAAAAAAGGTAAATATTGGAATGAGTATAAATGGAGGTGAAAAGTACAGAAAAAGAGACAAAAAATAAGAAGAAAAATGGGAATTAAGCATTCCTGACGATATAAACAGCGAGACAAACGAAAGACGAGAGAAACACCTTAACACGAATCAACAATTTATGAGGATAGCAATAAATTAATCCTCCTTGTAACCTACTGAATTCCTTGCATTTGGCTTCTCAGTTTATTATTCTGGTTTAAATTATGCAACGCAGTTATTGTTGCTTAATTGCGTACATTACAGTATCCATGGAGTAATTTAGAATTAATTCATGGCCTTTCATTTAAGTTTTTAAAGAAGTATGTTGTGATTTTGTCATTTCCTTGCTTTCCCAAGATCAGCGAAGCTTAGCGACACTGAGTCTGGCTAGTAGTTGGATGTGTGATTGTACTTTCCGTCCAGATGATGATGGATTTCACGTTAGGCTACGGGTCCCTCTGTCATTTGACCTTACTGGCTGTTAGTACTGATATTAAAGCTAGACTAAATCATACAATTAATAACAACACTTAGGTTTTCAGTAGTGTGTAATATGTTTGTGAAAACAATCAGAGAGAGTTTGCGTTTTTCTAGCATTATTCGAAAGTCCAGTAATGCTCCTAAGTAGTATGGGCGCAAAATGGACGAGCGCAAAAGTGTTGCAATGCAATTGCAAATATTGAGCAATGTTGCAATATGTTGCAAATGGGTTATGCAATGAAGGGGGGGTTATACAATGAAGAGGGAGGGGCTATGCAGTGAAGGGGAGTTATGCAATGAAGGGGGAGGAGGTTATGCAACAAATGGGGAGGGGGGAATGTTGCAAGAGAAACAAGGGGTTATGCTATGCAACTTGGAGGCGGAGTTATCCCTCAAGAGAAACAGAGGAGAAGGAGAGAGAGGAAGAGAAGTGTTCGCCTGGCAGGAGCCAAGCGCATATTAAGACTTCATATGAGCGCCCGCTGTCTTATAAGGTGTAAATCCGCCAGTTGGCTTAGAAGGCGTAAATGGCTTGTTCAGGTGTACAGGTTGAGTTGCCAGATTGCGCTATTTATTTAACTAAAGCATATATTATTGACAGTTGGCTTGGAAATCCGTCAATCGGTTTAGAAAGCGTAAATGGCTTGTTCAGGTTTACAGGTTGAGTTGCCAGATAGCGCTATTTATTTAATTAAAGCATATATATTCTTGACAGTTGGCTTCGAAATCCGTCAGTCGGTTTAGAAGGCATACCCAGCGAAAGTAAACAACAAGCCCTTGTGGTTTACTTCTGGAGTAGGAGACATTATAAAGAGTAGAGATAGGGCTTATAGGCTACATAAGTGCGATAAAGACAATTTGTGGTTACGAAACAACTACATATCTCTAAGGCGTGAAGCGAAAAGTGTAATAAAAAAGTCCAAGCGCGAATTTGAAATCTCCATAGTTCGTGACGGTAAAGAAAACCCCAAGCGATTCTTTCAATACGTCAACAATAGGAATCCAGTAAAAAGTGTCTTGTGGCCGTTGAAAAATGTTAACGGAGATCTAGTTTCTGAGAACAAGGAAATGGCTACCTTGTTAAACGAATCTTTTACGTCAGTTTTTACTATAGAAGATGTAACGAATATCCCTACGGTCATAGACATAATACCTTTCGATAATGGTAATATCTTGGATAATATTGTGGTTAGTGAAGGGGTGGTAATGCGCTATATTGATAAAATGAAAGCGCGTAAATCACCGGGGCCTGATTCCATATATCTCATACAACTAAAAGAATTAAAAGATAGCATTGTTGTGCCGCTAACAAAGATTTTTAATGCGTCTATTTATGAGGGGTGCGTACCAGATAATTTCAAGTTAGCAAACGTAACACCTATCTTTAAGAAAGGCGATAAAGGTGCGGCGGGAAATTATAGGCCAATCAATTTAACGTCTGTTGTAGGTAAGCTACTGGAATCAATAACACTGGTCAACAACAATTTTGTCACAAGGGTTTTGATGGGTGTTCTAAGTGTACTTTTTCATGCTGAATCTAAATATGAAATCAGATTTTTCTATCAGGCTTAGTTTACTTGTGACGCTATGTTCATTTTTCCTCATTTAGCATGATCACCGGATAAAAAAATAATAACATATTATATATAATTAAGTATATAACAATATTATAATATAAAACATTATAAAAATAATAAATATAATAATATATTATATTAATTAATAAACTATAATAAAATATATTAATATTAATATATATGTTGTATTAATTTTTCTGTAAAATTAGTACAATTTATTCCTTTGGGGAGAAAGTTCTGATAATGCTGGCAGGATAAATTTGGTCGGAGCAGCAGACTGTGCAGGTTGAAACATGTTTGTACTTGTTCAGATATGAGCCTAGTTTCTGTGTGTAGAGCAGCTCCAAGTCAGTCTGCTTGTAAATGTCACAGTGTTAACAGCTAGTGTCTGTTGCTTCTTGTTAATTTTACACCAGTGTTGTATTCATATAGATGTTTTGTAATGCCGCGGAACTGTCTGAATCATCCTAATTCCTTTTGTTATGTATGTGGTGATCTAACTTTAAAATCCCAGAAACGTAACTTTACACCATTAGTAAAAAAATGCTATGAACTTTATTTCGGATGTAAAGTAGGCGATCAGGACAAGAGTTGGGCCCCTCACATTTGTTGTGTGACATGTGTAAGACTACTTACAGGATGGCTAAACGGTTCACGTCACATGTCATTTGCTATTCCAATGATTTGGAGGGAACCCAAAGATCACACAACAGACTGCTATTTCTGCCTGGTAAATACAAAGGGGATCACTTCAAAAACAAAGAGCCTTATGAAATACCCTAATCTACCGTCTGCAATGAGACCAGTTCCCCACAGTGCTCAACTTCCACTACCAAATCCTCCTGAACATGTAAGTTTAAGTGATGAGGAATAAAACGTAGCTGTAGCATATCACGAGGAAAAAGATGAAGACATTTCTGATCCAGCATTCCAGGCTACCTGTTCCTCCAATGAACCACATTTACTGTCACAAGGAGATCTAAATGACCTAGTTCGTGATTTGAAATTATCTAAGAAGCAGGCTGAACTTTTAGGTTCAAGATTAAAGGGTTGGAATCTACTGCAACGTGACACTAAAGTAGGTGTTAATTCAGTCATGGGGGCTCTTGGTCATGAACATAACGTGGATGAGTGGCGATTGTTCATTGACTCCTCAAAAGTCAGCTTGAAAGCAGTCCTTCTTCACAACGGAAATAAATTTCCTTCTGTACCTATTGCACATGCTGCAAACATGAAAGAGTCATACGACAACATGAAGTTGCTTTTAGAAAAGTTTCAGTATCAGAAATATAAGTGGAATATCTGTGGAGATCTGAAGGTCATTGCACTTTTGCTAGGGTTGCAGCTAGGTTACACCAAGTACTGTTGTTTTTTATGTGAGTGGGACAGTAGGGACAAGCAAAACCACTACGTTAAGAAGGATTGGCCAAAACGCACCTCACTTGTTCCAGGCAAGAAAAATGTTGTGAATAGTTCACTTGTTGACCCTGAGAAAGTGTACCTTCCTCCTTTGCATATCAAGCTTGGACTTATGAAAACTTTGTTAAAGCGATAGATAAAGCGCAAACAGGATTCACATACTTGAGAAATAAGTTTCCCCGGATCAGTGATGCCAAGATTAAAGAAGGCATTTTTGTAGGCCCTCAGATCAGAGAATTGTTAAGAGATGAGAGATTTGAAGGAGAGTTGAATGAAGTTGAGAAAGCTGCGTGGCAGAGTTTCAAAAGTGTCTACACAAATTTTTTGGGAAATCACAAGGCCGAAAACTATCCTGAAATAGTAGGAGATCTTCTTAAGTCTTACCAAGCAATGGGGTGCAATATGTCATTAAAGGTTCATTTCTTGGACTCTCACTTGGACTTTTTTCCGGAAAACCTGGGTGCGGTAAGCGACGAACATGGTGAGCGTTTTCATCAGGATATTTCTGCCATGGAAAACCGTTACCAAGGCAAATGGAGCCCCAGTATGCTGGCTGACTATTGCTGGACTCTTAAGAGAGACATGCCTGAGGCAAAGCACAGCAGAAAATCAAAACAAGCTACTTTTTAAACTACAGGTATGTCTTTTCGATCATATTTTAATAAGTATGTAACTATATGGGTTTTTAAAAATTAAATTGCATGTCACACAAAAACCAGACCTGATAGAGAAATTTTACAAACTTATTTGGATTCAGCACATAAAATACTATAAGAATAAGGTATTTTCATTCTTGGGACACGAAAAAAATTTTTTTGGGTTGCCCAGTGTAATTAGGGATCGTATAGTCGAACACTTAGAATTGCATAAACTAGTTAGAAATACGCAGCACGGTTTTAGGCAAAACAAATCTTGCTTAACTAATCCTTTAGAATTTTTTCAAAGCGTGGTTGACGTTTACGACAGTCATCGGGCGGTTGATGTAGTGTATTTAGATTTTCATAAAGCGTTTGACACCGTGCCAAACAAAAGACTCATTGAAAAAACTAAGGCTCATGGAATCAGGGGTGTAGTAATAAATTGGCTAGAAGAGTGGTTGCGAGGTACGAAACAGAGGGTGGTCGTTGATGGAGCGGAGTCGTGTTGGGCTAATGTAGCGAGTGGCGTTCCTCAGGGTTCTGTATTGGGCACCTTGCTTTTTCTTATACAGTATATATTAACGATTTAGATGTCGGCCTAGTCAGTACAGTTTCAAAGTTTGCGGATGACACGAAGCTGGGTGGTAGGGCGATTAATGACGAAGATAGAGGTAAAATCCAGGAAGATCTGAATAAAATCGTTGATTGGTCAGTCACATGGCAAATGACATTTAACGTTGATAAGTGCAAAATTTTGTATATAGGTTCGCGTAACGGTAATTTTGCGTATACTATGTCAGGGAAAGATTTAACAAGCGTAGAGCAGGAAAAAGATTTAGGAGTTATAGTCACTGGTGATTTAAAATTAGCGAAACAAAGTACAGCAGCGGTCAATAAGGCGAACAAAGTGTTAGTTTTATAGCTCGAAATTTTGAGTACAAATCGCGCGATATTATAGTTCCACTTCATAAAGCATTAGTTAGACCCCATTTGGAGTACGCGATCCAATTTTGGAATCCGCACATGCGAAAAGATATAGACAAAATCGAAAGAGTTCAAAGACGAGCAACTAAGATGATTCCGTCGCTTACGTCAAAGTCGTACGAGGATAGGCTTAAGGAGTTAAAATTGACAACACTCGAGACTAGGAGGCTAAGGGGTGATCTAATCCAGGTTTTCAAAATTATGAATGGGTTCGATAAAGTAGATATAGATAGCTTTTTCGAAATATCTCAATATAATAGGACTACAAATAACGGGTGTTAGTTGACAAGTAGAAGGTTCGAGAGAGTAGTTGCCAAAAACGTTTTTACGCATAGAAGAGTAAATAGCTGGAATAGTTTGCCGGTAGAAGTAATTAGTAGCACGTCTATAAACATGTTTAAAAATCGATTAGACGCATATATTGATAGATTGGGTATAGTTTAAGGTAGTAAAATTAAGGCTTTGTGGTGATAGATCCCACAGCTCAACACAAGTGTTGTGGGATATAGGGAGGCAGCATCTTGGGTTAGGGGATACTCTCTGTCCTTACACACCCCATTTAAAGAGATTCCTCTGCCGAGCGGTGCCCCCCATAGTACTGTGAGGTATTGAAAAACTCATGATCTTCACTTGCCCCACAAACACCTTGAAATGGGAGACCCAAAATGGGTGCGCACACATTTCTACATTACTGTACAATCTTTACAGCCAAACCTACACTTTTCCTCCTAAGTATATACATGTATATTGTAATGTATATGGTTGTAAATTTTGACTTGGTCCGCAATCGATATGGACCGTGACTTATTTTTGGTTGGCAATGTACTACTATTGATGGATACCGTAATGAAATTGACTGGATTCTTTGGATCTGATATATTTGCATGTCGGTTATAAATAGATATAGAGAGTAACATATTTGTAGATATTAGTCTATTATGACTTGATCCTCTGGATCCAGAGATTCTATCTTTAGTTTTAAATCGATAATTAATTAGTTTTAAATTGATGATTATTTAGTTTTGTAAAAATTGGTCGTTGCCAATGTACAGGCAGTTTTTACATAAATTTCTTATGTTCTTGTGGTTCGGAACCCACGTAAAATTGTAGGTCCCCTCCGCCACCACGGAGGACATACACAATACACAATTACGAACACAGTTAGGTAGGCCAGCCATGAGTGGCTCCTAGGGTCTTTCTTGGTCTGAAACATTATAACATTTGGTATAATTAAATAATAGAATTAAATAAACACCATTACACTATTATGTTTATTTAGACGAATTATTGGAATCAGAAATATATAGAAAATAAATATACAATCAAACGATGGAATATATATGATCAAAAAATAAAATAAAAAATAATAATAGTATATGAAATATGAACGAAGACTATATATATAATGAAAAAATTTAATAAAAATATAATACAAAACGATATATATATATATATATATATATATATATATATAATATATATATATATATATATATATATATATATATATATATACACACAATTATATTAAATAATTAATATATTGAAAATAAATATATACACTTTATTTTCTACTACACTTAACTAAAGTAAAAAAATAAAAAATAAAAAATAATATAATACAAAACGATAGAGTATAACCATCAATACAGCAGTACAGGAGAAATATATACATACACAATTATGTTAAATAATTAAATATATTGAAAATAAATATACATCAAAATACATTCACTTTGTTCTACTGCAGAAAACACTAGACTCACACGTAATCGAGTCTACAGTCACATCATTGCTTTGCACTACGCAGTAAACGCAACTTAATATTATTTCACCGCCAGACTCTGTATTCATTCGTCAGCCAGACTCAGTACTGAACGGACGCATTTCCTGAGCTCTCTGATTTTGCATCTACTTTTATATATTGCTGAGAATTTTACTTTTGGATAGTTTTGAATTTTATATACTTGCGTTTAAATTTACGTTGTTATAGTTAAGTAATTGAATTAGTGGTTTTTAGCGATTTAGAAGTTTTCATAGCGTGCCGGCTTAATTTAACTTATACCTGTGACGGTTTAAATTTTTAACTCCGCGATGCCGTCGCAGAAAGCGTCGTGTGTTAGGTGTAGGGTTAACCGGTGGTATTCGGAATTTAAGGATTATAACGGCGGTCCAATGGCGATTACCGATAGATCAGTTTGTTTCTTTTGCGAGTTCATGGAGGAATTAGTTGACATAAAACGCAGTGTACGTGAGGTAGCGGATAGACTTGCAACGCTTGATGAGGGCAGGGTTAGGGCTACGGTTGACGGAAGCCGAACCAATACTAACGTTGAAGACGTTAGTAATTTGAAGGGTGAGGTGCGTAACTTAGTTTCTAGTTTAGGTAGCTTGTCGGGAAGGTTAGATAGAGTTGAGGAAGAGGTTAAGGTTAGTCCGAGAGTAGTAGATAGCGAGGGATTTAGAGAGGTTAAGGGTGGAGCTAGGCCGCGTACATTAGGTGATAGGAATCCCCCCCCTATCGAGGTTTCGAACCCTTTCGCCCATTTGGAAAGGGACGTGAATGAGGGGGAAACTATTTTAATTGGGGACTCTTTAGTGCGCCACATGGACAAAGAGTTCGTTAAACGGAATCCAACCAATAGGAGGAGGGTCTGTCTCCCAGGGGCCAGGGTTGACAGAGTTAGAGACGAAGTGGATAGGGTTGACGTTGCTTCCCGTCACTCAATGTTGGTGACGATGGTAGGAGGCAACGACTCGTATAGGCCCGATACGAGAGTGCCTGACCTTTTGGAGAGATATAGGGGGTTAATTAGGTCCCTGAAGGCGAGGTCAGATAGGTCTTTAGTTCTAGGTATTACCCCTAGGCACGGTTGGGTCTTAGAATTACGTCAAAACAATATTTTTGAATAACAAATTAGAAGAGATTTGTGCTGAGGAAAGTGTACCCTTCGTAAAGCTGTGGTCCGAATTCAATGATCCTAGCCTTTTTATAAAAGATGGGGTGCATTTTAATGAAATAGGTAATGCTAGGCTAGGTAGGTTAATAGACGAAAACGTGCGAAAGCTGTATAGGTCGAAGCCTTCTTTAAACGTTGTGGGTCCGGGAAACGCGGGCCCGACGTGATAAATAGTTTAAAACGCGGGCCCGTGGTAAAAAATAACTTAAACGTCTTTTATTGCAACGCGCGTAGTATTAGAAATAAATTAAATGAATTTAAGGCGGTAATTTATTCCGGCAACTATGATATAGTTGCTATCACTGAAACTTGGTTAAATACCGTGACTCGGGACTTGTTGGGGGAACTTGATATACCGGGTTTTAAACTCTACTAATGATAGGTTACATAGATTTGGAGGAGGCGTTTTGCTGTACATTCGTAATTCCCATAGGGCTATCGAGGTTAAGTTAGATTTTCCGGCAGCAATTAATGCGATCTGTGTTGAAGTTAGGGCGCGTAGTATTAGTTTTAGTTTTGTTGTTGTTTATAGACCTCCCGTTCAACCCCTCGATATAGATACTAGATTTTACTCACTTCTTGGTAATTTTATTGACAATCGGAATAGTATAATTGTCGGAGACTTTAACTGCCCTGATGTTAATTACGAGAATTTTACGGGTAATGAAGAGGGTTTGAGACTGGTTGAGTTTATGGACGATAACTTTTTACGACAGTGATAATATCTTAGATTTGGTGATGACGAACGGCGAGAATATAGTCGAAGGTTTAGAAGTAGGCGAGAGTTTAGGATGTAGCGATCATCAAATTCTTAGGTTTAAGTTATTGATAGAAAACACTAAGGATAGTAACGTAATAGAAGTCCCTGATTTTCGTAGGGCTAATTTTGATAGTTTTGCTGATAGGATGAGAGTATGGACTGGGATAACTTATTTATGGGTAATGACACAAATTTGCGTTGGGTGGCGTTTAAAGAAAGTTTTAGGAATATTGAAAGGGAGTTCATTCCTCGTAGGCCCAAGCGCGTTAGAAATCGTGATAGGCCGAAGTGGTGGACTAGGGAAGTAGGCGAGTTCATAAACGAGCGTAATAGAGCGTATAGACTTAAGCGCAATGGCCAGGTAGCTAATTTTAATAGATATATCGAGCTTAGACGTCAGGTTAAAAGATCAGTTAGGAATGCTAAGCGTAATTTAGAGATAGTTATAGCTGCGGATAGTAAACATAATCCAAAAAAAGTTTTTTGAATACGTAAATAATCGTAAGCCGGTAAAAGATAACATAGGCCCTCTAGTGGATGTAAATGGCGCTTTGGCTTCTGACGCTCAGGCGATGGCGGGTATTTTCAATAACTTTTTTGCGACAGTTTTTACCGTAGAAGACGTAAATAATGTCCCCGACGTTGACGATATCGTTCCATTTAGTAGCGAGACTATTTTAGATGAAATAACTGTTTACGAGGCTGAGATTGCGCATTATATCGATAGGCTAAAAGTTAGCAAGGCTCCAGGCCCTGACGCTTTTTATCCCAGACATTTGAAAGATTTGAAAGACGTTATCGTAGGCCCCTTAGCGAAGATTTTTAATCAGTCACTCGAAACGGGGATTATCCTGAAGACTTCAAATTAGCTAACGTCACGCCTATTTTTAAAAAAGGCGACCGCGCGGTAGCTAGCAATTATAGGCCCATTAGCTTAACGTCAATTGTCGGTAAACTTTTGGAATCCGTAGTTAGGGATCGTATTATTGATCCCTTAGAAAGTAGGGGTTTGATTAATAGTAGTCAGCACGGGTTTTGACGCCATAGGTCTTGTTTAACTAATTTGTTAGAATTTTATAACGAAATAGTGCGCGAATACGATAGGCATAGGGCAGCTGACGTTTTTATTTAGATTTCAAAAGGCGTTCGATACAGTTCCGCATAGGAGACTAATTGCGAAGGTTAAAGCGCACGGTATACGCGGTCAGGTAGCTAACTGGTTAGAAGAATGGCTTCGTGCTAGGAGACAGAGGGTCGTAGTTAATGGTAGTGAATCGGGGTGGTTAGAGGTAGGTAGCGGTGTCCCACAGGGTTCAGTGTTAGGCCCATTGTTATTCGTAATTTACATTAACGACATAGATGTAGGATTGACTAGTAACGTGTCAAAATTCGCGGACGATACTAAAATAGGCGGTAAGGTTGTTAACGAGGACGATAGAAATAGGATCCAAGACGATGTAGACAGGATTATGGAGTGGACGGATAAGTGGCAGATGCAATTTAACGTAGATAAATGTAAAGTTTTGCATATAGGTTCTCGCAACAATAATTACGCGTACACGATGGATGATAGGGTGTTAGCGAGCGTTGACGAGGAAGTAGATTTAGGCGTACGCGTAACTAAAGATTTAAAGGTTAGGAACCAGTGCCTGGAGTCTTGCGCAAAAGCTAGTAGGATGTTAGGCTGCATAGCGCGTAATTTCGAATTTAAATCGAAGGATATTATATTGCCCCTTTACAATTCCCTCGTCAGGCCTCATTTAGAATATGCCGTTCAGTTTTGGTGCCCGTACTTGCGTGAGGATATTGATAGGTTAGAAAGGGTTCAGCGTCGTGCCACGAAACTTATTCCGTCATTGCGCAATAAGCCTTATGAAGATAGGATTAAAGAGTTAGACTTGTATTCACTCGCAACTAGAAGATTAAGGGGGGAGCTTATTGAAGTTTTCAAAATTGTTAATAACATCGATAACGTAAATTTTGACAAACTGTTCACTTTCGATAATTAATACTCGCAATAACGGATTTAAGTTGCGTGGCAGACGTTTCATTACTAATATCGCTAAAAACTTCTTTACGTTTAAAGTAATTGATAAATGGAATAATCTTCCCGCGTCAGTCGTTCATTCTACCAGCGTTAATATGTTTAAGAACCGTCTTGACAGACATTTTAAAAGTATTAACGTTGTTTAAAATTAAAAAAAGAAAGTTAACAACAGGAGCTCTGGTGGTGGTGCTCGAGGATGAGTCTGTTGACGATGAATGCCAGCTTGTGACATGCCAGCGTGAGATGCCAGCAATAAAAAAAAAAAAAAAATATAAAAAAAATTAGACTAACACGAACGTAGATGTAGCTCGTAGCGTAAACTAACCCACTTTTTGTTTAACTGTACCTACTTTTTTTTTTTTCCCTTATCTCCTTTCTTTGCATGTCTGTAACTCTCTTTACTTGCATGTTTGTAGTTTGCATGGTATGACAGTGAGTTAAGACTGTGTTTGCATGGTTTGTAAGCGTTGTTATTTTACTTCTTTTCATCTTTCACCCCTCTCCTATTTTCTCCGACTATTTTTCTGACTTGTCGGCAGTGGCCGGCGGATGATGATGGTGAGACTTTTTTCCTCTTTTTCTGAATGAATGTTAACCCACGAATGATAGGTGTTGCTCCTTACTTAACCCCTTATTCTCCTCTCTTCTCTTAACCCCCTACTCTTTCCTTTCTCTCGGGCTAGCCTTAGAGTGGATCTTAGGGTCTTTGTTAGCCTTAGCTTCTCTAGATCTGTAGATATCGTTCAATACTAATTTTGTGCCCACATTACATCCGGTTGGCAAGTTATCTTTAAATACGACTAGAATACAATAAAAAACACGCACAAAGAGGTCATCGTTAGCCACAACATCATTATTAAATACAAGCTTATAAACACTCCCTTCCAGTCGGTTCAAGCTCTGAAATGACTATGAGCCACATGCAACGGATCGGCTCGACGGGAGGAGTGAGTCACACCATAAGCTAATGAAACGTGTACGGCGCTGTTCCAACGTGTAAGAGAATACTTGTATCCCATTATATTGGGTAGGTGTGTTGAGAAATTTTTCGGTACATAAAGCAATATCGGTTTTAATGTTTTATTACTCCCACTCCCAAGAATACGCACCAGACATTTTTGCATTGGGGGATTTTCACGAACTAAACACATTTTATTCACACTCCGGCGCACTATTTGAGAGAAACATATGACCATATTTTTCCTTTTGATTAGCATGCGATACTCCTCTCTAAATTCTGTTAAATATTCACGCAGACCTTTAGCCACAACCTCGCTACAAACCTCGTCATGATATATACAGGGCGTCCCAAAAAAATGTATTCACACTTTAACAGCTGATAGCTCAATTGATGTTTCTTTCTTTCTAAGTTAAACCCATTAGAATTAATAATGGCAGTCAGACTAAGCTTTGAACAAAGGAAATTCATTCTAAAATGCTACTGGAAGTGTGAAAACGCAGTTGAAGTGCAAAGACAGTTTAGGAGGGAGTTTCAAACAGATCCACCAACGCGACTTACCATCACTCGAATTAGAGATAAGTTTGAAGCCGATGGAACTGTTCAGAATGTCCACAAGAAGCGTTCCGGAAGACCACGGACATCGACAAGCCCCACAAAGCAAGAAAGAGTACTGGAAACGTATCACCAAAGTCCAAGAAAATCTGTGCGGCAAGCGAGTCGTGAGGTAGGAATTTCAGAATCGTCTGTCCAACGCATTTTGAAGCGCTGTCAATGGAAAAGTTACATTCCAAGATTAGTCCATGCTATTAATGAAGATGATCCGGACCGAAGAGTGGAGTATTGCGAGTGGTACTTGGCACGATGTGGATGTGGATTGGACGAAGGGGTTTCGTAGAATATCCTCCGCGTTCACCAGACCTCACACCACTAGACTTTTTTTATGGGGGATACTTAAAAGACAAAGTCTACGCTATAAAACCTGCAACAGTCGCTGAATTGAGAGCAGCCATTGAACGAGAATGCACACAAATACCAAACGAAATATTTCGTGATGTTTGCGATTCCATTGCTTCGCGTTATCAGCAGTGCCTGGACCAGAACGGACGTCAATTTGAAAACAGGCGTTGACAAAACAATTAAATAATGTCTGTAGATTCTATTACATTTTGAAAATGAAATGTATTTTAATAAACACTGCCTTTATAAGTATTTAAAGTGTGTATACATTTTTTTGGGACGCCCTGTATTAATGTAGTGGTAAAATACTTAAGATTCTCGCAGTCGCAGGGTACGAGTACTCGGTATGATGCAACATGACATAATATCGCTTGTCGCACCACATATCAACAAGACTCACTAACCATATCCGTTGCTTCTCTTCTTCACGTGTTGTTTCTTCTACTTCACGGTATATGTAAGCTTTTATAAAGTTTAGTCCTACAACCTAGTCAGTACATCACTTGTTCCACGAAATCCTGCAATGCTCTCGTCAGAATAGGCGTAGAGTATTTGTACCTCTTGTTCCTTCGCACGATTCAATGTAGCCTTAAAAGTATCAAAGGAGGGTGGAATAAGGAGCAAATTCAATAACCTTATCTTCACACTTTACCGAATACCACTTCATAAACGTCGAACACGCAATATTAAAGGAAGCCATTACTATTTTTCGTCTCGTCTACGTAGGGAAATGCACGTCTGAAACCCAGGGCTTGCAGCGATCAACTAAACACGCAGGGAAGAGATATGCACCGCTAGCAGCAGAAGTCACGTGACCAATCATACAGGTGGGCGGAGCTTAGAACTTTCTCCTGTACACACGCTGGGCGGAGCTTAGAATTTTCTCCTGTGTGCACACACACACACACACACACACACACACACACACAAAGGAGAAAGTGAAACGCTAATTGAAGTACGATTTATTTAATAAACGAAATATTCAAGGTGTATATATATTTACAAATACGTGTAATAAATAAATTAACAATAGACATCAAAGATTATGGTATCCAAAGGGTACGGTATCATAGGTACCAGGCACCTGGTAACGTTTCCTATAGGTGTTACGGTACACCTTTGTACCCCTAAGTTCCTTCACGCCCCCCAGTTTTTGCGCCGGAAAATTGTGGGTACCTACAGTTAGTTGGTGCGGCCGGTCGCCCTCATCATCATCCAAGCACATTAGATCCTTCAACGAATCAGAGTTAGCGACCTGCCGATTCGCCTGGTTGAGCGTGATACCCTTAGCCTTCACGATATATCTCATATTCTTCCCCACCCTCACCCGTACCCCATAAGTTTTTGGCCCTGTTGAGACAAAAGAGTCGGCGTATGCGATGTCTCCATACTCATCCTTGATCTCATCAGTCAACTCTCCGAGGAATTCACCAATAGGAGGCATGTATTCACCCTCCCTCTCTGTGAATATCACACTATCTGTATCGGCGCACAAAACCATCCTCCCAAGAGAATGCAATAGGCCCCAAAGTTTGATGCGTGCGTAGGCCGTTGTGAAGCTGGCTACAGGTATGTTTGTGACCCGTGAGGTATCTGTGTCCAAATCGGTATTGTTGTACTTTATTATGTAAGTATTACCTACATTCACGATCTCCATGACCTCTTTATCGGGAGCGTTGGGATAATCTCAGACTTCACTATAATTTTGTGCCAAATGAACGTTCCTTTTGCCAGTATTCTGTGCAAATTTTCCCCAAAGACTGTTTAGACAACTTTGCACTAAAGCGCTTGCCAGGGTTCTTTACAATTTGAGAACGGTCAAGCTATATACCTTCACGGTCACGGTAACGTTGAATATAGGCAGATTTTTCATCTTCGGTATCAACTCCTCGCGGATACCCTGATGCTTCGACGTTATCCTTCAAAAAAGCGTTTATATATGGCGTGAAAAGGTTGGGTAGCTTCTGAAACCTCTACACCTCATGTATCGTCAATATTCTGTAGCCATGGCGAACAGCTAGATCCAGCTCTGGACTTGTATATACACCTCTGATTTTAGTCTGGCTGGCTGTATGATTACATTCCCCATTGTTCTCGTCTGCGCACTTCACACACAAGGGAAACATGAGCTTGTGATCGATAACGACGGATAAGATCGGCATCCATAAAGCGCGTGGGAGGAGCACATCTACGAAAGAAAGGCCAAAATAGTACCCCTTCAAATTTGTTGAGAACACCTCGATGGTGGGCAGGTCAGGTCCCACCAGTTTCTCAGGTGCACCCACGGAGTACGGATTGTTCTTCATCACGTAGGGATACAAAAAACAGAAGTCGTAGTAATGGAGTTTCACGCCCTCCGTAGGGGGAAAGTATAGCTTGAAGGGATTTGTACGCCCTCCAAACAAGCTATCACCGCATTTGAGAGGATCCAGCACCATTGAACGTTTGATCGTGTTTATTTCTTCACGGTACTGTCCATCTGTTTCCATCCGTGCATCATAATCATGCTCCCACAAGACTTTGTGAGTGAACTAGGAGCCTATAAGTTGATCGCGGGTGCGAGTCCACGCAAGACTGTAGGCAGGAGATCTACCGTAGATATCTCCTACGATTCCACACTCAGGACGGTGGCATCCGTGCCACCAGCATCTGTTAAAGGATTACACAGTTTTCTCACCAGTGGCACGGTTTTCACTTAGACCATCAACCCAAAAAACACGACCATTAACCTTAATGGGTAGTTCACCCGTGTTGCGGGCATGCTTTATGTATACACCTGACTGCTGCTGTAGGTGTATGAGCCAGTAAATAGCCTTGTGCCCATAACTGCGGGGATTGTTTCTGTGGACAACGGCTAAGGTGTCTTTAGGCATGAAGTTATTCTTGCACACCGTAAAACATAATGAGGAGATAGTGGTTGCGACTTGCAACGGATCGCGTTTGAAACGGCCTATGTACATCCTTCTAAAGGCTTGGAAACATACTCTAAGCACGCGCACATCATTCACGCAATAACGCTCACATTCATCAGCTATATTATAAGGATTAGATTCATTAAAACTGTTGTAGTATCGGTCAAAATCACCACGTTCATCTGTACTCATACATTCATAGTTAAAGTAATGTTTCGGTGGAGGTAGTCCTACGTAATTTAAAGTTTCGCTAGTGAAGACTGCGTAAGGGAAATATCCTTTTGCAACTTCAGCGGCTACGCCCATCACCTTGGGTAGCTTTGCTAATTTACAAGGTGTGAATAATAAAGTGTCTTTAAACTGTACATTACCTCTTATTTGCATCTGTATTAGCTTGTTGCCTCTTTTCGATGGCTCACCTGTAAATATCTCGGATGACCCGTGCTCAAGCAACTCCTTATAAAGGAACTGTGTGTCAAATTTTGCCCCGTTATGGGCGAGAATATACACAGTCATTTTTTTTAACTTGTCCGCTAACTTGACAATATAGGACACAAAGAGTTTCACATGGCTATCGTGTGCAATCGTTTTAAAAACGTTTGTCCGTTTACCACATTTGTGACACTCATCACACTCGATCTCCATACACTCATCACGGATAGTCTGGCTTATAAGTAAATGTGGAATAACCTCTTTGGTTTCAGCGTTCGTGTATGTTTATATCGTAGTACACAGTTACACAACGGCCACAAATTCTCATTTTCCTGCACCTGCCAATTGATTTATGGAGCTCAAAACAGTTATTATTGAAAAATGTGCGTCTACACACATCACAATCCCTCTTCTCAGCTTCAACTACACGGCTTTCACATTTGGAGCTTTTACACTGTTCACATACCATGTGGCAATCTTTACAATGTTTCACTATATCATCCGCAAACTCGATACATCCCTTACACAAATCATGATGTCGTCCATATTTTCGACTTTAATCATAACTCGCGTAAAGGTCCCTTATATTACGGATGGGTAGATATGTTGTTCCTGACAGCCCTAAAATAAGTAGGGGTCTTGTACGATCTCTCACAATGCTTTTAAAAACATACACAGTCCTACGACGATCATCCATTCCAAATACAACTATACGAGCATTTATTTCCTGCTCTACCATTCTCAGCTCTTCAGGACCCATATTACATTCAAATTCAAGTTTACAGTCTACAGCTAGTTATAAATTGCAATGTATCAATGAAACCACCTCAGAAGGCTCGCCTACGGCGTTACAAGAACGTAATACGTGCACTCCTCGTAAAAGTCAACCTGTGGGGGAGAAAAAACGAATTATTGCACAAAGAGGAGGGTCATTCCTCCCCATCTTATTTTCAGTTTTGGGTCCTTTACTGACTAGATTAATATAATGAAGAAAGTGGTAGTGACTCCACGAGGTGTATGCTTCACTGCAAAGTTCAAAGAATTGAGAAAATTTTAGAAAGCAAAAGTTCAGGAAAGAGAAAAATGTACCTGGTGAAATGGCTACGATACCCAGAAAGCTTCAACACCTATATGAAAGCTGATGCAATAATGAAGCTTAAACAGTATGCAACATCGCGCCTAACCATTTCTACGTCACACTCCCGTCCTCCTCATCCCTCTCTGCACACCCTAACAACACACTAGCCAAGTTTGTAACAGAACTCCATGACCCCATTGAATTGGGTCGTGATACGTATGAGGTGGGTATGTGCGAAGTTCAGTTGAATACCCTTTTTTTAAGTATTAATTATATAGAACCCGTTTTTATGATTCTTCGAGACTGTAATGAGTGTGAAAAAGCCTGGGTAACTCGGGATGAAACCATGCGTACCGCCCTGACTGAGGATGCACGGTATTACAGTACAGGAGTAACACTAGGACCGGGTCACTATGGTGAGGCCGAGGATGTTGTGAGAGACTTAAACGTAAGTTTTGAAAGATCAAATCTTACGGGCGATTTATTATACGAAATCGTAAACAATGATCCCCATGCATGCACTGTGGCCTAAAGTCGCAGGCTAACCGAAAGACTTCACATTCCAGGAGAAGTTGTTTGTGAACGGGGTGGATATGAAAATAAAGCTCACCCACACGAATCCTGAGATCTGTTTAAATCTGGATGCTCATTAAGAAGAGGGAGAAAAACCCGTTGTGATTCACATCATGGAGACATACCTCCGCGTACGGCGAGTGAAATTAAGTTCACCAAAACAAATAGAAATTGAGAAAAATTTACTAAACGCCACAGTAAAATACCCAATTAACAGAGCACAGATCAAACTATACACGGTGCCAGCAGGGTTGGCATCGAAGCAGATAGAAAACATCGCCCTGGGAAATCTACATAAAAGGATATTAATCGGAATGCAGGACCATGCTTCGGTGAATGGAAAATATAAAAAGAGTGCCTTTAAATTCGCGAATTTCGACCTTAAAAATATAACTCTATACTTTAATGGCATTGCGTTGGGCGGGGCTATGGATATGAATTATTCATCAGACGCTGTGTTTCCGCTTTGCGCGAGAGCATATAGTAATCTGGTCCATATTGCAGGTGGTTGTGATGAGCTCGGGAGTGGGATAACTCAGAAAGAATTCGTCGATCAATTTAACCTTTATCTGTTTGACATCACATCTGACTTATCTGCTTGTGTAAATACACACTTAAGTCCACAACAGTGTGGAAACATCTCAGTCAGATTGGAATTCGCCAAGCCTATAAAAGCGCCTATAAGTGTACTAGTTTACCTCGAGTTACAAGCCCTAATAGAAGTAGACAGATTTAAGAGCGTTGTCACTGACTTTTAAAATGGATGAGAATACACTTCACAGAGTAATGAAGAGTGAACGAATCACACGTTCCAAATTTATCGGTGTGTTTGCGAAGAATGAAACATTGAAATTGCCATCTACGAGAAAGTGCGGTAGCCGTATTGTGAACACATGTTATTGGTGGTGAGGAGATTCATTGGTTTGCAATCTATTTTAGAAATAGGGACTGCATGTACTATTTTGATTCACTCGGCATTCAACCCTGGAGTGACCCTGTTATTGTAAAATTTCTCGATCAGTTGCATATTCGGTCCGTGTCACACTCAACGAAACGACGAAATGGTATGCAGACAGATAAAAAGCCGTTTTCCGATTATGCGTACTCGTTGTATAGTATGATGTTTTGTTCGTGTACATATATATTTGTAACCAATAATGTTAGTTTGTATATTCTATAGTTTAAGATGGTTATTGTACTAAAAACATAATTTCTTTCATTTAATAAATTGACGAAAATACATTGTGTCTTCCCCGAAAAAAAAGATCGAAACATAAAAAAAATACTTACATTATTTCGTTAATGATGTGACAATCGTTGGGTTGACTGCTCGGAAAATCTTCTACCTCCGTATTCAAGTCCACGACATGGGTTTCTTCAAAACGAAAAAATTGTATAACACGTGTCAAATCCTCATCGGACCTTAAAGGAGAAAGAATAATTCATTAGTTTATAATGAATCCTTTTTAATAAAAACCCAATTGTTTAAAACATATGCAGAGTATACATATAGTAAAGTATTACAATGTGACGATATCTTTGAGCCGCTCAGAGAAATTCCTTTAAAAGAAAATGCCGAATAACATTTATTACGGAATTTATAAAATTTAAAACATGCAAAATATTGCTATAAAAAAACTGAATGAATAAAAAACAGGACTTTAGCATAATATTAATTGCAAACTAATCTATAATTGCGAATACCTAAATGAAGCATTTTTAATGTGATGAGATGAATTACTACAACCCTCCATATATATATATGATGAAATAATCCAGAACAGTGCTCTTTCTCTTAATGACAGGCACGTTAAATAAATAACAAGTTTGCGAATAATTGGCTACAAAAAATAAAATTACAGGCACATAATTACTTACATTTTACGGCAGTCCCTTGCGTCGGATCGTAAGGAGCGTCATTGCAAATATCATCAACGGTTTGCGTTGGAAATATTCCATCCCGGTCAGCCGCGTTAAAAAGATTAATTGTGGACAACGCTACACTGTCACCATCTTGATATAAATCTGGTAAATTGTAAAGTTCTTGATTCATGGTGGAGGGAATGTTTATTCACTGGTGAAAATAACTACTGTGACTCACAGCTGAAAATATTTCCTTTTATATGCATGATCCCCAAGCACCACCCCAAAAGACTAATAGGCGGTTCGTAAGTTTAATGATTGGTTGTCAATGTAATTGGGCGGGTCCACGCTTTGGACGTCCTGATTGGTCGACTAATGGTGTTTTTATCTTCTCTCCGTAGATTTAATGCTCACATCGTGTACTGCCACTTGCAATCTCTACCTTGACAATATTTGCATTAATATTTTCGCCCATACTATTCTCGGTTTTCCCATTTTAGAACCCACCCCTTTATGCAATATCCATCGCCCCTTTGCAACATTGATGAACATTTGCCATCTGTATCACGACAATATTTTACATTATTATTTGCGGTCATACTATTCGATCCTCAACTGTGGTTCATGTATTCGGCATGACTTTTTACCTGCCAATTCTCATGTAGGAGTGTGATTAAGTTGTGTTTAGCTCGTGAAAATGAATGTCTGCTTAGGTTGGTAGATAAATGGGCGCCCTAGGTATCCTAGTGGTTAAGACGCTGGGGTGCTGATCGGTGGTTGAGAGATCGAATCCGGATGGTGACATTGTAATTTCTTGGTACATACAATCCCCGATGAGCCGGGTGTACCTATGTGAAGTGGAGAGTAAAAGAAGCCAACTCACCACTTCATCAGATCAACTCGAAAGAAGGGGCGATGAGCTTGACCTTCGTGTTGAAAATAGGGACCGCATGTATGTACTATTTTGATTCACTCGGGACTCAGTACTTATGGGATGTACCGTTTTTTTCGATCCATTTTTATATTTTTTTTTTTAATTTTGCTGTGACTACGACCATCATAAACAAACTCGGTAAATGAGTTCCAATATACTTCTGAAAAATTAAAGCTATGAATATTATATCCATATAGAATAAACAAAACTTTTTTTCTGTGTGTGTGTGTGTGTGTGTGTGTGTGTGTGTGCCTTCTTCAGTTTTTCGACTCTCTCTCTCTCTCTCTCTCTCTCTCTCTCTCTCTCTCTCTATATATATATATATATATATATATATATATATATATATATTTATTTATTTTTATTCAGTTTTATCTTCACTAGCAAAAGTAATTTTATTCAATTCCAATTGTTGAGTACTTCCAAAGTGCATGTGTGTTAATTTTGAGAAAAAAAATGTATAATAGTATTAATAATAATAAACCTTTCCATTTTTTCACTTTCATTCATTCATTTCATTTCAACAACAGAGACATTGACTATGAAGAATATACCATGCAAATTACACGCAAAGAAAAATAAGACATATAAACAACGAAGTTAATAAAATATAAAACATTTATATACAGTAACAGGAAAACAAATGCATGAGAGAGAAAGTAGGATGATGCGTGTCTTTGAGTGAAAGTTTGTCTACCGCATTCCAATGTGGCCAGTTTGCGGTCAGCCTTTGCGATCACTCAGCGATTCACCTGTTTCGAGCTTATACCGTTTTTCCTTCCATTCCTCGAATAAAAAGTTTTAACGAATGCATTCCTTTTGAATTATATGTAAGATGAATATTGTTCTTGTAGAATATTTAAAGTGTTTATTGTCAATTTAGTATAATGTAAATAATGAATTAATATTATGAACGAATTTTTCATTCATTTCGGACAATAATCTATATTTTTCACTCCACCTTAGACCTACAGTATACGCAATAGGCACACGAGGGGGGCGAGGGGAGGGGTTATGTTTGAATGTAATCTACGTTTTTCACTCCACCTTAGACCTACAGTATACACAATAGACACACGGGGGGCTTATGTTTGAATGTAATCTAATTTTTAACAATGATTTCGAAATAAAGTCAATAATGTTTGTGTGTGTGTGTGTCGTCTTCAGTTTTTCGAGCATTAACTCTCTCTCTCTCTCTCTCTCTCTCTCTCTCTCTCTCTCTGTATAAATAGAAATTAGATTCAGTTAGATATATAGAAAGGATTGTCAACAGTAAATAGACACAGTATACATTCTAAGGTGTAAGAATAAATGAAAGCGTTTCATGAATTATAGGTAAATTGAATATTATTCTTAGAGAATATGTTATAGGAATAATGTACAATATAAAGAGTCCTGTGTATTTCTTTTATTATTAATATTAAGTTGAACGATTTCTTTTGCTAAGCCATGGATGAATTGTCTAGTTCTGAAGTACAAGATGTCAAGTAGCATTGTTTTTGAACCATTTCGCTGAAATTTATTTATAAAAAATATAGAAGGTGTATAGAAAGGCTTGTCAAAAGTAAATAGACACAGTATACATTCTAAGGTGTAAGAATAAATGAAAGCGTTTCATGAATTATATGTAAATTGAATATTATTCTTAGAGAATATGTTATTGGAATAATGTACAATGTAAAGAGTCCTGTGTATTTCTTTTATTATTAATATTAAGTTGAACGATTTCTCTTGCTACGCCATGGATTAATTGTTTAGTGTATTTCTTTTATTGTTAATATTGGGAATCGTTTAAATAATTAGTTCTCTTGCTGAACAATTTAAAGAGAAAGTCGCTCTTGCCTTTAATAAATAAATAAATAAGTGGAAACTCGTCTAAATAAGTTAAAATAAATGGCGCAACCTGGCAATTCACCTTACTAAAGTATACCTGAACAATTAAAAAACACTATTTGGCAACTCGTGTAAATAAAATTAAAATAAATGGTGGTATCAAGCAACTCACCCTAATAAGGTATACCTGAACAATTAAAAAAACACTATTTGGCAACTCATCTAAATAAATATATAGTGCTTTCTGGTAACCCCTCCATATATAAATAAGTGATATCTGGCAACTCACAACCCTCTATATAACCGCTGCTTGGCCCCTGGACGCACATAATGCGTCGGACTCCGGTGGAATAAAGAACTCTTTCTCTCTCTCCTTCTTAGGTTAAGGCTTAGGTTAGGTTTCCCTTTGGGGGGGTGAGGACATCCCACTTCTCCCCCAAATACCTCCTTCTCCTTTCTCTTCCTCTCTTAGGTTAAGGTTACCGCTTTGGGGGGAGGTCATCCTCCCTTCTACCCCCGAAGATCCCTTCCCCTTTGCAGCATTGATTTGTTGCATAACCCTTCCCCCATTTGCATAACCCCTCCCCTTCATTGCATAACCCCTCCCCCTTCAGTGCATAACCCCCTTTGCTGCATAACCCCTTTGCAACATCTTGCAACACTGATCAGCATTTGCATTGCATTGCAATATTCTTGCACTCGTCCATTTTGTACCCATACTACTCTCCTCCTCTCGTATACTGATGATAGGAAAGCGTCAATGAGGTCTTTCTGTGTTGGAGAAGTTTATATATATATATATACACGTATATATATATATATATATATATATATATATATATATGAACATTATTTCACGAAAGTAACACGTGAAAACACGTGAAAAGGACCACGAAGGAAAGGAAACAGAATGGTGCTCAAGCGCTTTCGTCTAATGACATCCTCAGGAACACAGGATCCATGTGTTCCTGAGGACGTCATTAGACGAAAGCGCTTGAGCACCACTTTGTGTTTCCTTTCCTTCGTGGTTCTTTCGTTATATATATATATATATATATATATATATATACAGATATATATATATACATACATATATATACACAGCATATATATATATATATATATATATATATATATATATATATATATATATATATAATATGGGATTGAACTCAGAATGGTCCCTGAGGTTTTTTCATGATAGACACAGACCGTGCTGGTGAGGGAAGCTATATTTTTGGGGCCTCTTTGCGAGTGAATCAGAACTCGTAATTCTCCTACATACGAGCAGAATCGAATGCCCTTTGTCTAACCATTACACCAAGGGTCTCTCGAGAATCAGAACTCGTAATTCTCCTACATACGAGCGGAATCGAATACCCTTTGTCTGACCGGCAATCAGATGATCCTGGGTTCGGTTCCCGGGAGGTGCCTCATTTTTCATTACTTGTTTTCTCTCCTCTTTTTTGTGCGAACACTCTTCTAAACAAGCGTCGTTCTTTACATTAATTATACTGTGTGTCTTTACAGTTAAAATGTGTGTGTGTGTGTACGGCATGAGAAGGTGCCCCCTCAAAGGGCATTCGATTCCGCTCGTATGTAAGAGAATTACGAGTTCTGATTCTTGAGAGGCCTTTGGTGTAATGGTTAGCATGTCTGACGGGCAATCGGATGATCCTGGGTTCGATTTCCGGGAGGTGCCTCATTTTTCATTACTTGTTTTCTCTCCTCTTCTTGTGCGGACACTCATCTAACAAGCGTCGTTTTATATATATATATATATATATATATATATATATATTATGGTCCTGGATAACTTAGTGGTTAAGACGTTGGGCTGCTGATCAGTAGGTCGTGAGATGGAGTCCTGGCTTGGAATGTCATTTCAGATTCCTTGACGGGTCATGATTCCGATTCCACGTTGAGCTGTAGCTACAGTTCAAGGTGAAATGAAAACCTTGACCTTTATCAGAATGAACAAGTGTTACAAACTGACGAAAATAGCATAAACAGCGGATACGAATTTCGATATTCTTTAAACTGTGATAACACGGAGCATGGTTGCTTTTATTGGTGATGAACTACATATGGAAGTTTCGTCAGTACATTGGCCCACTATTTACTTGGCAATGCTGCTGCGACTGGTTCATACCTTGAAATGGGAGTATGGACGGAATGGTGTTCTATGCTGTGTAATATATGAAAATTTTCATTAGTGATGTGCCGATTCCAAAATTTAGCTGATGTCGATGCCGATTCTTTGCCTATATTTTAGAAAATCATTCCTTTCATAAACTTCACTAATCTAATGTGAAAACGTTCAATTTTTATTTTTTACATTTCATTTTTACATTTATTTTTTACATGCTTTTCCTTAGCTCACTCCCCAATATACAGCATCAGAATTTATTACTCATATACAGTAGCTATACGTTAAATTATGTTAAAAAAATTTATTACTCAGTAAAATGATAAAATAATTTTATTTTAATTTCATAAATTGAATACCAATATTTAAAGCAATTGGTTTTCCTTATATTGAAGGTATTTTCTTTCTTCAACAATAAACAACAACAACAAAAATTTTCATTAAAATTCCAAGTCCCTGGTGGCCAATTTAAGGAAAAAATCTATATAAAATTTGGATTTACGAAATTATGAAAATACTGTACTTAAAATAAAGGCTAAATTTGGCCGATATCGATGCAAAAAAAAAAGGCCGAGTCTGTCTGTGCCGATGCAGATTAATCGGTACACCACTATTTTTCACCTTACGTCCCTTTAAGCCTGGTTACGATTGTGTAAAGTATTGATTACTAACATATATATATATATATATTAATGGTGTACCAATTAATCGGCAGCGGCACTGGCAGAATCGGTCATTTTTTTAAATTTTTAAATTTTCGTTACAAAACCAAACCTATATTTATAGAAAACCGAACATAGAAAAAACTATTTATGATAATTTATACTTAGTTCAAAGTATAATTATATAAAAATATTTTATATTCACGAAAAAAGCAAAACTCAATAAGTTATGTTGTCCATAAATTTACATTTTCTTTAACTCGCTAATCTCTAAATAGTGTAAACTATTGTAATCTTTTACTCTATATTAATATCATTTCAGCTACGAATACACTGTATTGTGGAGTGAGCTAAAAAAAGCATTTAAACAAATTTGAAATTTAAAAATATGAAAATTGAAAGTTTTCACATTAGATTAGTAAAATTTATGAAGGGAATTGATTTTTTAAAATCTAGGCAAAGAATTGACATCGGTATCGGCATTTTTTCGTATCATCGGCATCTGCATCAGCACATCAGTAATATATATATATACATAATATATATATATATATACAGGGTGAGTCACGACGAAATGTCATAACTTCGGGAGCTTATAGCTAAGGTCATTCCCAGTCAAAAACTTCATATGAACATAGGTCCGATTCTTAACGGTTATGGAGCTATGGATGTTTGAATTTCAAGCATGCGCATGTGTGACCTTGAACTGAATTGACAGTTACTTACCGAACCGAACTAACTACGCAGTAGAATGGTGTGTTTCACAGCGTGCAGTTCAGGTTTTGTGCGTTCAGTATACCTTTTACGTTTTCAAATGCCGAATATGCCGATATGGTGTATGTTTACGGATTTGGCGATGGACATAATACTGCTGCTGTCACTGAATACCAGCGACGTTTTCCAAATCGAGGAATTCCAGATCGAAGAGTGTTTAGCAATGTTTTCCGGAGATTGTGAGAGAGCGGTTCATTTCCGAGCGTTACTGTTTTATCTGAGTATCTGGTACAACAAGATGAGGCTGAACAGGAAAACATTATTCAGATGGTACAGCGGAGTCCTCATGTTAGTACGCGAAGGATTTCCACACGTCTTAGAGTTCCTCAAACGAGAGTATGTAGAACGTTACACGAAGAAGGTATGTATCCATACCACGTTCAGCACCTCCAAACTGGGGATCGTGTCCAGCGGCTGGAATTTTGTAATTCGCTCAATGCCGAGCGACAATTGCATCGATACGTCTTGTTCTGTGATGAAGCTCAATTTACCCTCGACGGTGTCAACAACACTCGCCATTCACATGTGTGGTCAGAAATGAATCCTCATGCCATTGTGGAAAGTAATTTTCAACATCGGTTCAGTGTCAATGTGTGGTGCGGTGTGGTATTCTCTACGGTCAGCTGATTGGTCCGTTTATCTTCAAAGGTGGTATTACAGGTGACATTTATCTACGATTTCTGCAAGTCGAACTGCCGCCACTGTTAGAAGATGTACCTTTGGCAACACGATTGCGTATGTACTTCCAACAAGACGGAGCTCCTCCCCATTTTAGCCGTGCAGTGAGAAAACATCTCGATGATCGCTTCCCTGGTCGATGGATCGATCGTGGTGATGCATAAAATTGGCCACCGAGGTCTCCGGACCTAACCCCTCTAGACTGTTATCTGTGGGAGCGCATGAAAGAGCTGGTGTACCAGAGAAAAGTGAAAACACGAGATGTATTGCTCCGTCCCATTTTGGATGCTGCAGCCCTCATTGAGGACAATCATAATGAACTAATTCGAGCTACATGCGCGATTCATACACGAGTTGCGATGTATAGTGAGGCCGAGGGTAGTCATTTTGAAAAGTTATTGTAAATTCATGAATAAGAACTTTAGCAGCTATTTGTTCCCTTGTTCTTATTTTTAAGCATTCCAACATCCATAGCTCCATAACCGTTAAGAATCGAACCTATATTCATGACTTTTTGACTGGGAATGAGCTCAGTATAAGCTCCCGAAGTTATGACATTTCGTCGTGACTCACCCTGTATATATATATATATATATATATATATATATATATGTGTGTGTGTGTGTGTGTGTGTGTATATATATATATATATATATTACACACAGACAGTGCATGAAACGAGGAACTCTTCTGAGAAAATTAAATCCACTATAGTTCGAATAACAAATGGTAAATGACAAATACTATAGTTTTTCTTTTTCATGATGTTAGCCCGACGTGGGCAACGGGTCACTCGCAAAGAGGCCCCAAAATATGGCTTCCCTCGCCAGATATCTGCAAAGCAGATAGGATCCAGCTTTGGGACAGGATCTAGGGTTTACAGCTGCACCTAGCCTACTTCTTCTTTCTTTTTTGACGTTACAAGAGGTTAAATTAGAGTTGTGGGAGAGATGTTAGAAAGTGGGGAAAAGGGAAATATAGGGGAAGGGTTGATAGGGACTCAGGCTCACCAATGATGATGCGCAGGTTTTTTATTTTTTTTTATTTTTTTATTTTTTTTTTTTACATGGGTTAGGTGAGGTGATAGGTGATTCATCTCCCTTGTGCGTTCAAGCTTTTGTAAGGTGCTTGGTTTGTTTGCTTAGAGTTTGGGTATTCTGTCACTTCTTTTTTTTTTACGTTTATTTATTTATTTATTTTCATTTATTTATTTATTGATTTATTTATTTTTATTTATTTTATTTTATTTATTATTTTTTTTTTTATTTTTATTTTTTTTAATAGTTTTATCTTCTGTGAGGGTACAAATAGTGCCGTTGTTGGGGGTTTCTGCTGCGGGGTAGACGTCTCTTGAAGAGGGGGTATTTTTTTCCCGCGGCGTGGTCTAATGTCGAGTTCTGCATAGGTCTGTGGCGATATGTTTCGGACCTTGGTCCAAATTTTCCCCGCCCTGTTGTGTAGGAGCACATTTAAGGCAGGTAATTTGGTTTGTTGGTGCAGGACCACGGCGAGATTCCGTCGCTGATTCGCTTATCCAGGATAAATCTTGTTCCAGCGTTTTGTATTCTTTGTAGCACCATCAAATTTGTATCGTTCGTTGTATGTAGTGGTATTGCCGGGTATTCGAGAACTGACCTGACGAGCGCCGTGTGCAGTAATTTCTTGTTTTTGGTCGAAAGTCCTCTGAAGCGGTAGAGTTTCTTGAGCTCTATTTTGGCATTGGTTGAACTTGATATAGTGTGGTTTTTGTAGCCAAAACTGTTAATGGTCAGGCCAAGTGCTGTTCCTTGTTGCTTGTAGGACTGGATTCGGTTGTTTATTCGTGGTTCGTGAGCCTTCCTACGCCCAATGTTAATTACTGTGAATTTTTGTTGGTTTGTCTGAATTTTCCATTGTCTCTCGAATTCGGTGATTCTGTCAATTTGACGCCTCAGCCAGTTGGCGTGGTGTTTTTATCTAGGTTTGACGTTACCATTTGCATGATGTCGTCCGCGTAGATGATATCTCGAGTGTGAGGAAGGGGTGGAGGCATTTGGGCGCTGTAAAGGTTATAAAGAGCTGGCGAAAGTACTGTGCCCTGGGGCACTCCTGCCCGGATGTCGAAGAGCGGGCCAGAGTAGGTCTTGTGATGGACGTAAGCTTTTCGGTCTTTCAGGAAGTTACACAGGATTTTTTCTAGGTTTGCGTCCAAACTTTGTTCGAGGATGCGATATTGTAATCCTTGGTGCCACACTTTGTCGAAGGCGGCCTTCACGTCTCTTAGTACCAGCGAGACTTCTGCTGAATGCTAGTTTGTTTGCAACGGTTTTGTGTAGCATTGCCAGGGCTGTGGCTGTGCCTCTCTTTTTCCTGAATCCATGTTAGGCGTCTGAAAGTGCGCCGTTGACCGTGAGGTGGAAGTTCAGTTTTCGAAGGAGTATTTTTTCCAGGGCTTTGCCGAGTACCTCTAACAGGCTAATAGGTCTATAATTCTCGATGTGCGCTGTAGATTTTCCTTCTTTGGGGACCATGATGATTTTTGCAGTTTTTAGTGTTTTAGGGAAGTATCCGATGGAGAGACAGGCGCTAAATATGTTTGCTATTTCTTCGTGGATGTTGGGGGGCGACTTTTGGAGCAGTGTTTTCGTGATTCCAGAGGGGCCAGGTGCCTTTTCTTTGAAGAGGTTTACTGTGTCTGTGACCTCTCTCATTGTGATTCTGAAGTTGGCGTTTAGGGGTTCTGCCCTATCCGTCGGTAGAAGCCTGTCGTAGTTGTCTTCCAGCCATTGGTTGACCCTTGTTTCATTATTTTCGTTGAACAGGTCATTTTCTTCGTTACTTATGTTGAACGCTCTTCTGAGACGATTTCGGAAGCTTTCCGCTATTTCTTGATCCGAGTTGAGAGGTCTTCCGTTTTCATTTCGGATTGTCTTGAATTTTTCAGCTTTAGAAGTTCCTTTTAGTTTACTGATCCGGGACCAAAAGATTTTGGGGTCTCTTTCTACGTATATCTTGTCGACGAGCGCGTTTCACATGTCATGTTCTTTTTCAATCCACAGTCTTCGCAGTCGAGCCCTTAGGATGTTGTATTGTAGTTGTTGGGCAGGTAGTTTATGCCATTATCCATCTGGTTCCTGATGTCGTTCAGTTGGCGTGTGATGGCGTCGGTTTCTTCGTCGGAGGAGGGGTGGGACAGAATGTGGTGGGTGATGATAGGGACGTGGTTTGCCGTAGCAGCATCGATTACTGTAGTCCCACAGCCACTCAGTTCTAGAATACACTAGAAAAATGTATGGTCATTATGCAGAAAATGACATGGCCTGAAGTTGAATTAAAAAATACATTTTTCTAGTGTATTTTGGTGTGCTCTGTTCAAATATAACCTTAATTTCCTGTGCAAATGTAAAGAAATAAGAATTTGTTTACATTATTTCGGAGTCATATTTCGTCATATTTGCACAGGAAATGAAGGTTATATTTCAACAGAGCACACCAAAATACGCTAGAAAAATGTATTTTTTATTTCAACTTCAGGCCATGTCATTTTCGTTTTCGTCATTTTCGTTTAAACTAACGAAAATATCACTACTTAACCTAACCAATCATCAAGGGTGTACAGTTGACCTAACCGGGCATTCAGTTGACCTAACCGGGCATTCAGTTGGCCTAACCGGGCATTCAGTTGGCCTAACCGGGCATTCAGTTGGCCTAAAAGGTTAATATTGGTTATTTCACCTAAATATCTTTTGATCTTTTCGTATTAGGCACTCACTGTCACATTTCGGGCAAGTTAAGGATGAGAGAATAACGCCGTAATTGATAAGAACATCCAATGCTTTCTCTTCATCTAGGGCACATGACGAATCAAGTTCTCAAAGTCAGAAACCACACGAACAGCACGTCATAATTCTATCACAAACACGACCAAACTGAATCCAATTAGAAAAAAAAATAGACAGAACAGAAACCAACCAACTAATTAAGTCGCAGAGTAGCGAAAAAATAGCCCAATCAGAAAAATATTTTATGAAAAAAGTACATTATAGCCAAAACAGGAAATATTCACAATAAAAATGTAACTTGTAATTTTTTCTATAATCTTGCATTTCCACAGGAAACGGATAACATTAAGAAAGAGCGACTAAAAATACATTATATAAACTTAGTCTCCATTGCCGGGGCAGGCCATGTCACTTTATGCATAATGACCAAAAAGGCTATCTGGAATTTATTGATAATTTTATTTTTTTTAAATAAAACAAAATAAGGATGACCTGAAGATCAGGGCCCCCAGCCTTCTTTAGTTAGCTTTATAAGGCTAACTAACGAAAATATCACGACCTAACCTAACCAGTCGTCAAGGGCGTACAGTTGACCTAACGATTGGTTAGGTTAGGTCGTGATATTTTTGTTAGTTAGCCTTATAAGGCTAACTAACGAAGGCTGGGGGCCCTGATCTTCAGGTGATTCCAAAATAATTATTAACTTTAACCGATGGTTAAATTCTACAAATCTATCCATATATTCATCAATTTTACATGATTAGATTTTGTTTCAATTCGTTACTGTTCTGAATGAGTGTGATCGCGTATGCGTATTGAGGGCATCTCGCTTCGATATAAATATTAAACAGTCTCTTATACTTTGTGAATTATTGCATAAAGTCCACTGAGACTCCTGAAGTGTATAGTGTTGCAACATTTATGTAGTGCGTAAATTCAACGAATAAAAGGAGTTTGCAATTTGCATTTTGAATTTTATCTAAGTTTTAAATAGGTCATAAAGTTTAAGAAGTTTTAATTTTCATTTAAACTTAAATTTTCTGTTAAACAAAATTGCATATAAAATTTTTTTGTTAAAAAGACACGATGTATATTAATCTTTTAAGTTAAATTATGCTCAAGCCAGATTAGAGATAAGGGATTTTTTTGGCTATGCATATTTTCCGTGTATTTAATGTGTTCGTGATTACTTAACGTACAGTATAATATAATCAGTGAAGAGGGCCAGAAAATGGCACAGTGTTCACCAGGCCCTCTCAAAGGTCCAGAGAGACCCGGGCCACTTCCAGCTTTTGAGGCCCATAGCTAAACCCAATTATTACTTTCACTGCAAAACATTATATTCAAGCCTGAAAGTTTCTAAATTTGAGAACTCCCTTAAGCTTGAGGCCCAGGCCAAATAGCCCTCCTAGCCCCCATCTGATAGGCCCTGGTGTTCACGCCCGCGGACGATTACTTACGTATGGTGTATATACACAAAACTTCGTAATACAATTAATGTGTAAAAAAAAAGAATCTTGATACTACATATCGCAATGCTACAAAAGGAACAAGAAGTGAAATTTACAGTTTATGCATGGTACGTACACAGAATCCAATTTTTTTGTTGTTGTTGTTATTAGAACCCATATACGATTAATTCCAACTTGGAGTTATTCTCATTCCCATTCGTAGTCCAAAAGTGGGAATTTCAGAATTTCGGATTTGGGAAAGGGTAAAGGCCAAGGGGGCATTTTCTATGAAGAATAAAGTTGGGAATCCTATACAGTGGCAGTGGGAACAGATTGATTTGAGAATTGCCTTGTTTGTAGATTCCCACTGTCGGATTTCTCATTCTTGGTCAAAGACTGAACTGGAAATGATGGGAATTAGGAAGAGGGTAAATATTAAAAACACGCCGGCGAAATGTTTTTTTTTTTGCGTAAAAATAGGTGTTCTGATGTATTTTGTGGTGCTTTGTTCAAATATGACTTTCGAAACGAAGGTCATGGTACTTTTCCGTTATACCCCCCGCAATTTCTTCTTTCCTGGTTCGGTCAACTGTGTACACCCTTGAAAATTGATTAGGTTAAGTCATGATATTTTCGTTAAAACTAACGAATATTTTAACGAAAATATCACAACTTAACCTAACCATTTGTCAAGGGCGTACAGTTGACCGAACGGGAAAGAAGACATTGCGTGGGTATAACGGAAAAGCACCAAGGTTATATTTGAACAAAGCATTATGAGGAACCTAACCTAACCTAATCTAGAACCATTTGCGATTCAAACAATCGCAAATGATTGTAGATTAGGCTAGGTTAGGTTCCTAATATAATTTTCAGTGTTCTTTCCTAATATCGGTGTATTTTTTGTCAGAAATGCTCCCACTAAAAATTGTAAGGAAACCTAACCTAAACTAGAATCAGTGGCGATTGAAACGAAAGTCATATTTGAACAAAGCACCACAAAATACATCCCTATTTTTATGCAAAAGAACATCCGCCGGTGTGTTTCCAATATACTCTACTGTACGTCATCACACACACACAGACACACACACACACACACACAACATATATATATATATATATATATATATATATATATATATATATATGCAGGGACGTTTCTAGCCATTAGAGGGCCCTAAGCAGTATACCCATTTGAGGCCCCACCCCCTCCATCCACCAACTCACGCCTTACTACATCACCTCAGCACACACAAAAAATGGCTGTTAATAAAAAACAATTATGAAACAATTTTAATGAAACATTTATGTCCAAAACAACAAATATGTACTTTCAGAAGACAAACAGAAAAAATACTCTTCATGAAATTCCTGAAAATTAGCTTATACATTATTTAGAATAAATGACACAGAACTATGTATAAAAAAAATAATGCAATTATCAACTACCAAACAATTACTAACTCTACGATACAATTGTAGAAATACTAGAAAAATACTAGAAAAATACAATACTAGAAAAATTAAGCATTTATGAAAGTATAAGCATATAGTAAGAATAAAGTTAAATAATATAGAAATAAGATCTCACAATAGTTATTTACACATAACGACCAAAACGTTTCATTTGTCTCCGTTTTATCACATTTCTCTCATACAAAAACTTTAATACGACAATAATAATAATAATAATAATAATAAGGATAATAATAATAATAACAATAATGTTAATAATAACTTCAGCTATATTCCTATTCTTGCCTACTGAGGTATGACCTGGGAGCCTGTCTAGGGGCCCCCTAGTAGCAGCGGGACCCTAAGCGGCCGCTTAGTCTGCTTATGCCAGGAAACGGCCCTGCATATATGGGTAGAAAAGTCTTTACATACAAATAATTTTAATAATAAATAAGTTCCAATGATATTACTGCAGTCTATGCGATACTTTCCAAAGCAACTATACAAGGCCAGGAATGACCCTAGCTAGAACAGGAAGGCCCTAGGCGCTAGCCCCAGTCACCGCCATGTCAGTAAGGATGGAAAATAGCAATGAAGAAAAAGTGTATCTTATATCGTGGGCTATTTCTTATAATAATTGTGAAGAAAGTTTGAGTTTATTTCAAGAAAAATATAATAAACCACCACCAAATGCAACCACTCTTCGATACTGGAAGCTAAAACTTTTAGAAACAGGAAGCCCACTAACGGCGACAGGAGACAACAACAAAGAAAATGTCCTCACCACTTTTCAAGTCGATCTAACAACTTCACCGAGAAAAGTCGCACAGGAATTGGGTATTTCTAAATTTTCAGTAGCAAATACTGAAATCACAGGTGTGCCACGATTACAAACCCATTTACTCTCAGCTCATATACGACGATGATTCTGATAGACGGCTGCAGTTTGCTGAAACAATGAGACAAATGTTCAACAGTGATCCAGATTTCGTTCGAAAGATCAAATTTTCAGATGAATGTGTGTTCGGTTCAATGAGTAAAGGAAACAAACAACGTTCACTACTAGGCGAAAGAAAAAAATCCCAAAATACGAATGAGAAAACCCGTTAAACCGGCTACACTAACAGTTTGGGCGTGTATTGGTTATTGAGGACGCGTTTCCTTTGACATATCGAGAGATACGATGGATGGAAAACGCTATTGCTAGGTTTTACCACTGTTTACTAATGGCGTTAGCAGGAATTGGCTTTAGTAATGTGATGGAGCGCCGCTACATTACTCTGCAGCTGTCCATGAGATGCTGGATACGAACCCTGAAGGAAGATAACTTGGGTGCCGAGGTCCCATCGAGTGGTCAGCCAGATCATCTGATTTAACACCATGTGATTTCTGGCTTTGAACTTATTTGCATGACAACATGACAAATGGTTTCATCTATTCAAATGTGAATGCCCTTGTCCGCAGAATAGAAGAACAACTGAAAAGAATCCCACTCAATATGTTCAGAAGTACAATAAAAAGTTTCAGAGAGAGAATCCACAAATGTATGATAGCGGATAGAGAACTTTTTGAAGATTAAATTGCAATTTAACAAAATATTTGTGAATAAAATTCCTATAGACTTTTTGTTTGATTTATTTCATCATTTGAACACCTATCTGTATAATGTTGTTCACTAAATAGCTGTATATGTCTAAAATATTTGGACAGTAGGTTCAAAAATTCTTAAAATATATTCCCAACGGCATAACAGTTATCAAAATATATTAAAAACCAATTAAAACATAACCACAAACCAACCAAAATCAACGAAAATAAATAATTAATTCATATTCGATCATAATAATTATGTATTCTATGAAAAGTCTATATAAATCCACAATATATGCGTATATATACTGTTTCGTTTTCTTCCGAAATGGTATAAACCAACTACGAAGTTTCTAGAAGCTTCTCGAAGAAGCGGAAGTCGTACGTTAGATTAGTTTCTTAGGAGGCTATTCTCAGCCTTCGCTTTGTGAGGAAGTCTCCAGTTTGCCCTGATTCAAAGTGTTCAGTTAGGAAATTTATTTGCTTTTAGCTTTGATTTAAAGCTTTAGCAGTTTAATTAAGTCTAAAATCTAAAAGCACAAAAAAATGACACTAGATTTATCTAAATTATTTTTCTTGTATAATAATTCAGTTTAGGAGTAATTGAATTGTTAGGTTAGGCTAGTTTCTTAGGATCAAATCATTGAGGACTGTAAGTAATCAATGCTTTAATTATTTGTTGGCTTTGTGTTTAAGGTAAGCACATTCTGGTATAAATACATTCTGGTCAATACATTTAAATTTGACTATTATTTATCCAAGATTTATCTTGGAACAAAATCTATAACATTTTCTATAAGTATAATCCAAGCTTAGTATTCAAAACTTTAAAATCTGTTAAGAAAGGTGGGTCCCTTCATTTTGCCTGACCTATCATAGCATAACAATCATTCCTTACACTGGTATGCATCAATTTTGCTGTCAAGGGTTTTGGAAGTGATTCTTATAGAGGTTTTCCTGCTGATTTCGAATCTGCAATCCGTTTTTCTCAATCAGCTCAGGTTATCCGGCTATGGCCTCGTAAGTAAAATAGAATTTTTCGTGATTTTGTCAAAGCGGAATTGGAACAGTAACATCTATCATCACTTGTTTCACTTGTATAATATCTTTTTTTACTTTTCAGGCATATAGATAAAATATTTCATAATGAATAGAGCGTGTAAAAATGATCCCAATAGATTCTGCTACATATGTGGGACGGTTACCATGCCAAATAACCAGTCCCAAATCACTAAATTTGTGAAGACAATGTATAGAGCATACTTTGGAATTAAGCTAGGGGACCAGGACAAAATTTCGCCCCTCATATGTGCTGCAAGACGTGCATTGAAAATTTGAGAAGATGGAGCAAAGGCAGAGCGAAATCTTTGCCTTTTGGAATTCCCATGATTTGGAGAGAAGGAAAGGATCGCGTGACAGATTGCTATTTCTGCATGACAAACCTCCAAGGTGGGCTTATAAATTTATTTTTCTTAAATATTTTGAAATCCTCGTATGAAACTTGACATAATATTCACCATAATGTAATATTCACCATATATAGCATAATATTCACCATAATGGTAATCATACATTTACATATACATATTGCTATAGAAAATACATTTACACATACATATTGTTTACAAGTTACATTTACATATAAAATGATTGTATATTTTCTTTCTTTTTCATTCATATTGTCCCCGAAGGGACAATATGAATGAAAAAGAAAGAAAATATACAGACTCCATCGACCTATTTCATATCTTACAGACCGCAGCCTTCCCTCACGAGCCGCCACTGTCTGAATGCTTCTTTCTATTTCATATGCAAGTTTTATATCCATGTTTCTGTGTTTCTATTTTCAGGAGTTAGCAAGAAGAATAAACACATTGTTGTATACCCTGACACTCCTTCTGCTATGAGACCTGTACCCCATGGTCCTGGAATTCCAATACCCGACCCACCTCAAACCCTGGACTTCGATGATTCTGATGATGAATCAATGACCAATGCCAATGACCAGTCCCAGTCGTATATACCTCAAAAACCGCTTCAAATGAGCCGAGGCCTCTCAACCAGGCCAAACTTAATGATCTTACCAGGGATTTAGGACTTTCCAAATTAGCTGCCGAGATCTTGGGCTCACGACTTCGAGAGGACAACTTGCTGGCTCCGGGAACAACATTCTCCTGGTATAGGAAACGAGAGGAAGAATTCCGCAAGTTTTTTGCAGTGCACGAAAATACCTCTTCCTTAGTGTACTGCTGCAATGTTGAGGGGCTAATCGAATCCTTGGGCCTGCCATATAACGCATCAGAATGGAGGCTATTTATAGACTCGTCTAAACGAAGTTTGAAAGCAGTACTTCTCAACATTGGGAATAGGGTTGCATCAGTCCCTGTAGCACATTCCGTACAACTTACTGAGAGCTACGATAACATGAAAATTTTACTGGATGCTCTCGTATACGACCAACATAACTGGAGGATCTGTGGAGATTTAAAGGTAATACTAATATCATAAGTAAACTATTGCTATTGACTATGTTGTTTTTCTAAAGGTTATTTGAGAGCGTATAAGAACACTTAACTTCCCCACAGAAGTGATACAGTCCAATGCATAGATTTTTTTATCTGATAGAACAAATTCTCTAAATTCTTTAAATATTTTCATTTTTTTTCAGATTGTGGCATTTGTATTGGGAATGCAAGGGGGATACACGAAATACCCATGTTTCCTCTGCAAATGGGATAGCCGAGCGGATGAGAAGCACTATGCACAGCGTGAATGGGCATCCAGAGAGAATTTTGAACCTGGGTCGCATAATGTCGTTTCAGTGCCCCTTGTACCACCAACAAAAATTTTGCTCCCACCACTTCATATTAAGCTGGGCTTGATGAAAAATTTCATCAAATCAATGAATAAGGAGGGTTCAGCATTCCGATATCTCGAGAGTAAATTTCCTCATATATCTGATGCTAAACTAAATGCTGGGGTTTTTGATGGTCCTCAAATTCGAACTTTGATCAAGGATACTCAGTTCGAAAACGCAATGACTCCAACTGAGAAGAATGCCTGGCAGGCATTCAAATCAGTTGTCACTGATTTTCTTTGCAAGCGTAGAAGTCCAGAATACGAGTCCGTTGTCGAAAACTTGATGGAAGTTTTCAAAGCTCATGGGTCGCGCATGTCCATAAAAATGCACTTTTTGTGGTCCCACTTGGACTATTTTCTTGAAAATTGCGGGGATTATAGTGAGGAACAGGGTGAACGATTTCACCAAGATATCAAAATAATGGAAGAGAGGTACCAGGGAAACTGGGATATCAATATGCTGGCGGACTATTGCTGGTGTTTGAAGCGAGACGTGCCCGAAGAAAAACACAGACGGAAGGCCAAAAAAACTTCATTCCTTCCTCAATAAACTTTTTTCCATATTCATTGTATGAATAAAAGTATTTATTCACACAATGTTTTCATTTTTCACGAGTGTTCTTATAATATTACTCGTATCTACAGTGTTTAAGCTAAAAAAATCAATAAATTTGGAGATAAAATTGGACTTATAATAAATGGCCAATAGAGAAAAAACCTGACCTGATTGAGGAAAACCAATGTCATTTTCGAATTCACCATGGTCGAATTATATAATATGAGTTGAAAAAACCCTCACAGCAGACAAAAAAATTTCATATGCATACCAGTGTTATTTATCATTTTTCTTTGCGCTTTTAATAGTTTAAAGTATTAAAGAAAACTAACTTATTTATTCATTCTAAATATAAATCTACCCAACTTCAATCTAAATTAAACAAATTTAAATCTACCCAACTTCAATCTGAATTAAACAAATTTATTTCTAATTATTTACTTAGTTATTTAACGCGTGGCTTGTTTTTACTACCTCTAACCAATTAATTTGAATCTATTGAATAAAGAGTTTAAGCTTGCCTTAAGGGTTATTTAATTGTAAGTGAATATAATTAAACATTAATAGCGTCCAAGTTGTGAGAACCCTAAGTTTAAGGTTTAATTTAAACGATACCTTTCCGAACCTGAGGTAAGGGTGGACGCGGGTAGCCGTAAAGATACCCTTTTAGGCTGCTGAATTTTCCGCAGTATAAAATCATTAAAGATTTTTCTCCCACCCTGTATATAGTATATACAGTGTGCAGCCACCTGTTTTGGCAACGCCCATGACGCCTGATTGGCGCAAAGTTGGTAACATGGGAAACAACGAACGCAGCTTACAGTAGAATAACCACCTAACCCAGCGTCCACTTAACCTGATCATAAGACTTACCCTAGTTTACCCGACATATGGAATGGGCAGGGTTTCCAACTTTTCTGACTGTCAAATATCTCGTAGCCACGAAACATATATATATATATATATATATATATATATATAATATATATATATATATTATATATATATATATAAACAAGAAAGGAAAGAACACGAACAACAGAAAGAAGCAAATTCGAAATTTTTAATTTTCACTCCAAAGCTATAAACTGGGAAAATGTTGCATCCAGCATGGAAGTAATAGATTGGAAATCCATCTTCGAGGCCAAGACAACGGAAGAGATGCTATCGACCTTAGAGGAGAAGACGCTAGAAATTGCGAAAAGACGTGTCCCAAAAATACAACAAAGGAACAAAGGGGAAAGAGAAGCAGGTTCGAGAGATAAAAGAGGTCATTGTTCCGAAAGAGAAAGAGTGACTGCAAAATTAAGTAACTGTAAAGATAACATCAGAAAAATATTAAATGATAAACTGCAGAGTATCGATTGCGTCATACTGGAACTAACTGAGAACCATACAAAAAAAGAAGGCGACGCTATAGAGGCGATAAAGGTTAACTCAAAGTACTTCTATAATTTTGCCAAAAGAAGTCGAAAAACCATGCGACTATTGGACCTTTGAAAAACGAAGACAGTGCTTTATCTGATGATCTAACAGAAGTATCTGAATATTAAGTGCTTAGCATGAATCATCTTTCAGTATCCCAAAAACTGACAAACTGATATGCGATAGAAACGCGTTCTTTGAAGAACTACAAGGGGAAAGTATAACGGACTTCGACGTTACGACAGAAGATATTACACAAGCTATAGGGAAACTAAAAGCACACTCAGCGGCAGGACCGGACAAATGGAATGCCACACTGATCAAAAACTGCAAGAATGCAATCGCTGAGCCCCTACATTGGATATGGAGACGATCACTGACACGGGAGAAATACCGGGCATCCTAAAGAGCGCGAACATAGTCCCAATATATAAAGGAGGAGATCGATCCGAGGCCAAAAACTATAGGCCATTGTCGCTTACATCTCATCTCACTAAAATATGTGAAAGAATAGTTAGACAGAAAATCTATGACTTTTTGGAAACTCGGAAAAAATTCATTTTTTCTATGTTAACCAACACGGGTTTCGGTCAGGCAGATCATGCCTATCACAACTAATGGAACACAACAACAACATTATTGATGCACTTGAAAGTAATGAAAACTATGATGTAATATACATAGACTTTGCCAAAGCGTTCGACAAGTGTGACCATGGAATCATAATACATGAACTGAAGCATATGGGAATAACAGGAAAAGTAGGGGAATGGATATATAATTTCCTTAGTGAGCGGCGGCAAGTCGTTACAGTACAAGGAGCATCTTCATCAGAATCAGAGGTCCTCAGTTCAGTACCACAAGGAACAGTATTAGCTCCACTATTCATAATCATGCTAACTGACATAGATGAAGACGTTACCAGAGACAACACAGTAACATCCTTTGCCGATGAAACATCAGTAGAAAAATAAGAAACCCAGAAGATATAGGATCTCTACAAACAGACATGAACAGAATCTACTAGTGGACGGAAGACAACATTATGAAGTTTAACACTGAGAAATTTCAATTGTTACGGTACAAAAAAAAATACCTAAAATCCATGGAATATTATACCCCAGATACAAAGGAAATTCAGAGAAATTCTAAAGCAAAAGACTTAGGGGTTGTAATGATTGAGGATGCAAACTTTGAAACGCAAAATAAGATCGCAGTAAACAGAGCAAAGAGAGTGAGTAACTGGGTAGATACTGAGAACCTTTAAACAAAGGGATAGGAATATAATGAGTCATCTGCTGAAAACACTGATCATACCCAAATTGGAATCCTGCTCGGTCCTAACATGCCCATATAAAAAGAAGACATTAGACAACTAGAAGGGATTCAGAGAAGCTTCACAGCCAAGATTAAGGGGTGCAAAGAACTAAATTACTGGGAAAGGTTACGCGAACTAAACCTATATTCAGTGGAAAGGAGGAGAGATATACACACCATTATTTACATTTGGAAAATAATGGAGAAACTAGTCCCTAATCTTACTCTGAACCCTGTAACTCCCCAAACAACAGTGGAAAGTAGAAAAGGAAGACTGTGTCGTGTTCCCAAATTAAAGGCGAGACAGGGAACATCCTTAACCCTGAAAGAAAATAGTTTTGTTGTGAGAGGACCAAAACTGTTTAATCAGCTGCCCAAAGACCTAAGAAACACGAATGGTGTGGCAGTGGCCATCTTCAAAAGAAGATTAGAAGCCTGGCTCGGAACAATCCCCGATGAGCCGGGCGTAGCTGGCTATGTGAGGTGGAGAGTATAAGAAACCAACTCATTACTTTACCAGGCCAACTCGAGAGAGGCGACAAGCTTGACCTTCGTGAAATGAGGAATCATCGCGCGGAACATTTGAAACGTTGAAAGGTGTTCTATATATATATATATATATACACAGGGCGTCCCAAAAAAATGTATACACACTTTAACAGCTGATAGCTCAATTGATGTTTCTTTCTTTCCAAGTTAAACCCATTAGAATTAATAATGGCAGTCAGACTAAGCTTTGAACAAAGGAAATTCATTCTAAAATGCTACTGGAAGTGTGAAAACGCAGTTGAAGTGCAAAGACAGTTTAGGAGGGAGTTTCAAACAGATCCACCAACGCGACTTACCATCACTCGAATTAGAGATAAGTTTGAAGCCGATGGAACTGTTCAGAATGTCCACAAGAAGCGTTCCGGAAGACCACGGACATCGACAAGCCCCACAAAGCAAGAAAGAGTACTGGAAACGTATCACCAAAGTCCAAGAAAATCTGTCCGGCAAGCGAGTCGTGAGGTAGAAATTTCAGAATCGTCTGTCCAACGCATTTTTGCGCTGTCAATGGAAAAGTTACATTCCAAGATTAGTCCATGCTATTAATGAAGATGATCCGGACCGAAGAGTGGAGTATTGCGAGTGGTACTTGGCACGATGTGGATGTGGATTGGACGAAGGGGTTTCGTAGAATACCCTCCGCGTTCACCAGACCTCACACCACTAGACTTTTTTTTATGGGGATACTTAAAAGACAAAGTCTACGCTATAAAACCTCTAACAGTCGCTGAATTGAGAGCAGCCATTGAACGAGAATGCACACAAATACCAAACGAAATGTTTCGTGATGTTTGCGATTCCATTGCTTCGCGTTATCAGCAGTGCCTGGACCAGAACGGACGTCAGTTTGAAAACAGGCGTTGACAAAACAATTAATAATGTCTGTAGATTCTACTACATTTTGAAAATGAATGTATTTTAATAAACACTGCCTTTATAATTATTTAAAGTGTGTATACATTTTTTTGGGACGCCCTGTATATATATATATATATATATATATATATATATATATATATATTATAATGTGACTCAGATTCAGTTTCGGGGCCACCCGATTTCGGTGACCCTCTCATTTCATCGATCTGACCCAATTAATGTAGATCTTAAGTCCGGATTACATTACACTAAGTTAGGTGGTCGTTTTATCATAGATTGATTAGTTATTTCTCCCGTGACCATGGCCAATCAGGCGTTCAAAAAATAGATGACTTCGAAGCTGAATATTTAACGTCGGCTTCAGAAATAACTATAAGCATTTAATCCACTCTTCAGATAAAAGTGTAAAACTATTTTTGGGACCCACTCTATTTATAGACTTGGTAAGAAAATTGTTGCGCGCGTCTTTCGTAAATATGCTCACTTTATAGGTAGGAAAATTGGTCCAAAAAGGGATTTTCAAAGTAAAATCCATCTCAGTGTACGTTTTCTCCATTTTGCGTGAGAAAATCCAAATGTTTTTCAGCGATAAAAAAGAAAAACTTTTAAAGCAATTTCCATATCAGTGACTGAAGGATTATCTCTGACATTAAACATTCACATAACTTATCTCTAAAGTTGGTAATAAATTTACATTTTGTACGAGATTTTCTCAAAGAATGTATGGATGCATGTCGTTCTCACATTTTTAGTAACTCTTTTATCTCGAACAGAAGATTACAGAATCACAACTTACAGATTACAGAATTTTATATATATATATATATATATATATATATATATATCTATATATATATATATATATATATATATATATAATGTGTGCGTGTGCGTATTAAATTATTAACACTGAAGGAGGTGGCAGAGTTAGGGCGTTCACTGCTGTTTGTATGTGGGTTTGTACAGTCTGTATGTATGTACACAACCTCCCACATCTGCGTGTGGCATCGAGAGATCACTGAGGCAGTGGCATTGATTGGCATCTCGAGTTGTATGAATAATTTTGATCAAAAAAGCTTTTAAATTAAATGATTCCTCTTTTTAAGATGACTCATGAAGTTCCATAATGAAAAGTTCAAATAAATAATGTATAAAACTTTGTTATGAACCATTAGGCAGTGAATTATATATATATAATAACCCAATAAACATAATATATATTCTGATTAAGGAGAGCGATCTTCGTTTATATTTCCATTCACTGACTGCCGTGCGTTTGCTCTTACTCCTTTCTTCCACTGCGTCTCTGTCTTCGCCAACTTCGTAAACTGGCCTAAATTCCATGCATAAAACCTTCCTAATCCATGAGAAATTGAGCCATAAAAATAGGGTAAAACCCTCTTCTTCAAACTTGGTGCGTCTCGTCGTTCTCCGATTAGCA
>JAJOZX010000830.1:222500-247500 GCA_023014485.1 Bathynomus jamesi | reverse complement strand
CAGTCAAAACATTACGTTTGGCAATGCCTAAATTTTTGAAGGTGGACCACTCATTTTGTCTGGTGACTTCAATATGTTTCTTTAAAATTACTCTGCTAAAGTTGTTGAACGGATGGTCGTCCATTTCTCTGAGGCGAATCGGAAGGAGGGACTTGGGAAGGACCTGCTCCTCCAGACAATTAGTAAGAAACTTTCGTCGGATCCGAATTGCATGCCCCTTCATTAATGTAGAAGCAAACACCGACACAAACGGGGACAATAGAGGGAACAGCAAGGCGAAGGAACGCGTGGTGTTCATTATATGAAAAATTATTTCACGAAAGTGACACGTGAAAAGTATTTATGATGAATAAAACCACGAAGGAAAAAAGAAACACAAAGGGGTGCTCAAGCGCTTTCGTCTAATGACATCCTCAGGAACACTGGAGTGAAAGGACAGATCAAGGCAATATATAGGTTACAAAAATAAACATACATACATACATATTCATATATATACATATACATATATATATATATATATATATATATATACATATATATAGTAAGCATAGAAAAAATTGTGGGAGGAGCCAACATTTATAGTTTATGAAACAGTCACAAAAGAATAAAGAAATAAAAATAAATATAAATATAAATTGAGAAAAAATTAATTACCAAATAGTGCCTTAGTGATATATATGTCACAGCCTAAATAATCATAAAGAAATAAACAGGCAAATAAAAAAAACCACAAATACATATACATACATATATATATATATATATATATATATATATATATATAAAGACACTTTTAGCACTTTGGCCGACCTTCAATATAAATTCAAATGGCTTGTTTATGGAACAGGTCACAAAAGAATAAAGAAATAAAAATAAATATAAATATTGTAAGTGGAGTCTATAAATTCAAGCTCAAAAGGGAAGTTTTACAATCAATTTAATAGATGATGCCAAATTGATATATATGTCACAAAAAATAAAGAAATAAACCAAAAAAAAAAAAAAAAAAAAAATTAATTATTAAAAAAATAATAAAAAATAATAATAATAAATTGAAAGATAAATTTTAAGAGAGGCAACCAATTTATAAGGGAAAAAATAACCACATATGCATATTATAGTCACAAACGAATAAAAAAGTACAAGTAAATATAAATTGGAAAACAAAATGATGCCTAGATGATATATAAAGAACAATAAAATATATATACAACATATATACGGTATATATACGAAATATAAACGCAATATATACAGAATATATATATATTATATATATGCATAAGGGAAAAAAAATTACCAAATTTGTTTTTATAATTATTGTCTGAAAAAACGGTAGGTCGCAAAAGAATAAAGAAATAAAAATAAATATAAATTGAAAAAAATTACAAATAATACACGTACCCATGTATACCCGCATAACCAAATATATATACATATACACACATATATACAAACACACACACACACACACATATATATATATATACACATACAAGCTTGACAATCGCGAAATGAGAAATCATCGCGCAGAACCTTTGTGAGGTTGTAAGGTAAGGTAAGGTACATACACATATATATATACGTTTAACTGCATACATACATACATACATACATACATATACACACATACATACATACATATACACACATATATACATACAAACACATTTAACTGCAATGACCACACACATACTCACATACACATACATACATACACATACACGCATACAGCAAAAAATTGAAAAATAAAATTGTGAGAGAAACAAAAGACAAAAACAAATTTTTACCAAAGATTTAACAACCTGCCCTTTTTGTTTAAATCCATTCTGAAGGAATTCAGAGCAACGGGATCGAGTTGAAACAGACCTTTACTCATGTTAAGGTTATTTGTAAGTTGAATTATAGCCGACTCAAGAATATTTCTATTAACAATGTTGCTAGAGTGAAACAAAACTGAAACATTATTCCAATCAATACAATGGGATAACTCTGACAAATGGACAAAAAGGGCACTATAATATGTGGTTATTTTTTCCCTTATAAATTGGTTGCCTCTCTTAAAATTTATCTTTCAATTTATTATTATTATTTTTTATTATTTTTTTAATAATTATTATTTTTTTTTTTTTTTTTTTTTTTTTGTGACATATCAATTTGGCATCATCTATTAAATTGATTGTAAAACTTCCCTTTTGAGCTTGAATTTATAGACTCCACTTACAATATTTATATTTATTTTTATTTCTTTATTCTTTTGTGACCTGTTCCATAAACAAGCCATTTGAATTTATATTGAAGGTCGGCCAAAGTGCTAAAAGTGTCTTTTTATATATATATATATATATATATATATATATATATATATATATGTATGTATATGTATTTGTGGTTTTTTTATTTGCCTGTTTATTTCTTTATGATTATTTAGGCTGTGACATATATATCACTAAGGCACTATTTGGTAATTAATTTTTCTCAATTTATATTAATTTATTTTTATTTCTTTATTCTTTTTGTGATCTGTTTCATAAACTATAAATGTTGGCTCCTCCCACAATTTTTTCTATGCTTACTATATATATGTATATATATATATATATATATATATATATATATATATATATGTATATGTATATATATATGAATATGTATGTATGTATGTTTATTTTTGTAACCTATATATTGCCTTGATCTGTCCTTTCACTCCAGTGTTCCTGAGGATGTCATTAGACGAAAGCGCTTGAGCACCCGTTTGTGTTTCTTTTTTCCTTCGTGGTTTTATTCATCATATATATATAATATATATATATATATATATATATATATATATATATATATATATATATATATATATATATAAAGTAGACGAAAGAAAACAATTTGAAGTTTAACACTGAGAAATTTCAATTGTTACGGTATGGAAAAACAGAGGATCTAAAATCCATGGAATACTATATCCCAAATGGACAGGAAATTCAGAGAAATTCTAAAGCAAAAGATTTAGGAGTTGTAATGACTAATGATGCGAAATTTAAAAGACAAAATAAAAAAGCAGTAAACAGAGCAAAGATAATAACTGGGCAGATACTGAGAACCTTTAAACAAAGGGATAGGAATATAATGATTCCTCTACTGAAAATATTGATCATACCCAAATTGGAATACGGCTTGGTCCTAACATGTCCATATATAAAAAAAAGAATACATTAGACAGCTAGAAGGGATTCAGAGAAGCTTCACAGCCAAGATCAAAGGGTGCAAAGAACTAAATTACTGGGAAAGGTTACGCGAATTAAACCTATATTCAGTGGAAAGGAGAATAGAGAGATCCACCATTATTTACACTTTGAAAGTAATGGAGAAACTAGTCCCTAATCTTACTCTGAACTCCGTAACTCCCCAAACAACAGTGGAAAGTAGAAAAGGAAGATTCTCAAATTGAAGTGTAGAAGGGAACATCCTTAACCATGAAAGAAAATAGTTTTGTGAGAGGACCATGACACTTTAATCAGCTGCCCAAAGAACTAAGGAACACAAGTGGTGTTGTGGTGGACATCTTCAAAAGAAGATTAGATGCCTGGCTCAGAACAATCTCGATGAGCCGGGCGTACCTGGCTATGTGAGGTGGAGAGTACAAAAAAGCAACTCATTACTTCACCAGGCCAACTCGAGAGGAGGGGCGACAAGCTTGACCTTCGTGAAATGAGGAATCATCGCGCTGAATATATATATATATATATATATATGAGGTGTCGCGAGTACGAGGGGCGAACTCGCCACATTGGCGATTTTGTGATTGTTCCACGCTTGAATAGTTCAACCTTTCCCCCCCCCCCCCAACCCACAGACAACTTGGTATAGCCAAATACCTCCCCTCGTACACTCAAAATGTAGTTATTTTCAATGCGTGTATTTGCGCTATGCGAGATAGCATTCCGAGTAGAAGGGGCGAATTTATGCCCTCATACTCAGCCATAAAAGTCTTATATACATGTAAAATACTTTATTTGACATACAAAAGAAAGTTTATGTAGGCTATTTCCATTTTCTCTAAAAATCAATAAAAAATAATGCGATTTTCTCAAAACTTTGATTCTGCGAGTTCGCCCCTTGTAGTCACTTAGTAGTTACAAAGTTTAAAACATATTTGGTTTGGCGAGTTCGCCCCTTGTACTTGTGACGCTCATTATATATATATATATATATATATATATATATATATATATACGGGATGAAATTCCCAATTAAACACGTGAAATGTATGAATGATGCAGACCTACAAGGCGAAAGAAAAATGATTCCAAATTCTTTCGTGGATTCAGAAGTACACCTCGTCAGGGAATGTACACGAAAGGCCTTGGAATCACTTTTTCCCTGTGGGTTTACATCATATATATATATATATATATATATATATATATATATATATATATATATATATATATACACATGATGTTATACTAGGAACTTTAGCGGGACACCGTTTAAATAGGTAAAAAAATTTCAGTGTACCTCACCTAACTTATCCTATGGTCGAACTCTTTTACAGCGTCCCCCCTCACGTGTTAAGAAGATATACAGTATATATATATATATATATATATATATATATATATATATATATATAACAGGGTGTTCCACAACCGGTCTGCTATTCTTTGGGGGGTGATTTGGGATGATATTGAGTAAAAAAGTTGATACATCTGTGTTGCGAAGCTACGGAAGTTTTAAGGTGCAATGAAAAAATAATGAGAGAATTAATCTGATGTATTTATCGCTACATTTTATGAGATATACCTTATAAGTGATCAAAATGTCCGTCTCGGTTTTCAGTGCACAGCCTTGCTCGTTCCAAACAAGAGTCCACTGCTCATTGAATCATTTCGGGGTGTTCTCATATGTAAGCAGTGGCATCCATAATCCGACGCAAGAGTTCCTCTCTCGTTTGTACTTTGGTCATGTAGACCATCTCTTTCATAAGACCCCATAAAAAGAAATCTAACGGGGTTAGGTCCGGAAATCTCGGGGGCCAAGATATTGGATTAGCACGACCAATCCAACGATTCCCGTTCCGCTGATCCAAGTAATCCGTAACATGACGACCAAAATGTGGCGGCGCCCCATCGTGCTGAAAGAACATCCTGCGCCTTGTCTCCAAGGGCACGTCCTCCATTAAAAGCGGCAATTCGTTCGTCAGGAAGTTCAGATAAATATCAGCAGTTAATCGTTGTTCCAGAACGAACGGTCCAGCTGATCTCCAATTACATCGCACGAAACATTTACCGAGAATCGATGTGGAAAGTTTCCTTCAACGATACCATGGTGATTATCGCCGGACCACAAGTGGTAATTTCGTCTATTGTTAATTCCATCCCAAATGAATTGTGCTTCATCACTAAACAGTATGCGATTGAGAATTTGGCGATGCATAACCATCCACTGGCAAAATTTAACACGTTTATCATAATCATCCGGTTGAAGAGCTTGCACACGTTGCAAATGATAGGGATACAAACCCTCATCATGTATGGTTCGCCATACACGCGATGCGGATTTACCAATTCGTCTAGAAATCCTTCAAACACTGGTAGTTGGGCTCCGTTGTATTAGGTCCAGTATGCGCTTCTCCACAGCAACGGGCCGTCGTGCTACATGTTCTTGGTTACGTGGAACAATTGTCCCTGTTTCCCTTCCTCCTGATGTGTCACTAAACACTTGCCTGTTCGGTATTCGGCGGTTCGGAAAACGTCTTCGATATTCCTCAACTGCTGCGCTGCTGTTACCATCATAGAATCCATAAATGAAATGGATATCAGCGTATTCAGCGGGTGTGAACTAGTAGGATGTGCGCAAAATGGGAGGGTGCAAGTTCCATGTAATGTTGATCATATGAGTGCCAGTACCAACCTCACACCACTTGTTGCAAGTTGCTAACCCCCACCCACATGGTGCAAAACAGAAAAAAAGGAAACAAGGGGGAATCCCCCAAGCTGCCACAAGCTAGGGGGAATCCCACCCAAACCTACCCTAAGAGAGAGGAGAGAGAGCATCTTTCGTCTAGACATCCCAGACGCACAATAAAGCTCTTGGCATCAGCAATCGGCTTAGAAGTCTTAATCAGCCAGTTGGCTGTAAATGGCTTGTTTATAAAGGAGTGTATATGTATATATATTAATGGAATAGATGTTCGCCCCCACACAGAGAAAAAGAAAAATTATTGAATTAAAAGCACGCACACACACACACACACACACGTGTGATATATATATATATATATATATATATATAAATATATATATATATATATATATATATATATATATATATATAGTGGGCCTATTATTAGCCGAATGAGGTGATGCTGATTAATTTAGTGCTAATGACTACATGATGAAATGACTGATTGTTAATGACAGGATGGGTCAACGATTTATGTCAAACAGTATCACCGGTTGAAAGTGGCTAATGGAGTAGCCCTACTATAATATTTCTGAGTGATACGGATTGTTTCGAGGTCACCAGCTTGGTTTACACCCAGCTTGGTTTACTAACTATTGTTAGTTATAAAAAGCACCTTATTGTTTTGTAGTTAATTAAGAAAATAAATCAGTTATTTGTTCACAGTGAATATCAAATGATTGACAGTAATTATAGTGAATAACAATTATTTAATAGCCTTTATATTATGCTAAGATGACATGGAGCTTAGCCAAGAGGAGAAATGGTTAAGAGCTTAATTGTCAAGTAATACATTCATTTATGGTAGGCTAATGGCATGAAAAATGGAACATTGAATGGGCCTAGTAATGACAAAGAATGCACGTGCGTTTAGTACACTGAATATAATACGTAACACACTGATTAAGTAGGCTAAAGGTTATGCATGAATGAACATTGAATGGGCCTAGTAATGACAAAGAATGCATGTGCGTTTAGTCCACTGTAAATAAATTAGACCTTCATTTAGGTAGGCTAGAGTTACGCATAAATGGAAGGTTGAATGGGCCTAGTAATGATAAAGAATACACGTGCTTTTAGTACACGGTAAGTGGATTCGGCCGTCAATAATGAAATGCTTAAATAAATCACATAAATAAGTGGATGCAGACTATTGATGGATACATGAAAGAATCCAATAGCACGATTACGGTATTGGAAATGACACTTGAACGGGGCATAGGAAATAAGCCTAATGTGGGTTTGTATTAGAGAATGTCTGATGCACAATCAAATATTGTAATTGACACTTGGATTAGGAAATAGGCCTACTGCATTTTTAACAAGAGTCAGTTAAAACGATTAATTAAACACTTTGGGAGTATAGCCTACCGTTCGGCGGTAGGCTGATGTAGGCTTCACGAGAGTTACTTAGAAAAGATACACCTAGCTTATCGTGACGATGAAAACCTCTGGTGAAGAAGTGTTGAAGGTGGACATATTACTGTAGGCTCGAGGTGTCGTTGACCGTCCTATTGAAGCTTGTTGAACGAGCGCTGGTCGTGTCGATTAGGCCTCTTGAGATGAAGGAGATGCTTGAAGGTTGACCTTGTAAAACGTAGGCCCGAGTTGATGCTGACCGTCCCATTGAAGTTTGTTCAACGGGCGCCGGTCGCCTCAAGTGTTGATTCGCTTCGTGTAGAGTTGAGATGATGCTTGAGGGACTGAAACCGGCTGAAGTCGAAACGGCGCTGGGCTTCGAAGAAGTGCTTCTGCAGGCTGACGGCGGAAGGTCTTACTTAACGATAGATCGAAAACCTTGAAGGAACAGCAGGCCACTCCTCCGGCGGGAAGCCGGAGGGCGGTTGATGTGGCGAGTTGTACTAACGAAGGCTGAGAGTGTGACGTGACAGCCAAAACGAGAAGTGGTGAGCGAGTGAAGATGAGTGAGGAGTGAGGAAGTGTATCAGTGGAAACTCGCTTATATAACCTCTGTGACGCGGAACTTTCGCGGGCATTTTTTGAAACGCCTCCTTCGCGTCCTTTAGTTGATAAGGGCTTGCTTTCGCGGGCCATTTAGGAAGAAACGGACGTTTTCATTGTTTCTGATTCCGTGACCACGTTTGTCTTCTAAGAATGTTTGATGGTGGTGTGGAAGAAAGAATTTGTTTATCACTTATTAGTCTATTTCTTGTCGGTCCTCTACATATATATATATATATATATATATATATATATATATATACAGGGTTTCAGGAGGAAAGGTCAATACTTCGGGAGGTGATAGTATCGGTCATTGTGAGAAAAAAAGTTCATATGAACATGTGTCTAATTCTGAATGGTTACGGAGATAGAGCTGTGTGAATCTACAAATACAAAAGCATTGCTAATGGTAATCAAGAAAAAGAAACCAATTACTGTTTCTAACATTTAATGTTTAAACATTGGCATTTTGAATGGTATCAGATACAGAAATGACAAATTTGTTAGTTTACAATACGTTTTCGAAAATCCCACCGTCAACCTCAATGCACTTTGCAACTCGTGTGTACATACCAGCGCGTGTAGCCAAAGGAACATCCTCCAATAGTCCTGGCAATTCATTTTGCAGAAATTCTAGGTAACTTTGTCCTGTAAGACAATTCTCCACAGTGGCATTTGGATTTTCGTCTGACCACCGATAAGAGTTAAGAGTGTTGTTGATACCGTCACGGGTGAAAGTAGCTTCATCGGTGAACAGTATTAATCGAAGCAATCGGCGATTAGCATTTACCCAATGACAAAATTCCAGTCGCATGGCAGCGTCTCCTGGTTGAAGGTGTTGTACACGCTGTACATGATATGGATGCAAGCCTTCCTCACGTAATGTTCGCTATACTCTTGTGTGTGGTACACCGAGACGTGTAGAAATTCTTCGTGAGCTAGTAGTAGGACTACGCTCTAGCAACTGAAGAATGTTTTCCACTTCATCCACATCTTGTTGACCTTCACGTTCAGATGAAACATGAGCGCTGGGAAGTGTACCAATCTCACGCAATGTGTTGAAAACCCTGGTAAACACACTTCGATCCGGAATTCTGTGGTTTGGAAACCGTCATCGGTATTCTGCAACAGCAGCTGTTGCACTTCCATCGCAAAAACCGTAGACATACACCATATCTGCATATTCGGCATGTGTGAAGGTGTGTGGCATTCTTAACACTGCTTCAAACACCAAACAATGTCACTCACAACAGTCAGCTGTCGATTGGCTTATGTTACATGCTTACATTACAGCTTACATAGTTCAAGGTTATAGGGGAGGGAAGGGGGAGGAAGAGCTGCGCGCGCGTCAGATTCAAACAGCTCTATCTCCGTAACCATTCAGAATTAGACACGTGTTCATATGAACGTTTTATCTCACAATGACCGATACTATCACCTCCCGAAGTATTGACTTTTCCTCCTGAAACACCATATATATATATATATATATATATATATATATATATATATAACAGATGCATGTAAAGGGTCTATCCCAATAGCAAAATACATACGAGCATGCCATCCTTAGAATAAGTACCACACAAAAGCCGTCCTTAGAATACCTCCCTACAACCATCACCACGGTAACACAAGCACCAATAGACCGACAAGGTCTCTAAATACGACCCAATTAATAGACAAAGCTATTAAGCATAAACAAATGCGTTTATGGGGCCAGGGGTAGTCCAACAAGGTCTCAAAAAACGGCAACGCCAATAGGGGAGGTAGAAGTATTGCAGTACGCTCAGCCCAGCGATTGTCGTATCATCCACGAAATGATGTAAGCTTTTTTGTGTGTGTGTGTGTGTTTCGGGTAAGAAGTGTATTTTCAACAATTTATTAAATGATAGAGCCAAGAGGAATGTTTTATAAAATAGTACATAAAAACGCTTACTGTATACAACATAATTTTACGTAATATGTCCTTCAATGTTTCTCACATATATAGGAGTGACAATGGCATTTTTTTTATACATTATATATTTATATCCAACTTAAAATAGTTACAGAATTAGCATCCATTACATTTTAAATAAGCTACAGAGCATAAGACTCGTCCTTAAACGCCGAGGAATGTTTTATAAAATAGTACATAATAGCAGTTACTGTATACAACACAATTTTACGTAAAATGTCCATCAATGTTTCTCACATATATAGGAGTGACATTGGTATCAATTTTTTATACATTATATTTTTATATCCAACTTAAACTAGTTACAGAATTAGTATCCATTACATTTTAAATAAGCTACAGAGCATAAGACTCGTCCTTAAACGCTACACAAACTAACATTATTGGAGACATTTTATATTTTACACATTATTGCTGCAATTACTCAAGTTACTATATATATATATATATATATATATATACGCGTAAAACACCACACAATACATCGAGTCTACACAAACGGGAAACGTTTTTTTTATCTGTCTGTATACCATTTCATCATTTCGTGTGTGACACAGGTCGAATAATTTTTTACAATTTGTAAATTCCTTCCCACGTACCATACACGAAAGAAATGAAAGGCAGTACATGCCGCAAGTATTGCTATAGTAGCCCTGAAATCGGTAAGGATTCCAGACAATTTAAGGTATGTGCAATTGCTCGAGAAATTTTACAATAATAGCGTCATTCCAGGGATGAATCCCCAGTGAGTTAAAATAGTACATTCTATCCCTATTTTTAAAGTAGATGGCAATCCAATGAAGTCCTTCACCACTGCTAACATCTGTATTTAAATTAAGTGCGCCGCAGTGTATCGTAGCTGGGATCTTCAGGGTTTCATTCTTCGCAAACACACAGATAAATTTGGAGCGAGTGATTCGGTCACTATTCATTACTCTCTGGAGTGTATTCGCATCCATTTTAAAAGTCTGTAACTACACCTCTAAACCTATCGATTTCTATTAGAGCTTGTGATTCAAGGTATACTAGTACACTAATAGGCGAGTCTAGTGGCTTGGCGAATTTCAATCTGACTGAGATGTTTCCACTCTGCTGTGAACTAAAGTGTGTTTACACTAGCAGATAAGTCCGGGATGATGTCAAACGGGTAAAGGTTAAATTGTTCGATGAATTCCTTCTGCGTTACGTCAATTCCTAATTCATCGCAAGCACCGGCAATATGTGCAAGATTTTCGATGCCCACTGGCATCCTCTTCGGGTGGATACAGAAAAACGAATGAACCAAAAACAAGAGGGAAAACAGTCCAGAGCGTTTAAGAAATTCGCACATAGATTAGGTCCCGTTATCCCGACAGTGGAAGGGCATTTTATTAAAGGGACCCGCTTTTTAAACACATTCGCATAAATTTAAAAACTATCTTCTTGTTGTATAGATATAGCTTCTATTATTTTACATAATTATTACGTTTATTATTAAATATGTTACATTTAATATTGTATTATTATTTATTACAGAAATTATAAATTTATTATTACATTGATTATTACATTGTTGTTTATTATACGAAAATTACAAACCGAAAACACAATGAAAAAAAGGGGGGCGAGGAAGGAACCTTCAAGCGACCGCTACGAATAAATTAGGTCCCGTTCTTCCGACACAGGAAGGGCATTTTTATTAAAGGGACCCGCTTATAGGTACATTCGCATGAATTTAAACTATATACCTGTTCTATACATTTATTATTCAATTTATTACATTAATATTGCACTGTTATTTATTAAAGAAATTATAAATTTATCATTACATTGATTATTTATTGATTATTATTGTTATTTATTATGCAGAAATTGTAAACCGAAACCGGAAGGGCATTTTATTACAGGGTCCCGCTTATAAGTACATACGCTCAAATTAAAACTATCTTCCTGTTCATACATACAGATTTTACTATTTTGACATAATTACTGCATTGATTATTGCACTTACATATTTTTTTAACATTTATTATTATTACCTTTACACTGATTCCACTTATGTTAGAACCCGTTCACCCGACTCCGTAAGGGATTTTTTGACCAAGAATCTCATTAAAGGGTCTAACTTATAGGTACCCTCGTACAAATTAAAGTTATCTGCTTGTTTTATACACACAGATTCTATTTTTCTTTTGACATAATTATTACATTTATAAAGTACTTTACTTGATTCCCAATCTATAGCATGATTATTTTGGCTAGCTTGATGAAAAATAGCATTATTGGTGTTACAACTTCTGAAGGCATATTTGTGTTCCTTAATACGGGTTGCAATATTTCTTCCAGTTTCTCCTACGTATACTAAATCTCAACTTTTACAGGGAATGCTGTAGACACAGGCTTGTTCCTGTTTTGAAACGTTATTCCTAACCAATTTACTTTTCACGGTAGATGAATATTTGAAAGCCAAAGCAAACTTAAAATCTTTCGTCAACGGTTTAACTCTTTCTAAGCCGGCAATGTAAGGCAAACTCACATATTGTTTTTGGTTAACTGACAGTTCCCGAGGGAGGGGCATAAAAAGTTTTTCTGGCTTTAAAATACGCCTTTCTAATAAACCACTCAGGATATTTTAAATCCTTAAAAATGTTCCAAATCTTAGAATTTTCGGGGTCTAGCAAATGTGGGCTACAAATCCTGAGTGCTCTTAGAAACATGGAAGAAATAATTGAGCTTTTAACCCCTTCATCGTGATATGAAAAATAATGAATGTACGAATTACAATGAGTAGGTTTTCAATAGACCGTGAAATTGGGCTTTCCGCTTTCGTTAATGACCAAAACATCTAGAAAAGGTAATTGTTTGTCATTCTCCCATTCATATTTAAATTTAATAGAGGGAACAAAATTATTTAATGACTGAAAGAAAGTGTCAAAGTTGTTCCAGTGGTCAGGCCAAAATGAGAAAATATCATCTACATAACGAAACCAAATTAGATTCCTGGGACATATTGTTGGCAACAATTCCGACTCATAATATTCCATGTATAATGTATTCAGTATTGGGGACAAAGGGGACCCCATTCCCATACCAAAACGTTGCAAATAAAATTCTTTACCGAAGGAAAAGGCATTATTGGTGACAGAGTTTTATCAGTTCTAAAAATACCGTTGTGGGCATGCCTAGTTTTACGTTACATGTTGGCAATTTTCTATCTAAAAAAACTAAGTACATCATCAATGGGAACTTTCGTAAACAGGGACTCAACATCAAAACTGATAATTTTTCCCCGTTTTAAATCTAAGGACATAACTTTGTTAATAAAGTCACAGGAAAAGCGGGTCCCTTTAATAAAATGCCCTTCCACTGTCGGGATAACGAGACCTAATCTATGTGCGAATTTCTTAAACGCTCTGGACTGTTTTCTCTCTTGTTTTTGGTTCATTCGTTTTTCTGTATCCACCCGAAGAGGATGCCAGTGGGCATCGAAACTGTTGTGGAAATAAACTCTGTCTATTAGAGTGGGTTTTTATTATCATATTGTGACTTTCACGTAAAAAAAAGTGAAGTTTTTTTGCATTTATGTGCAAGATTACTATAACCTCTTGAGCAAAGCGGGAACACGGGGTCTGTTGAATAATCCGTTTCTAATGTCCCCCTAAGGCGACTCCAATGACGTATATGGTTTATTTTTAAGGCCGAAATTTTCGAAATTAAAGGCGTTCTTTTTATATTTCCCATTCACAGAAACGTGTTCCTGCATTCCACTTAATAACCTTTTAGGTAGAGCTCCCAGGGCGACGTTTTCTATCTGCTTCGAGGCCAAAGCCTGCTGGCACCGTGTATAGTTTGATCTGTACTCTGTTAATTGGATATTTTACTGTGGCATGTAGTAAATTTTTTCAATTTCTAATTGTTTAGCCGAGCTTAATTTCACTCGCGTACGCGAAGGTATGTTTCCATAACATGAATCACCACAGGCTTTGCGCTCTCTTCCTGGTCAGCTCTCTCATTTAAACAGATCTCAGGATTCGTGCGAGTGAGTTTTATTTTCATATGCACTCCATTCACAAGCAGCTTCTCCTGGAATGTGAAGTCTGTATGCAGGCGGCGAAAACCTTCATATATCTTTTTAGAATTTTTAAATTTATCCTTTATACTACTTTCGTCTTTAGCCTGATAATAACCCTTGCCAGTTAAAAAGGTATCCTTCGCTTCTTTTGAAAAGTTGAGGACATTTTCCAGATAGGCTCGTAGGTGATAGTAACCCGTTCCTGCAAAGATGTTAATCTGATTTAAATACACGTCACACTGACTGAATATGGAGTGTAGAAAGTTTGTTTCTGGAAATACAGCGTATTTGTCTTCGCAATCCGTTCCATCTGAATGCGCTATACTATACGCAATTTAGCGTACATGTGCACACAGCTTGGATCAAGAAAGTAAGGACCTGAGCTGCGGATCACGAACTCTATAGGGGCACTCTGGGAACTAATTGTGTTTAACGGGTTAATCGTAATAGTCACTGCGCTCAATAGAAACTGAGTTGGGGGCATGTCAAAGAGGGACAGCTCCGATTTACAAAATTGTGAACTACACTAGTGGATCAAACGGGCCATGACGAGTCAGAAATAGTGCCACCTCTCTCGACAAGTAGTAAGCAGCCTATGATTCATGAGAGCAATGTCCTAAGCTTATATCAGTTAAAAAATTGATCAACCATAGGTTTCAGGCTCTTAGATTTAACAGGGGTTTTCAAACTGTGTTCCGCGAGAACTTGATGGGGTTCTGTGGGGCATCTCATGAGAGACTGAGAAGGAGAGAGAGGTAAGATAAAATAATATCAACTGGCATGGTTGAATTTACGATATATATGCTGCGAATTCAATGATTGTGTTTTGAAAGGCGTAGGCAAAGAGAGAGTGGGTGAGAGAGAGAATTTTAATTCAAACGATGAGATGTCTAGAATAAGTATTGCCCTCTTGCAGCCACAGTAAAAAACAGGAGCCCATTTTGTAAACAAAACATAGCTGATGACCACAAGCACTGGTCTGATTGATTTGGTGAGTTTTTCTGTTTTTTAGGTTTAGTTTTCTCAGTTCACGGAAGCTATGATCACAGTAATGTAATATTGAACTTTTATCCAAAGAAAAGCAATCACATCAAAGTCATTGAACATTTATCTGTTTGATTAACTATTAAAATTACTCCTCAATAACTGTAAAATTCCTCACTTTTAATTATTTTGCATTGAAAACTTTAATTTTACAATAAACATATTTTTTATACTTATAATTTCTTTTATGGTGAGGAGGGGAGGGGAATTTAAAATAAATAGGTCAATAAAAGTAAATTGTCTTTTTTTCTCTTGTAAATTTCCAAGCTTACATATTTTTTTGTGAAATTCATATAACTGTATATATAAATTTCATAAATTACATAAATAAACTGCAGTGAGTATAAATTGTTTTTTATTACTATTTGCCTTTTATCTTTAAAATTTTACCTGTTGGTCAAGGATCCATGAATTTTTTTTTTTTAAATAAAGGTTTCGTGGCTTCAAAAAATTTGAAAAACTCTGGCTTAGAAAGTTTTTTTTATATATCCTGTTACGTTTAGCGCCACGTGTTGGTAACCCCTCCTTCTTCCGGACAGACCTCTTCTTCTTCCCACCACCGCATATTTTTCTCTTTGTATCTTTGATGATTTCGTCCCGTGTACGCTTTAAGTGCTTTTTTAGAGCATTTTTAGGCCTAGCCCCTGCCATTATGTCTTCTACTGTCTTAAGACCTGATTGTAACGCTTTCCTCCCGAGATATCTGGCACCCCTCTTCAACAAGGGGACAGCCGTATGTAGTATGGTTGAAAAAATGGAGCCAAGCCCACTCCCGCGCTGGTATCTCGCCCCTCGATAGACTGTGGAAGGCCTTCGGGGAATTATAGCACAGTGCGACGAAAATGCAGCTTCACTGCTAAGCTCCCGTCACCGAATGGGAAACTTTTCCCCGCAGTCGTTCTTATATATACTGAGATTCTGTTTTAGGTTTCGAAGATGCTGATGAACCGAAATAGGACTCGTTGGCGATTCCATTGTTCGAGGGCAGCTCGAGGAATTCTGTGGGAGAAACCCTCGTCGTAGGCGCCGTTACTTCTACCCTGGTGCAAGGGTGGAGGATATAACTAATAGTGTTGACCATTTTACAGACGGTAGCGCCGAGGACACAACGTATGTTATTCATGTCGGTACTAATAACGTTTTAAATTCTAGATCGGAAGAACTGCTGGTTATAGACTTTTTGTTAAAAACAGAATAGGTAGGCGAGGAGGCGGTGTTATGTTGTATATCAAAGATAATATTGCGAACGTTATAGAAGTAAAGCACTCAATTCCAGAACCGATAGATTCGACTATAGCAGAACTTAAATTGAACTATTTCAAACTTCTTGTTGCGGTTATATATAGGCCCTCTAATCAAACAGCTGATACGGACGAAGCGTTATATCGTGAACTAAAGAGAAAAATCGGTAGTGAGCAGGCTTTAGTTATTGGTGACTTTAATTGCGCCAACATGAATTACGATACAATGCAGGGAGACGCGGAAGGTAATCGTTTAGTTAATTTTCTCGAGGATAGCTTTCTTATTCAAAAGGTTGGGGAACCTACGAGGTTGGACAGTATTTTAGATTTAGTAATAACTACAGATGAAAGGCTAATTACTGATCTTCAAGTAATAGAACCGTTAAGCAATAGCGATCACAATATGGTAGAGTTTGTCCTCTCAGTAAGTCACTCGAAACCAACTAACTCGACTAAAATTCCTAACTTCCAGCACGCAGACTTTTGTAAATTTCGAAATAAATTGTCACACGTCAATTGGGAAAACGTGATGGGGAACTCCAACGCAAAACTAATGTGGGAATCGTTCGAAACAGTATTTAGGACTATAAATGAGGAATGTGTACCGTACAAAATTAAGCGTGAGAAAGTAAACAACAAGCCTTTGTGGTTTACTTCTAGAGTAGGGGACATTATAAAGAGTAGAGATAGGGCTTATAGGCAACAAAAGTGCGATAAAGACAATTTGTGGTTACGAAACAACTACATATCTCTAAGGCGTGAAGCGAAAAGTGTAATAAAAAAGTCCAAGCGCGAATTTGAAATCTCTATAGCTCGTGACGGTAAAGAAAACCCCAAGCGATTCTTTCAATACGTCAACCATAGGAATCCAGTAAAAAGTGTCTTGGGGCCGTTGAAAAATGTAAACGGAGATTTAGTTTCTGAAAACAAGGAAATGGCTACCTTGCTAAACGAATTTTTGACGTCAGTTTTTACTATAGAAGATGTAACGAATATCCCTACGGTAATAGACATAATACCTTTCGATAATGGTAATATTTTGGATAATATTGTGGTTAGTGAAGGGGAAGTAATGTGCTATATTGGTAAAATGAAAACGCGTAAATCACCGGAGCCGGATTCCATATATCCCATACAACTAAAAGAATTAAAAGATATCATTGTTGTGCCGCTAACAAAGATTTTTAATGCGTCTATTTCTGATGGGTGCGTACCAAATAATTTCAAGTTAGCAAACGTAACACCTATCTTTAAGAAAGGCGATAAAGGTGCGGCGGGATATTATAGGCCAATCAGTTTAACGTCTGTTGTAGGTAAGCTACTGGAATCAATAATTAGGGATCGTATAGTCGAACACGTAGAATTGCATAAACTAGTTAGAAATACGCAGCACGGTTTTAGGCGAAACAAATCTTGCTTAACTAGTCTTTTAGAATTTTTCCAAAGCGTGGTTGACGTTTACGATAGACATCGGGCGGTTGATGTAGTGTATTTAGATTTTCAAAAAGCGTTTGACACCGTGCCGCACAAAAGACTCATTGAAAAAACTAAGGTTCATGGAATCAGGGGTGTAGTAATAAATTAGATAGAAAAGCGGTTGCGAGGTAGGAAACAGGGTGATCGTTGATGAGGCGGAGTCGTGTTGGGCTAATGTAGCGAGTGGCGTTCCTCAGGGTTCTGTATTGGGCCCCTTGCTTTTTCTTATATATATTAACGATTTAGATGTCGGCCTAGTCAGTACAGTTTCAAAGTTTGCGGATGACACGAAGCTGGGTGGTAGGGCGATTAATGACGAAGATAGAGGTAAAATCCAGGAAGATCCGAATAAAATCGTTGATTGGTCATTCGCATGGCAAATGAGATTTAACGTCGATAAGTGCAAAATTTTGCATATTGGTTCGCGTAACGGTAATTTTGCGTATAGTATGTCAGGGAAAGAGTTAACAAGCGGAGAGCAGGAAAAAAATTTAGGAGTTATAGTCACTGGTGATTTAAAAGTAGCGATACAAAGTACAGCAGCGGTCAATAAGGCGAACAAAGTGTTAGGTTTTATAGCTCGGAATTTTGAGTACAAATCGCGCGATATTATAGTTCCTCTTTATAAATCATTAGTTAGACCCCATTTGGAGTACGCGATCCAATTTTGGAATCCGCATATGCGCAAAGATATAGACAAAATCGAAAGAGTTCAAAGACGAGCAACTAAGATGATTCCGTCGCTTAGGTCAAAGTCGTACTAGGATAGGCTTAAGGAGTTAAAATTGACTACACTCGAGACTAGGAGGCTAAGGGGTGATCTAATCCAGGTTTTCAAAATTATGAATAGGTTCGATAACGTAGATAGAGATAGCTTTTTCGAAAGATCTCAATATAATAGGACTAGAAATAACGGATGTAAGTTGACAAGTGGAAGGTTCGAGACAACAGTTGCCAAAAACTTTTTTGTGCACAAAATAGTAAAAGCTGGAATAGTGTGCCGGTAGAAATAATTAGTAGCACGTCTATAAACATGTTTAAAAATCGATTAGACGCATATGTTAATAGATTGGGTATAGTTTGAGGTAGTAAAATTAAGGGTGGATAAGATAGATTTTAATTCTCTTTTCATTAAAGATCAAAATAACCAGACTAGAGGTCATAGTATGAAATTATTTAAACCAGATGTAGAACAAATTTAAGAAGACATAGTTTTAAAAATGTTGTGGGATATAGGGAGGCAGCATCTTGGGTTAGGGGATACTCTCTGTCCTTACACACCCCATTTAAAGAGATTCCTCTGCCGAACGGTGCCGCCCATAGTACTGTGAGGTATTGAAAAATTCATGATTTTCACTTGCCCCACAAAAACCTTTAAATGGGAGACCCAAAATGGGTGCACACACATTTCTACATTACTGTATAGTCTTTACAGCCACACCTACACTTTTCCTCCGAAGTATATATATTGTAATGTATATGGTTGTAAATTGTGACTTGGTCCGCAATTGATATGGACCGTGACTTATTTTTGGTTGGCAAGGTACTGGTATTGATGGATACCGTAATGAAATTGACTGGATTCTTTGGATCTGATATATTTGCATGTCGGTTATAAATAGATATAGAGTGTAACATATTTGTGGATAGTAGTCTATTATGACTTGATCCTCTAGATCGAGAGATTCTATCTTTAGTTTTTAATTGATAATTAATTAGTTTTAAATTGTTCTTATGTCCTTGTGGTTCGGAACCCACGTAAAATTGTAGGTCCCCTCCGCCACCACGCAGTTAGGTAGACCAGCCATGAGTGGATCCTAAAGTCTTTGTTGGTCTGAAACATTATAACATTTTTACATTATAACATTATAATACGAAAAGATCAGAAGATATTTAGTTGAAATAACCAATATTAACCGGTTAGGTTAATTGAATGCCCAGTTAGGTTAATTGAATGCCCGATTAGGTTAATTGAATGCCCGGTTAGGTTAATTGAATGCCCGGCTAGGTTAATTGAATGCCCGGCTAGGTTAATTGAATGCCTGGTTAGGTTAATTGAATGCTCGGTTAGGTCAACTGTACGCCTTTGATGATTGGTTAGGTTAAGTCGTGATATTTTTGTTAGTTTAAATGAAAATGACGAGAGCAAACGTTTCTGATTAATTTTGAGGTTTTTTGCACGTTTCGTGTGGTAATGCGTCGTTTACGAGATCTCGTAACATGACCATATCCTACATGTTTATGTTACGATATCTCAAAAACTACGCATTAGCAGAGGAAATCAATGGCAGATTCGTGCAAAGCACCTCATAATTGACCAGAAAAGTTTGGTTAAAACTTTCTAGATTTTTTTTTAGGTTAGGTTTTGAAGCATTTCCCTTACTAGAGACTGTCTAAATCGTATTCCTAATGAAGAAACTAAGCTACCGATGTATAATTTATAAAAATCGGAGAGACGGGAGCTTAAGTAGGTTATTACCACGGGTTCTTTATAATCAATACTTAAAAAGTTGGTATCCAACTGAATTTGGCATATTCCAAACTCATACGAATCACGACCCAATTCAGTGGGACCGTGGAGTTCTGTTACAAAGTTGGCCAGTGTGTTGTCAGGATGTACAGACAAAGAAGAAGAGGACGGGAGTGTGACATAGAAGTGGTTAGGCGCCATGTTGCATACTATTTAAGCTTCATTATTGCATCAGCTTTTATATAGGTGTTGAAGCTTTCTGGGTACCCTAGCCATTTCACCAGGTACACTTTTCTCTTTCCTGTACCTTTGCTACCTAAATTTTTTTTCAATTTTAAACATGTTTTTTCTAAAATTAAATGTCACTTTTTGCAGCTCCTCGCAGTAAAAGCATCCTGCGATTTCTTCCCCATTCAAATCTTCAACATAATACAGCATTATCTCCCCTTAGGTCTCATAGCCGTAACTTTAAAAATCTCACGAGTCCAACTTTGCTCAAATTCCTTCGCGAATTTATTATCCGAACGCGACAGCCTTACATAATCATTGATTTTGAAAAGCGCAGAGTGTGGCGGCATTCTACGAATATCTCTTCTCACCTCACGCTCTGTGTGCATAACTCTTTCTCAAACCTCGTTAGGTGTTGTCCCAATCGCACGATGCTGTGAACGGTTGTAGGATGAGGCCACCGACTCCAGAATGTCAATATATCTGTATGTGTTTTTATGTGTAAAATAGCGATGCATGCGTTCCTTTGTGGTACATTGAACTCTTTCAGCTAAAGAGGCCTTATGTATATAATTTCAAGTGTACTGTAGTAGCTGATATTAAACTCTGTCAGCATGTTCTGAAAAGCTCGGCCTATAAATTCATGCCCCATATCCGTACAAAAATAGCCAGGAATCCTGTTTTCTTTCAACATCAGCGTTTTGATAGCTTTAGCAACTGTTTCAGGCGATCTATTTTTCAGGGGAATTAACCACAGGTATCTAGAGAATACATCTATTATGAATAGGATGTAGCGGTAGCCACCACTATACACTGAATATCTTTGCATGTCTGTTAAATCCGCCTGCCAAATAGAATCAATCGATGCCGCTGTTGTCTTGGCTGTTTTAAACCTTTTTCTCACCGGCTTATGAAGTATGTAAGCATCCTGCTACCGCAAAAATCTCTCAACACTTTTTTTCCCAACTCTCATTATAAACAGCTGTACAGTCTATCAACGTCGCCGTAGGAGGTTGGGCGAGGAATGTCATAATAACGTTTTCTTAATATGTTAGCCATTTGCGTATTTTAGAGGCACGCGAGGAGGGTTGACAGTTGTTGTTTGGCCTCTTCTTTCTCCTTTTCAGAGATGCTACCGCTAGGGGTGATGGTGTGCTCAGTTGTGGCACATGCGAGGTTTGCTCCAAGTCTTTTAACCTGTTCAGATTTCCTACCAATGTTTTGGTGACATTTATTTGTTGTAGTCTTGCTTTAATATGCTTCCATTCTGATGGTGAGAGCCTATCCCACTTTTTCACCAGGTTATGGACGATGTAATCGCACAGCCAACTAGCGGAAGATCAGAGGCGTATTTACAAGCTCTGAGCTCTCCCTAGCCGTTCGCCACAGCTACAGAATATTGAAGATACATGAGGTATGTAACACGTATAGGAAACGTTACCAGGTGCCTGGCACTTACAATACGTACCCTTTGGGTACCATAGCCCTTGATTGCTTTGTTATATATACATATATATGTCTATTTACTTGTTAACGATATGTTTATTTTATTTATTACGCGTATTTAAATATATATACACACTATCAATTATTTACTTGTTGATATGTTTTTTAAATAAATCATGTTTCAATTAGCGTTTCATTTTCTGTGTGTGTGTGTGTGTGTGTGTGTGTGTGTGTGTGTGTGTGCAGAAAAAAATTCTAAGCTCCGCCCACTGTATGAGCAATCAAAGGGTCACGTGACTCCTGCTACTACCTGGGCATATCTCTACCCCTCCGTGCTCAGTTGACCGCAGCACGCCCTGGATCTCAGAAGTGTATTTTGAAGAATTCTTGCGTAGACGGTAAAAGTGATGGCTACCTTTGATATTGCGTGCTCGACATTTATGAAGTGGTATTCGATAAAGCCTACAGATGTGGTAGAGACTGAAAGAATCCCTAGTCCTCCCTCCTTTGAGGGTTTTAAGGCTACATTGAACAGTGTGAAGCGTGAGGAACAAGAAGTTCAAATATTCTACGGCTATTCTGGCGAGAGCATTGCGGGATTTCGTGGCACAAACGATGTAATGGACTACGTCATAGGGCTAAACTGCTTAATGGCGTACATATACCGTGAAGTGAAAGAAACACGTGCAAAAGAGAAGCAACGGCTTTGGGTAGTGAGTCTTGTTGATGAATGGTGTGACAAGCAGCGGTATTATGTTATGCTGCATCATACCGAGTACGCATACCCTGCGGCTGAAAATATAAATCTAGTCATCATAGACAATCTGAAATATATTTATCATTACATTCATATATATCATGACGAGGTTCGCAGTGAGATAGTGGCTAAAGGTCTGTGCGAGTTTTTAATAGAGTTTAGAGACGAGGATCGTTTGCAAAGGAAAAATATGGGTACATGTTCCTCTCAAATAGAACGCCAGAGTGTTAATAAAATGTGCGTAGCTCGAGAAAATACAATATAATTCTGATTGCCCGGCATAATGGGACACAAGTATTCGCATAACTCATGCTGGATCAAACCTGTACACGATTCACTAACGCATGGTATGACACGCCCCGTGTGACTCGTTTCTGCACACCTCCCTCCGTGACAAACCGCGCACCGGCTGTTCATAATCACCTCAGAGCTTGACCCGACTGGACGTGCATGCACTCAGAATACGATGGAGCTTCCTTTGAGCAGCATTCTCAATGCGGTAAACGATGTGTCCGTGACGAAGTCATTGTGTGTGTTCAGGCGTATAACCAGCGCCGTTAACTATGTACTTGAAACGAATTGTAGACAAACAAACTCTGGTAAGCGGAATGTTATTTATTTAAGTGTTGAGGAGATGAATAGAATCTTCGTGATAGTTGAGAAGTGGGCTGAAGATCGTTATAAAATACCTGCAGGTGTAGGTACAAGAAGAGAACAGATTAGTGGTGCACCCTCATATGCCATTATTTGTACGGTGTGTATAATTCGTGACCAGCCATGCATTGATATACGCCTAATGTGGAAGAATGCGTCTGATAATAACGTCCTTGTCCCCACGCGAAACCGTTTCATCCTCGACAGAATGTTTGAAATCGCCGGTTTCCGCAAGCTAAAGCCTATATTAGACGCACGTGTATTGTGCATGTCCTCCGTGGTGGCGGAGGGGACCTACAATTTTATGTGGGTTCCGAACCACAAACACATAAGAAATTTTTATAGTGGGCAAACTAGGGGCCACTTCGGGCCATCGAGGTGGCTCCGCCATGCAAAAACCACCTGTACATTGGCAACGACCAATTTTTACAAAACTAAATAATTATCAATTTAAAACTAATTAATTATCAACTCAAAACTAAAGATAGAATCTCTGGATCCAGAGGATCAAGTCATATTAGACAACTTTCCATAAATATGTTACATTCTATATCTATTTACAGTATAAACGACATGCAAATATATCAGATCGAAAGAATCCAGTCAATTTCATTACGGTATCCACCAATACCAGTACTTTGCCATCCAAAAATAAATCACGGTCCATATCAATTGCGGACCAAGTTACAATTTACAACCACATACATTACAATATATATACTTAGGAGGAAAAGTGTAGGTGTGGCTGTAAAGACTGTACAGTAATGTAGAAATGTGCGTGCACCCATTATGGGTCTCATATTTAAAGGTGTTTGTGGGGCAAGTGAAGAGCATGAGTTTTTCAATACCTCACAGTACTATGGGGGGCACCGTTCGGCAGAGGAATCTCTTTAAATGGGGTGTGTAAGGACAGAGAGTATCCCCTAACCCAAGATGCTGCCTCCCTATATCTCACAACACTAGTAAAAATATGTTTTCTTAAATTTGTTCTACATTTTCGCTGAAATAATTTCATAATATGACCTCTAGTCTGGTTATTGTGATCTTTAATGAAAAGAGAATCAAAATCTATCTTATCCAAACCTTAATTTTACTACCTTAAACTATACCCAATCCATCAACATATGCGTCTAATCGATTTTTAAACATGTTTATAGAAGTGCTACTAATTACTTCTACCGGCAAACTATTTTCATCAATAGAGCATATTACCTCCTCTTCACTAACCACAATATTATCCAAAATATTACCATTATCAAAAGGTATTATGTCTATGACCGTAGGGATATTCGTTACATCTTCGATAGTAAAAATTGACGTCAAAAATTCGTTTAGCAAGGTAGCCATTTCCTTGTTTTCAGAAACTAGATCTCCGTTAACATTTTTCAACAGCCCCAAGACACTTTTTACTGGATTCCTATTGTTGACGTATTGAAATAATCGCTTAGGGTTTTCTTTACCGTCACGAGCTATGGAGATTTGAAATTCGCGCGTGGACATTTTTATTACACTTCGCTTCACGCCTTAGAGATATATAGTTGTTTCGTAACCACAAATTGTCTTTATCGCACTTATGTTGCCTATAAGCCCTATCTCTACTCTTTATAATGTCCCCTACTCTAGAAGTAAACCACAAAGGCTTGTTAGTTACTTTCGCACGCTTAATTTTGTACGGTACACAGTCCTCATTTATAGTCCTAAATACTGTTTCGAACGATTCCCACATTAGTTTTGTATTGGAGTTCCC
>JAJOZX010000830.1:207500-210000 GCA_023014485.1 Bathynomus jamesi | reverse complement strand
ATTATATAACGGACATGCAAATATATCAGATCCAAAGAATCCAGTCAATTTCATTACGGTATCCATCAAGTCACGGTTCATATCGATTGCGGACCAAGTCAAATTTACAACCATATACATTACAATATATACACTTACGAGGAAAAGTGTAGGTGTGGCTGTAAAGACTACAGTAATGTAGAAATGTGTGTGCACCCATTATGGGTCTCCCATTCAAAGGTGTTTGTGGGGCAAGTGAAGATCATGAGTTTTTCAATACCTCACAGTACTATGGGGGGCACCGCTCGGCAGAGGAATCTCTTTAAATGGGGTGTGTAAGGACAGGGAGTATCCCCTAACCCAAGACGCTGCCTCCCTATATCCCACAACACTTGTGTTGAGCTGTGGGATCTATCCCCACAAAGCCTTAATTTTACTACCTTAAACTATACCCTTTCTATCAACATGCGCGTCCAATCGATTCTTAAACATGTTTATAGACGTGTTACTAATTACTTCTACCGGCAAACTATTCCAGCTATTTACTATTCTATGCGTAAAAAAGTTTTTCGCAACTGCTGTCTCGAACCTTCTACTTGTCAACTTACACCCGTTATTTCTAGTCCTATTATATTGAGATATTTCGAAAAAGCTATCTCTATCTACGTTATCAAACCCATTCATAATTTTGAAAACCTGGATTAGATCACCCCTTAACCTCCTCGTCTCGAGTGTAGTCAATTTTAACTCTTTAAGCCTATCCTCGTACGACTTTGACCTGAGACGGAATCATCTTAGTTGCTCGTCTTTGAACTCTTTCGATTTTGTCTATATCTTTGCGCATATGCGGATTCCAAAATTGGACCGCGTACTCTAAATGGGGTCTAACTAATGATTTATAAAGTGGAACTATAATATCGCGCGATTTCTACACAAAATTTCGAGCTATAAAACCTAACACTTTGTTCGCCTTATTGACCGCTGCTTTACTTTGTTTCGCTACTTTTAAATCACCCGTGACTATAACTCCTAAATCTTTTTCCTGCTCTACGCTTGTTAAATCTTTCCCTGACATACTATACGCAAAATTACCGTTACGTGAACCTATATGCATAATTTTGCACTTATCAACGTTAAATCTCATTTGCCATGTGACTGACCAATCAACGATTTTATTCAGATCTTCCTGAATTTTACCTCTATCTTCGTCATTAATCGCCCTACCACCCAGCTTCGTGTCATCCGCAAACTTTGAAACTGTACTGACTAGGCCGACATCTAAATCGTTAATATATATAAGAAAAAGCAAGGGGCCCAATACAGAACCCTGAGGAACGCCACTCGCTACTTTAGCCCCACACGACTCCGCTCCATCAACGACCGCCCTCTGTTTCCTGCCTCGCAACCACTCTTCTAGCCAATTTATTACTGCACCCCTGATTCCATGAGCCTTAGTTTTTTCAATCAGTCTTTTGTGCGGCACGGTGTCAAACGCTTTTTGAAAATCTAAATACACTACATCAACCGCCCGATGTCTATCGTAAACGTCAACCACGCTTTGGAAAAATTCTAAAAGATTAGATAAGCAAGATTTGTTTCGCCTAAATCCGTGCTGCGTATTTCTAACTAGCTTATGGAATTCTAAGTGTTCGACTATACGATCCCTAATTATTGATTCCAGTAGCTTACCTACAACAGACGTTAAACTGATTGGTCTATAATTTCCTACCGCACCTTTATCGCCTTTCTTAAAGATAGGTGTTACGTTTGCTAACTTGAAATTATCTGGTACGCACCCCTCAGAAATAGACGCATTAAAAATCTTTGTTAGCGGCACAACAATGCTATCTTTTAATTCTTTTACTTGTATGGGATATATGGAATCCTGCCCCGGTGATTTACGCGTCTTCATTTTATCATATAGCGCGTGACCTCCCCTCCACTAACCACTATATTATCCAAAATATTACCATCATCAAACGCTATTATGTCCGTGACCGTAGGGATATTTGTTACATCTTCTATAGTAAAAACTGACGTAAAAAATTCATTTAGCAAGGTATCCATTTCCTTGTTTTCAGAAACTAGATCTCCGTTTAGATTTTTCAAAGGCCCCAAGACACTTTTTACTGGATTTCTATTATTGACGTATTGAAAGAATCGCTTGGGGTTTTCTTTACCGTCACGAGCTATAGAGATTTCAAATTCGCGCTTGGACTTTTTTATTACACTTTTCGCTTCACGCCTTAGAGATATGTAGTTGTTTCGTAACCACAAATTGTCTTTATCGCACTTATGTAGCCTTTAAGCCCTATCTCTACTCTTTATAATGTCTCCTACTCTAGAATTAAACCACAAGGGCTTGTTGTTTACTTTCGCACGCTTAATTTTGTACGGTACACATTCCTCATTTATAGTCCTAAATACTGTTTCGAACGATTCCCACATTAGTTTTGCGTTGGAGTTCCCCATCACGTTTTCCCAATTGACGTGTGACAATTTATTTCGAAATTTACTAAAA
>JAJOZX010000830.1:185000-202500 GCA_023014485.1 Bathynomus jamesi | reverse complement strand
GTGACTGACCAATCAACGATTTTATTCAGATCTTCCTGAATTTTACCTCTATCTTCGTCATTAATCGCCCTACCACCCAGCTTCGTGTCATCCGCAAACTTTGAAGCTGTACTGACTAGGCCGACATCTAAATCGTTAATATATATAAGAAAAAGCAAGGGGCCCAATACAGAGCCCTGAGGAACGCCACTCGCTACATTAGCCCCACACGACTCCGCTCCATCAACGACCGCCCTCTGTTTCCTGCCTCGCAACCACTCTTCTAGCCAATTTATTACTACACCCCTGATTCCATGAGCCTTAGTTTTTTCAATCAGTCTTTTGTGCGGCACGGTGTCAAACGCTTTTTGAAAATCTAAATACATTACATCAACCGCCCGATGTCTATCGTAAACGTCAACCACGCTTTGGAAAAATTCTAAAAGATTAGTTAAGCAAGATTTGTTTCGCCTAAATCCGTGCTGCGTATTTCTAACTAGCTTATGGAATTCTAAGTGTTCGACTGTACGATCCCTAATTATTGATTCTAGTAGCTTACCTACAACAGACGTTAAACTGATTGGTCTATAATTTCCCGCCGCACCTTTATCGCCTTTCTTAAAGATAGGTGTTATATATATTATATATATATATATATATATATATATATATATATATATATATATATATATATATATATTTATATATATATATTTATATATATATATATATATTTATATATATTTATATATATTTTATATATATTTATATATATATGTATTTATATATAATATATTATATATATATATATTTTATATAATATATTTATATATATATATATATTTTTATATATTATTATATATATATTATATATTTATATATATATATTATATATAAATATTATATATATATATTATATATATTATAATATATATATTATATATATATATATATATATATATATATTTATATTATATATTTATATATATATATTATATATTATATATTTATATATTATATATTTAATATTATATATATTATATATTATATATATTATGTATTATATATTATATATATTATATATATATATATATATATTATATATATTATAATATATATAATATTATATATATATATATATATTAATATATTATATATTATATATTTTATTATTATTATATTTTATATATTATATATTATATATATTATATATATTATATTATGTATATTTATATTATATATTTTATATAATATATTATATATATTATATATATATAAAGGAGGAGATCGATCCGAGGCCAAAAACTATAGGCCAGTGTCGCTTACATCTCATTTCACTAAAATATTTGAAAGAATAGTTAGACAGAAAATCTATGACTTTTTGGAAACTCAGAAAAAATTCAATGATAACCAACACGGGTTTCGATCAGGCAGATCATGCCTATCACAACTAATGGAACACTACAACAACATTATTGATTCACTTGAAAGTAATGAAAACTATGATGTACTATACACAGACTGCTAAAGCGTTCGACAAGTGTGACCACGGAATCATAATACATAAACTGAAATATATGGGAATAACAGGAAAAGTAGGGAAATGGATAAATAATTTCTTAGTGAGCGGAGGCAAGTCGTTACAGTACAAGGAGTATCTTCATCAGAATCAGAGGTCCTCAGCTCAGTACCACAAGGAACAGTATTAGCTCCACTACTCTTCATAATCATGCTAACTGACATAGATGAGGACGTTACCAGAGACAGCAGAGTAACATCCTTTGCGGATGACACAAAGATCAGTAGAAAAATAAGAAACCCAGAAGACATAGGATCTCTACAAACCGACATAAACAAAATCTACAACTGCACTGAAGACAACAATATGAAGTTTAACACCGAGAAATGTCAGCTATTGCGGTACGGAAAAAGAGAAGACCTAAAGTCCACGGAATATTATACCCCGAATGGACAGGAAATTCAGAGAAATTCCAGAGCAAAAGATTTAGGGGTTGTAATGACAGATGATGCGAAATTTGAAACACAAAATAAGATAGCAGTAAACAGAGCAAAGAGAATAACGGGTCACATATTGAGAACCTTTAAACGAAGGGATAGGAAGTAATGATTCCTCTACTGAAAACCCTGATAATACCCAAAATTGGAATACTGCTCGGTCCTAACATCTCCATATAAAAAAAGAAGACATTAGACAGCTGGAGGGGATCCAAAGAAGCTTCACAGCCAAGATCAATGGTGCAAAGAACTAAATTACTGGAAAATGTTAAGAGAACCAGACCTATATTCACTGGAAAGGAGAAGAGAGATACACCATTATTTACACTTGGAAAATAATGGAGAAACTAGTCCCTAATCTTACTCTGACTCCCTATCCCCAAACAACGTGGAAAGTAGAAGCGGTAGACTGTGTCGTATTCCCAAATTGAAGGCGAGACAGGGAACATCTTTAACCCTGCAAGAAAATAGTTTTGTAGTGAGAGGACCAAAACTGTTTAATCAATTGCCCAAAGACCTAAGAAACACGAAGGGAGTTGCAGTGGAAATCTTCAAAAGAAGACTAGACGCCTGGCTCAGAACAATCCCCGATGAGCCGGGCGTTACTGTCTATGTGAGGTGCAAAGCGCAAGAATCCAACTCACTACTTCACCAGGCCAACTCGAGAGGAGGGGCGACAAGCTTGACCTTCGCGAAATGAGAAATCATCGCGCGGAACCTTTGTAAGGTTGTAAGGTAAGGTATTTATATATATATATATATATATATATATATATATATATATATATATTATATATATATATATATATATACATACACAGGGTGTCCGAGAATTATCTGTACAATTTTTGGCTGTTATTAAAAGTCAACCATGAAGTGTAAAAATTCCTGTGTTGTCCCATTTTACAGAGAATCTCATTAAGTTTTTTCTGATACCAAGTTTTGACAAGTTTTTTAGAAATTCCAGTGTGTCCTAACATTATCTGTACAATTTCATCTTTTAATAAAATTCTTGATAACACACGTAAAATTCTTAAACAAGATTATTTAGAATCTGTATTTTCAAAAGTTTCTTTTATTAAAGTAACGTTGTTCCAAACATTCGATATGTGCACCATTAGTGATTCGCAAAATATCCAATCGATACTCCAAATGTTGTGTACGCTGCAGCATATCCACATCAATTCGCTCAATTGTGATTCTTGCTTTTAAATCATCAATGTCTGTCACCCGCGTACATTTCTAAAAAACTTGTCAAAACGTAGTATCACAAAAAACTTAATGAGATTCTCTGTAAAATGGGACAACACTGGAATTTCTACACTTCATGGTTGACTTTTAATAACAGCCAAAAGTTGTACAGATAATTCTCGGACACCCTGTATATGTGTATATATATATATATATATATATATATATATATATATATATATATATTTTTATTTATATGTATTTATATATTTATTTATTTATTTATTTATATATAATGTTTCAGACCAACAAAGACCATAGGATCCACTCATGACTGGTCTACCTAACTGTTTTCGTAATTGTGTATTGTGTATGTCCTCCGTGGTGGCGGAGGGGACCTACAATTTTACGTGGGTTCCGAACCAGAAGAACATAAGAATTTTATGTAAAAACTGCTTGTACATTGGCAACGACCAATTTTTTATAAAAATTAAATAATTATCAATTTAAAACTAATTAATTATCGATTTAAAACTAAAGATAGAATCTCTGGATCCAGAGGATCAAGTCATAATAGACTACTATCCACAATTATGTTACATTCTATATCTATTTATAATCGACATGCAATATATCAGATCCAAAGAATCCAGTCAATTTCATTACGGTATCCATCAATACCAGTACCTTGCCAACCAAAAATAAGTCACGGTCCATATCGATTGCGGACCAAGTCAAAATTTACAGTATTCCAATTTGGGTAAGATCATCGTTTTCAGTAGAGGAATCATTACATTCCTATCCCTTCGTTTAAAGGTTCTCAATGTCTGACCCGTTATTCTCTTTGCTCTGTTTACTGCTCTTATTTTGTGTTTCAAATTTCGCATCATCTGTCATTACAACCCCTAAATCTTTTGCTTTATAATTTCTCTGAATTTCCTGTCCATTTGGGGTATAATATTCCATGGATTTTAGGTCTTCTCTTTTTCCGTACCGTAATAGCTGACATTTCTCGGTGTTAAACTTCATATTGTTGTCTTCCGTCCACTTGTAGATTCTGTTTATGTCGGTTTGTAAGGATCTTATGTCTTCTGGGTTTCTTATTTTTCTACTGATCTTTGTGTCATCGGCAAAGGATGTTACTGTGCTGTCTCTGGTAACGTCCTCATCTATGTCAGTTAGCATGATTATGAAGAGTAGTGGAGCTAATACTTTTCTTTGTGGTACTGAGCTGAGTACCTCAGATTCTGATGAAGATACTCCTTGTACTGTAACGACTTGCCGCCGCTCACTAAGGAAATTATATATCCACTTTTCCTATTATTCCCATATATTTCAGTTTATGTATTATGATTCCGTGGTCACACTTGTCGAACGCTTTAGCAAAGTCTGTGTATAGTACATCATAGTTTTAATTACTTTCAAGTGAATCAATAATGTTGTTGTAATGTTCCATTAGTTGTGATAGGCATGATCTGCCTGACCGAAACCCGTGTTGGTTAGCATTGAATTTTTTCTGAGTTTCCAAAAAGTCATAGATTTTCTGTCTAACTATTCTTTCAAATATTTTAGTGAGATGGGATGCAAGCGATACTGGCCTACAGTTTTTGGCCTCGGATCGATCTCCTCCTTTATATATTGGGACTCTGTTCGCGCTCTTCAGGATGCCCGGTATTTCTCCCGTGTCTAGTGATCGTCTCCATATCCAGAATAGGAGCTCAGCGATTGCATTCTTGCAGTTTTTGATCAGTGTGGCATTCCATTTATCCGGTCCCGCCGCTAGAGTGTTTTTTTAGTTTCCCTATGGGCTTGTGTAATATCATCCGTCGTAAAGTCGAAATCCGTTATACTTTCCCCTTGTGGTTCTTCTTCAAAGAACACGTTTCTATCGCATATCAATTTGTCAGTTTTGGGGATACTGAAAGATGATTCGTACTGAGCTCTTAATATTTCAGATACTTCTGTTAGATCATCAGATAAATCACTGTTCTCATTTTTTAAAGGTCCGATAGTCGCATGGTTTTTCGAATCTTTTGGCGAAATTATAGAAGTGCTTTGAGTTAGCCTTTATCGCTACTATAGCGTCGTCGTCTTTTTATGTATGCTTCTCGATTAGTTCCTGTATGACGACATCCGTGGCCAGACAGTTTGCCTACGGACAGTTTGCCTACGGACAGTTTGCCTACGTACAGTTTGCCTACTGGACAGTTTGCCTACGGACAGTTTGCCTACTGGACAGTTTGCCTACTGGACATTATGCCTATGGACACCATGCCTATGTGGTATATTTATCCTTACCTTATTTAACTTATTTAACTTCAGATTCATGCAAAAGAATTAATTCAAAATTAAAATGTGTTGTTGCCCTTAATAGCATAAATGTCTGAAATATATCAAGTAAGAAAGGGAAACAGAAGTTTTCACATAATGGATATTTGTATGTGTTTGATAAATGTAGCAAGCGCGACCCTTCGTTACTTTTTTGGCGGTGCGAGCAAAAGAGTCAGTGTATTATAAGGTGTGTGTATATAATATGGGTACTTTTCCGTTATCTGCCCCATTGACGATTGGTTAGGTTCAGTCATGATATTTTCATTAAAACTATCAAAAATATCACAACTTAACCTAACCAATCGTCACTGCCCGTTAGGTCAACTGTACGCCCTTGACGATTGGTTAGGTTAAGTCGTGATATTTTCGTAAGTTTTAACGAAAATATCACGACTTACCTAACCAATCGTCAAGGGGGCAGATAACGGAAAGTACCCATATTATATATACACACCTTATAATACACTGACTCTTTTGCTCGCACCGCCAAAAAAGTAACGAAGGGTCGCGCTTGCTACATTTATCAAACACATACAAATATCCATTATGTGAAAACTTCTGTTTCCCTTTCTTACTTGATATATTTTCAGACATTTATGCTATTAAGGGCAACAACACATTTTAATTTTGAATTAATTCTTTTGCATGAATCTGAAGTTAAATAAGTTAAATAAGTTAAATAAGGTAAGGATAAATATACCACATAGGCATGGTGTCCATAGGCATAATGTCCAGTAGGCAAACTGTCCAGTAGGCAAACTGTCCGTAGGCAAACTGTCCGTAGGCAAACTGTCCGTAGGCAAATTGTCCGTAGGCAAACTGTCCTAGCGCCGACGACATCGATACTTTGCAGTTTATCATTTAATATTTTTCTGATGTTATCTTTACAATTATATACTTAATTTTGCAGTCACTCTTTTTCTCTTTCGAAACAATGCCCTCTTTTGTCTCTGGAACCTGCTTCTCTTTCCTCTTTGTTGTATCTTTGGGACATGTTTTTCCACAATTTCTAACGTCTTCTCCTCTAATGTCATTAGCATCTCCTCCGTTGTCTTGGTCTCGAAAATGGTTTTCCAATCTTTTACTTCCATGCTGGATGTCACATCTTCCCAGTTTATAGCTTTGGAGTGAAAATAAAAAATTTCGAATTTGCTTCTTTCTGTTGTGCATGTTCTTTCCTTTCCTGTTGCCTTTATATTAGTTGTTATTTCAATGATGTGGTCCGATATCATAGTTGGGGATACTCCTACATTATCAATTAGATTACTGTTGTTTGTGAATACCAAATCTAGGCAGTTGTTTTTTCTTGTGTTTTCTGTTATTTTTTGCGTTAACATAAATTCATCAGCGAGAGCTTGTAGCATTTTACCTTCTCCTGGTCTTCTCGTGTGTCCCCTTTGTCCTGGTGTATACATATATTTTTTCCTATCCTTTTATATTTCATGAATGGGAAATTAAAATCATCAGAGAGAAAAATATTTGTGGTTGGAGAGTGTAGATCTTTTACCAAGTTTCTTACCTCTGTAATGGAATCTGCAAATTTTGAGGTTGGCGTGTTTGGGGGTCTGTACATTACAATTAGTACCATATTTAATTTTTCAATTTTTGCTGCCCCACATTCTACGTAGTTGTCTGAGGTACTTATAGCCATTTCTGCTATGTGCCTTTCGCGTGTGTGAAACGTAAAGTGAGACGTAAAGGAGATGTAAAGGAGACGTAAAGGAGGATGTGCTATTTAGCACATCCTCCTTTACGTCTCACTGTTCTGTCGGCTCGGAGGATGTTATAGTTGTCAATTTCGATTTCTTTTTTGTCAATACAGGACTCAAATTTTCACAGTTCGCCTGGCAGTCCTTTAGATGAGTTTCCGTGAGGTATGCAAAGTCTGCTCCGGCTTCTTGCATGAGTCCTTTCAGGTATACAACTTTGTTCGTGGAATGGTTTGATTTAAGGTCCTGTATGTTGGCTAGGATTATTTTATTTTTTCTTTCTTTTTCGCATACAGGTGGTTCCGATTTGTTTTCCAATGGGGGTGCCGGTTTCGTTGCCTTGTGGTCCTCCGAGAATTTACCTCTTTTTATCTTTGTCGGTACCTGTTATCCCGATAAGGCATGAAGTGCCTTTGTTCGTACCTTCTGTCCGGCTCTCGGATTTCTATATTTATATTTGTCAGCTGGTTTTGTAATTGCTGGATAGTATTTCGCAGCTGAAATGTGTTGGCTGCGTCTAAAACATTGGCACTCTTCTTTGATGTTCGTTTTTTCTGTTCACTCGTTGCGTTCCTTTGAGGGTGGTGGTATCGGCATTTTTTTCCGTATTTGCAACTCCCATATCTTGAATAAGTGTTGCAGACCGTAAGATGGTGGAACATGCATTTCTTATCAAATTGGCAGTATCCACTTCTGTAATGCGTTTTGTATAATGTGGGATGTGCATATATGCATTGTCCATCCCGATATCTGCAGTTCCCTTTCTCGTAGTATTTACATACGATATTTTCTACGCTTCTGCTTCTTTTCTTATTATTTTCAAAGTTCTTAATTTTGGCATTATCATTATTTTTCTTTGGCTGTTTATTTTCTACGTTTTTAGTTATTATCTTTTTATCATTTCGCTCGTTGGACCGTTTGACTACTTCGCAACTTTTACTTATTTCTTTTCTTTCATCTATATCTTCCTTCCGTATTATATTGTTTATATCGTTATTTGTTATTAAATTGTTGTTCGTTATTATGCTGTTATTCGTTATTTCGTCTTCTCTCTCATCCCCCCCCCCCGGTTTTTCGTTGGGACCATTCCGGACCCATGTGTCCCCATTATTTCATTCTTTTTTAACTTTCGAGTCTGCTATCTCCATTTCTTCATATATATATATATATATATATATATATATATATGCCTTGACAATACGCGGCAAAAACTTTTTAATAGTCACTGCACTGATATCGAAGTCCTACAAATGAATTGAAATGCAGCAGCAGAAGAGTTAAATGGTACAAGATCATAATTTTCTCTCGTATAGTTACATAGTCAGGGTCAAATAGACCTTTAGCATAGTCTCCCATACAGACACTCTCCAAACCTAAAGTCGTTTACCTCAATTTATTAAAATACTTGTCCAAAAGCAATCAACTTTAGTTAAACTACATTTTATATTATTGGCAAAGACTAAGTTATTTATCCTCATTATCTAGCGGCCAGTGATTCTTAACCGGGGCTATACCGCCGCCCATGGGGCGACCTACAAGTCTTGGGAGCACCCGGAACTTTGGAGGCAAATAGGTGGCATTCGGGATTTTAGGAGGCCAAAAATACGTTTTCCCATAATTTATTTTTATGTTAATTAAGACTCTTTATTTATCAGTTTAAATTTGCCCAAAAATTACATAATCTAAAATTAAAAGTCCAGTATCATTTTTACATATTTTGAGGGAACGCCCTTTTTATAAGGTTATAAACAAAAATTCAAGCAACTATTTTATTTTAAAACGAAATAAAATACATTTATATTTAGGAATATATGCATTTTTATAGCTTTAGTGAAATCGTATATCGGAGACTTGAGACTCAAGCTATAATGTTATAATGTTATAATGTTTCAGACCAACAAAGACCCTAGGATCCACTCATGGCTGGTCTACCTAACTGTGTTCGTAATCTTGTATTGTGTATGTCCTCCGTGGTGGCGGAGGGGACCTACAATTTTACGTGGGTTCCGAACCACAAGAACATAAGAAATTTATGTAAAAACTGCCGGTAAATTGGCAACGACCAATTTTTACGAAACTAAATAATTATCAATTTGTAAATAATTAATTATCGGTTTAAAACTAAAGATAGAATCTCTCGATCCAGAGGATCAAGTCATAATAGACTACTATCCACAAATATGTTACACTCTATATCTATTTATAACGGACATGCAAATATATCAGATCCAAAGAATCCAGTCAATTTCATTACGGTATCCATCATGTCACGGTCCATATCGATTGCGGACTAAGTCAAAATTTACAACCATATACATTATCAATTTAAAAATAATTAATCATCGATTTAAAACTAAAGATAGAATCTCTCGATCCAGAGGATCAAGTCATAATAGACTACTATCCACAAATATGTTACACTCTATATCTATTTATAACGGACATGCAAATATATCAGATCCAAAGAATCCAGTCAATTTCATTACGGTATCCATCAAGTCACGGTCCATATCGATTGCGGACCAAGTCAAAATTTACAACCATATACATTACAATATATACACTTACGAGGAAAAGTGTAGGTGTGGCTGTAAAGACTGTACAGTAATGTAGAAATGTGTGTGCACCCATTATGGGTCTCCCATTTAAAGGTGTTTGTGGGGCAAGTGAAGATCATGAGTTTTTCAATACCTCACAGTACTATGGGGGGCACCGCTCGGCAGAGGAATCTCTTTAAATGGGGTGTGTAAGGACAGAGAGTATCCCCTAACCCAAGACGCTGCCTCCCTATATCCCACAACACTTGTGTTGAGCTGTGGGATCTATCCCCACAAAGCCTTAATTTTACTACCTTAAACTATACCCTTTCTATCAACATGCCCGTCTAATCGATTTTTAAACATGTTTATAGAAGTGCTACTAATTACTTCTACCGGCAAACTATTCCAGGTATTTACTATTCTATGCGTAAAAAAGTTTCTCGCAACTGCTGTCTCGAACCTTCTACTTGTCAACTTACACCCGTTATTTCTAGTCCTATTATATTGAGATATTTCGAAAAAGCTATCTCTATCTACGTTATCAAACCCATTCATAATTTCGAAAACCTGGATTAGATCACCCATTAACCTCCTAGTCTCGAGTGTAGTCAATTTTAACTCCTTAAGCCTATCCTCGTACGACTTTGACCTAAGCGACGGAATCATCTTAGTTGCTCGTCTTTGAACTCTTTCGATTTTGTCTATATCTTTGCGCATATGCGGATTCCAAAATTGGACCGCGTACTCCAAATGGGGTCTAACTAATGACTTATAAAGAGGGACTATAATATCGCGCGATTTGTACTCAAAATTTCGAGATATAAAACCTAACACTTTGTTCGCCTTATTGACCGCTGCTGTACTTTGTTTCGCTACTTTTAAATCACCAGTGACTATAACTCCTAAATCTTTTTCCTGCTCTACGCTTGTTAAATCTTTCCCTGACATACTATACGCAAAATTACCGTTACGCGAACCTATATGCAAAATTTTGCACTTATCCACGTTGAATCTCATTTGCCATGTGACTGACCAATCAACGATTTTGTTCAGATCTTCCTGAATTTTACCTCTATCTTCGTCATTAATCGCCCTACCACCCAGCTTCGTGTCATCCGCAAACTTTGAAACTGTACTGACTAGGCCGACATCTAAATCGTTAATATATATAAGAAAAAGCAAGGGGCCCAATACAGAACCCTGAGGAATGCCACTCGCTACATTAGCCCAACACGACTCCGCTCCATCAACGACCCCCCTCTGTTTCCTGCCTCGCAACCACTCTTCTAGCCAATTTATTACTACACCCCTGATTCCATGAGCCTTAGTTTTTTCAATGAGTCTTTTGTGCGGCACGGTGTCATACGCTTTTTGAAAATCTAAATACACTACATCAACCGCCCGATGTCTATCGTAAACGTCAACCACGCTTTGGAAAAATTCTAAAAGATTAGTTAAGCAAGATTTGTTTCGCCTAAAACCGTGCTGCGTATTTCTAACCAGATTATGCACTTCTAAGTGTTCGACTATACGATCCCTAATTATTGATTCCAGTAGCTTACCTACAACAGACGTTAAACTGATTGGCCTATAATTTCCCGCCGCACCTTTATCGCCTTTCTTAAAGATAGGTGTTACGTTTGCTAACTTGAAATTATCTGGTACGCACCCCTCAGAAATAGACGCATTAAAAATCTTTGTTAGCGGCACAACAATGCTATCTTTTAATTCTTTTAGTTGTATGGGATATATGGAATCCGGACCCGGTGATTTACGCGTTTTCATTTTATCAATATAGCGCATTACTTCCCCCTCACTAACGACAATATTATCCAAAATATTACCATTTTCAAAAGGTATTATGTCTATGACCGTAGGGATATTCGTTACATCTTCTATAGTAAAAACTGACGTAAAAAATTCGTTTAGCAAGGTAGCCATTTCCTTGTTTTCAGAGACTAGATCTCCATTTCCATTTTTTAATGGACCTAAGACACTTTTTACTGGATTTCTATTATTGACGTATTGAAAGAATCGCTTGGGGTTTTCTTTACCGTCACGAGCTATGGAGATTTCAAATTCGCGTTTTGACTTTTTTATTACACTTTTAGCTTCACGCCTTAGAGATATGTAGTTGTTTCGTAACAACAGATTATCTTTATCGCACTTGTATAGCCTATAAGCCCTATCTCTACTCTTTATAATGTCTCCTACTCTAGAAGTAAACCACAAGGGCTTGTTGTTTACTTTCGCACGCTTAATTTTGTACGGTACACATTCCTCATTTATAGTTCTAAATACTGTTTCGAACGATTCCCACATTAGTTATTAGTTTTGCGTTGGAGTTCCCCATCACGTTTTCCCAATTGACGTGTGACAATTTATTTCGAAATTTACTAAAGTCTGCGTGCTGGAAGTTAGGAATTTTCGTCGAGTTAGCTGGTTTCGAGTGACTTACTGAGAGGACAAACTCTACCATATTGTGATCGCTATTGCCCAACGGTTCTATTATTTGAAGATCAGTAATTAGCCTATCATCCGTAGTTATTACTAAATCTAAAATACTGTCCAACCTCGTAGGTTCCCCAACCTTTTGAATAAGAAAGCTATCCTCGAGAAAATTAACTAAACGATTACCTTCCGCGTCTCCCTGCATTGTATCGTAATTTACGTTAGCGCAATTAAAATCACCCATAACTAGAGCCTGCTCACTACCGATTATTCGCTTTAGTTCACGATATAACGCCTCGTCCGTATCAGCTGTTTGATTAGGGGGCCTATATATAACCGCAACAACAAGTTTGAAATCGTTGAATTTAAGTTCTGCTATAGTCGAATCTATCGGTTCTGGAATTGTGTGCTTTACTTCTATAACGTTCACTATATTATCTTTGATATACAACATAACACCGCCTCCTCGCCTACCTATTCTGTTTTTAACAAAAAGTCTATAACCTTTAATTTGATACTCCCCTACAAAGTCACGAGTTTCAGTGCTAAGCCACGATTCATTTATCGCAATTATATCATAGTCTTTACAAGCAATTAAAGAAAAAAATTCGTTTATTTTATTTCGTAGGCTACGAGCATTTAAGGATAGAACCTTCAAATTGTTTGTAATTGCGACAACTTCGCGAGCGCAGTGGAAATTTATGGAATTTACGCTGGGACCGTTCGAGTTACGGCAGCCTGAAAAGAAGAGACAGTATTATGAAATAGTGTTCCTAAACGCGCAGCTCCTACGTCATTAAGATGAAGTCCATCTCCGAGGAACAAGTCCCTCCTGCCGCAGAAACTGTTCCAAAAATTCTCAAAATGCACTCCTTCCTGTTGGCAAAGAGATTTTAGGTTATTGTTAATATAGGTCGCCTTGCTGTAGAAATCGTTACGATGCATAATTCGAGGAAGTATACCTGTTAAAATAATCTTATTAGTTTTTTCCTTTAATCGCTCTAGTAAGTCCCTGTACCTAGCCAGCAGTTCTCCCGATCTAGAATTTAAAACGTTATTAGTACCGACATGAATAACACGTTGTGTCCTCGGGGGTACCATCTGTAAATTGGTCAACACTATTAGTTATATCCTCCACCCTTGCACCAGGGTAGCAGTAACGGCGCCTACGACGAGGGTTTCTCCCACAGAATTCCTCGAGCTGTCCTCGAACAATGGAATCGCCAACGAGTCGTATTTCCGGTTCATCATCATCTTCAAAACCTAAAACAGAAAACTTATTGTTTGTTATTACTGGTAGACATGTCTTAGGTTTTCTCAATGGGGCTCCATTACGCACTCGAACGAAGGGTTGGGAACTAGGAGAAGAGAGAGGGCTATTAATACTATTTATATTATAATAGAAACTGAGGCAGGAGGGGTCGCAACTGGAGTCTCAAGGGATTCTAATTTTGCCGTCAGGAGCATCACCCTTTCTTCAAGGCTTACTCTGGCCTCCTTCTCACGTTCTAACTCGTTCCTCAGCACTTTTAAGTTTGAGCACCACCTGCAAACTAACTGTTCATTATTATTAGCCATTGTAAACGCGTAAGCGGCAAATTTCCCTTCACAGCGACTGCAAGTACTTGACGGGGTGCCATGCTTTTAATTAGTTAAACAAAACAAAAAAAACAAAAAAAATACGAGCGTTTGGAAATTAATAAATTACAATGTAGGTCTACCGCATTTTTGAAACGCAGAAACAGGTTCTTGTAACACAAATTTATACTAAATGCATATAGAATTAAGCTACCGACAAAAGATCTGTAAAAGAAGAGTATTTATAACACTTATCTGTCCGCGATTTGACCCGACTTTTTTCCCTTTTCTTCACACGGTGCGGGACAACACTCTACCTGACCTCTCGAAGGAAGGAAAAATGAACCTTATGTCAGCACGTTTTTTGATAGATTTGAAAAACAACACGGCAAGCCACGTTTGATCAAATAATATAGTATTCAATAACGACAATAAATGAAATATATTCGTTAATGAATGATTAGTAGCACGAAGTAATTTAGTTATGAATGCACGGAACACTATTTTTTTTTTAAAACACTTCAACGAAAACCACTTATTCCATTGATAACAGGACACTCGATAAAACACGTCTGTTCACAAGGAAAGACTGATCACGAATGAATCTTCTTCTTCTTTCTCTTCGCCCGTTCCCGCCTCTATGCGGGGTCGGCGTTTCTGACCAGCCTCCTCCACACAGCCCGCTCCTGGGCTTCTTCCTCCGACAAACCCTTCTCCCTCAAATCGTCCCTCACCTTCTCCATCCACCTTCGCTTCGGTCTGCCTCTCTTTCTCCTACCATGCACCTCCATATTCGTCGTTCTCTTATCCACATAATCTTCGTCCCCTCTCATCATATGTCCATACCATTTCAGTCTACTTTCTTGTATCTTCCTCGAGATTTCTCCAACCTTTGTTGTGCCCCTTATCCTTTCATTCCTTACTCTATCCAACCTTGTCACTCCGCACATCCATCTCAGCATTCTCATCTCCGTTACATCTAGTCTTTTCTCATGATCTTTCTTTATAGCCCAAGACTCAGCCCCGTACATCATAGCCGGTCTTACCACAGTCTTATACACCTTTCCCTTAACCCTTGCGCCTATTCTTCGGTCACACAACACCCCTGAAACTTTCTTCCAATTTTTCCAACCAGATTGCACTCTGTGTGTTATTTCTGTGTCCAGCTCACCGTCCTCAGCCACTGTCGATCCCAAGTACGTAAACTTACTTACTCTCTTTAACCTCGCTCCCTCTAAACTAATTTCTGAGTCTTGATTTTCGTAGAACCACAGGTACTCCGTTTTCTTTCTGCTGATTTTCAACCCTCTGTCTTCAAAAGCCCTCCTCCATTCCTCCAATTTTCTTTCTCCAATTTTCTTTCTGTATATATATTTATTTATTTATATATATATATATATATTTATATATATATATTTATTTATTTATATATATATATATATATAATATTTATTTATATATATATATATTTATTTTTATATATATATATATATTTATTTATATATATATATATTTATTTACATATATATATTTATTTATTTATATATATATATTTATTTATATTTATATATATTTATTTATTTATACATATATATATATATATATTTTATTTATATATATATATATATATATATTTATTTATATTTATATATACAGTATATATATATTTATGTATATATATATATATATTTATTTATATATATATATATTTATTTATATATATATATATTTATTTTTATATATATATTAGTGATGTAGCGGATGCGGATGCGGATGAGGATGTTTGATTTCAACATCCGCGGATGCGGATGCGGATGTCTACATTTTCGTTATTTTTTAGGATATATTCGAGATTTGTTGTGTTTAACGTATATAATAAGTTATTATATAGAGAGAGCTGTAGCTATAATGTAGTATAATTGATTAATTGTACAATAATTGCTGTACTTTTCTCTGAACATATAAAATAATATCAAGCATCTAACTAATATAGAAATCAATCAGTGAATTCGTCTGCAAATAAATTCGTTATATTTTGTTGAGTTTCAGCCACAATTAGAAACCATAATTGTGTTACCAGGATGCGGGACGTGAACCCAACTCAAATGCACCCCACCGACCTCTTTCCCCAACCTCCACCCTTATAGAAAGAGATCTTTAATTAGCTTGATAACTATTTATATTAAGTTTAAAGTTTTATTAGGCATATTTATAAATGAGTAATTAAAATAAAGTAAACTAAGATGTTCATCGTTTAATGTTCAAACTTAATTATAGGAAGGTTATGCTTAAGGAACATTAATTTTTCTGCCTTTTCTGCTGCCAGTCTGTTTCTCTTTTCACCATATATTAATCCAGCACTGCTAAATAATCTCTCGCTTGGTACGTTTGTTGGAGGACAGGCTAAATGTTTCCTTGCAAGTTTACTCAAGTATGGATAGATATTCTGCGTATTTTTCCACCAACTAATAGGATTGTCACATGCAGCCAGGCGTTTTTCTTGGTGATAGCTCTCGATCATTTTTACTACATCTTTTGACATCGCGTAGGTCTCGTCATTGTTGCTTGACTCAAGAAACTGAGAGACAGATTCTGTGATAGATTTGCTTGTTGAAGGTGTTGGTTCTGTCACTGAAACTTTTATTCTTTTAGTGGGTGGCGAAGCGACAGATTCAAGAGATTGAAGCTCTTCAACTGCTTTGCCAAGTGATGATTTAACTCGTTCTAATGTACTAGGTGAAAATAACTTAGCTTTGTAACGTGGATCTAAGTAGGTTGCAAGAGAGTAACTTCATACAAGAACAGCCTCTCGTCTTGTCGCTTGCATCACTTTTGCGCACAATGAACTAGTTCTATTAATATAGTAGAATTTGATAATTTCCGCTTATTAATGACGTTTTATCTCAATGGTCCACATCCGCACGACATCCGCAGTCCAAAGTGCGGATGCGGACGCGGATGCGGATGCGAGGAAATGTGCAGATGTTCCGCGGATGCGGATGCGGATGTGACCTACATCACTAATAATATATATCTTTTATTTATATATATATATATATATATATATATATATATATATATATATATATAAATATATTTATACATATATATATGTATATATATATATATATATATATGAAAATTATTTCACGAAAGTAACACGTGAAAAATATTTATGATGAATAAAACCACGAAGGAAAGGAAACACAAAATGGTGCTCAAGCGCTTTCGTCTAATGACATCCTGAGGATGTCATTAGACGAAAGCGCTTGAGCACCATTTTGTGTTTCCTTTCCTTCGTGGTTTTATTCATCATATATATATATATATTTTATATATATATATATATATATATATATATATATATATATATACACATTTAACTGCAATGACCACGCAGTATATTAACGTATAGAAACGACGTAAGTATAGAGGAGTGTTCTGCACACAAGGAAGAGAAATAACAAACAAATGAAAAATAAGGCACCCGCCCGGGAATCGAACCCAGGATCTTCCGATTGCCGGTCAGACGTGCTAACCACTACACTACGGAGCCACGATCGTGGCTCCGTAGTGTAGTGGTTAGCACGTCTGACCGGCAATCGGAAGATCCTGGGTTCGATTCCCGGGCGGGTGCCTTATTTTTCATTTGTTTGTTATTTCTCTTCCTTGTGTGCAGAACACTCCTCTATACTTACGTCGTTT
>JAJOZX010000830.1:162500-182500 GCA_023014485.1 Bathynomus jamesi | reverse complement strand
AATTATTATAATGGTTATTAACACTAATATTTAATTGAAATAGGACAAATTAAAAGGCCCGAAATTAATGAAAACAAAGGGAAAGTTGCCATCGTCTTACAGATTATTACAAAATTTCAACAAACAATCTGGAAAAAAAATTGTTATCCCAACAGCAACCCACTTCAAATATCCAATAAACCACCCAGCAACCAAAGATTATACACGAAAGAAATATTACAATTAAAATAGACACATAAGAATGTTAACAGTTCTTACAATAATATTTATTTATTTAACCAGGGCAAACCATTAAGAGGCAAAAAATGCAATTAAGAAAACAGTAGGCCCATCGCCAACTTACTGACCATGTACGAGTCTAATTTGTACAACCCAGGGCTAATATTAAAGACCAAATCCGCATTATTCTTGATCACACTTGATTCCAATATATTTCTGCTAACAATAGATTTACTAAACCTTAATTTGGAAGCATTTTTCCAATCAATGGGGTGATTAGAATCTCTTACGTGAATGAAAATGGCGTTAGATTCCTGGCCACTTCTTATACTGTATTGATGCTGTTTAATACGTAACTCAAGAGTCTTACCAGTTTGGCCAATGTAAAATTTATTACATATTGTGCAAGGGATTTTATATACACAACCATGTTCACTTAAAGGGGAGTTCTTAATCAATGAATTCTTAATGACATCTAAATTTTTGAACGCAATATTTACGTTAAAAGTCCTCAGCAGAATCGGGAGCTCGAGGAAATTTTCTCTGAATGGTAACACTAAAACATTTTTTGTGCTATAAGGAATCTTATCCTTTACTTCGTAGAAGGTTTTCTTTGCCATTTTTAAGGACTTATCTATGCAGTTCTTTGGGTATTTTAAATCAAAAGCAATTTTGTATATTATACTAATTTCATCGTCAATAAACTCAGGGCTACAAATTCGTAGGCCTCTTAGAAACAAAGTAGAAAGAGCGGATCGTTTTACATTAATGTGGTGATCAGAATAATAATGTATATAGGAACAATTATTAGTGGGTTTTCTGTAAACATTGTACTTAAACTTTTTTCCAGACCTATATATTAAAACATCTAAAAAAGGGATCGAAGAATCTTTTTCTATTTCAACTGTAAAATTGATAGAGGGAATTAAATTATTAAGTTTGGGTAGGAATTCATTGAGATTTAAAGTCACTGGCCAAAGACAGAGAACATCATCTACATATCTAAACCATGGAACATAATTTGGCAGAATCTTCCTTAATAACTTACTTTCAAAAAACTCCATATATAAATTACTCAAAATGGGGGAGAGAGGGTTTCCCATCGCCCTACCAAATTTCTGTCTAAAATATTCATTATTGAACACAAATTTTGAGTCTACTATGCACAGCTTAATTAATTCTATAATTGTGGCCACAGGTAAAGGCAAATTATGCTTAACCAATTCTTCCGAAAGAAACACTAAAAGATCCTCCACCGGGACTCTTGTAAATAAAGCGATAACATCAAAGCTTACCAATTTAAAATTGTAATTGACACTGATACTATTTAATTTTTCCACAAGGTCTACATTATTCTTTATGTGTGATTGTGAAATTGTGCCAAGGAGAGGATTAAGAATGGAGACAAGCCATTTGGATACCTTATATGAAATAGATCCTATAGAACTAACAATAGGCCTTGCCGGATTATCTGGCTTATGAGTTTTAATCAGGCCATACATATAAGGTAATGACGGTGAAGTACTCAGAAACTGTTTAAGTAACATTTCATTCCCCTTCAAAAGTTGTTTAATTTTCTCGTTGAATGCACTGTTCACAGTTTCAAGGGGATTGTTCCTTAATTTCACGTAAGTGTCAGCATCATTCAACAGATCATACATTTTTCCTAGATAAACGTCTTTATTGAGGATCACTAAGGCATTTGATTTATCAGCTTTGGTTATATGTAGATTCCAAAGCTGGGCACAAACCGTTAATCCGTTAATCGTTAATTAACGAAGTTAACTTTTTCGTTAATGATTTAACTTTTAAGTTAACTTTGAAAATCATTATCGGACTAATTAACTTCCGTTACATTTAACTTCCGTTAACTCAAGTCCGTTAACCCAAAAAATTCATAAATAAACGTTTAAAAGTTTCTATTATTTTCAGTGCTGAGCAGGTGCGCAATTAATCCGCCACTGTTAATAGTGATGAACGAATTTCCATTTCCGCAGTGCAAAATCAGGCGATATATTTGTTTCCGTCGCCACAATTTGTGTCTTACCAAATATGGTAGTTATTTATGGCATTGGTTTGAGCAAAACATGGTCGACTGTAAAATCAGGCGGAAAGATTTGCCATTTGAGTTGAATGTTTCAACTTCTTTCAAGAAATATCACGAGCATTTTAAGGCACTTTCAATAGTATATATGTAACAATTACAACAAATAACTACATTCGTTTCATTTGCAGTCTGTCTCTTGCGCAATATGTTTGTGCTAGTGAATATTTAAAAATAATCGTTGTCAAGTAAGTCATGTATATTTATAATATGTCTGTGAGTACCTTATTAGTAGTCTCCTTGATACATTTCAAGAACCATAAAACTGATCAGGTAAGATTTCAATTCTCATGTCACTTTGATGACATAAATTAAGTCAATTGATGTCTTACAATGGGAGCGTTTTCACCTTAACCCTTTATGTCCTGGCGGTACTTCTAGGTACCACATCTTTAAAATCTCCATAATTATTTTTCTACCCGGTTGATCCTGCCGATACTTTCAAGTCCCAATGTGAAGACCGAAGAAATTTCAGTGCAATTACTTCCCGAATATTCTGTGCCATATCTGTTCCAAATAACAAAGGTAAGGGTTATTTTATTTTTATCTTGTTCTTGAAATGTTCAAGAATGCTTCAAACAATTGTTGTTCTTGTTTATTATTTTTAAGTGTGAAATAATAAAGGATTTATTGAGTCAACTTCTAAGTACCAACAGGACAAAAGGGGCATAAGTCTACAGTACATCGTTTTCTTTTGGTTTTCTTTCAATTTTATGGATGACTATTTTAATTTATGTGGAAATATTTGAATTTGAACTCGTGTTTACACAAGATTGCGCAAGCTAAATAGTCAGATTGCGCATGATATTGAACAGTGGATTGCGCTTGCGCAACTTAATTTTTGATTGCGCTGTCCAGCTCTGATTATTTTCTGATTTTCAATACAGACACTTGTGTGATTTTGAATTTTATAAATCATGATGGCATCTCAACAAGAACAAGCTCAGAACCCCTGGCCCCACCTGGACGACTACTTCTTGTTCAAGTCAAGGGAAGGAGACAAATTGATTTTCAACTGCAAGCTGTGCCTGCCCAAGACTGTGCCAATCAAGGGGCACCTGACAAGCCTCAGCAACCTCAAGCAGCACATCAAGAGGAACCACCCGGCCAAGTTCATGCAGTTTGATGAGAAGATCAAGGCAGGTTCATCTCGTGGAAAAGCCAAGCAGAGGTTTTCCTCTGGTTCCAGCAGCGACAGCAGCACTTTGATATCGAGTCTGTTTTCACCTCCATCTGCCAAGAAAGCACGCCAGCAAACCATTGGCGAGTCCTTTTGCATTGCTGCTACTGGCAGTGGCGTACCCCAGGCTGCTGTGGATCAAAGGATTGTGGACCTGTTCGTAGCCAACATGCTGCCGCTCCACGTTGTAGAGTCTGACACATTCGAGAGACTGATCAAGACGCTGAACCCCAGCAAGAGCTCCATCTCGAGGAGGACACTGGGCAGGCGAATCGTTAATTCGCATACTGACTTGAAGCAGTACTTGATCAGGTAATTGACATAATTTTTATCTTTTTTATACTTGAGTTAATTTATATTCCCAATATTTAAATTTTAACTTTAAAAATAAAAATTTAAAACTTACATTTTTTCAAATTTCAGAGTTCTCGGCGATGTTCAGTGGGTGGCCACCACAGCTGACTGCTGGTCTGCCCACAAGAAAGGCTACCTGGGCATGACTGTCCACTGGTTGGACCCCACCACCAGGCAGAGGCAGCAAGCAGTGCTCGCGTGCATCAGGCTGACAGGCCATCATACCTATGATGTGCTTGCACAGGCCATGATCAACGTCCACTATGAATTCCACATTGAGAAAAAAGTCACCAGGTTAGATAGTTGATATTATATTAATATTAGACTATTAGTCTATTAACAATTTGTATCAGAAAATTTTTTCAAATAAATTGTAGATTATTTCTATTTATAAATTTAATTCAAAAGTAATATTTGATAATTCGTAATTGTAATTTTATAAAAAAAAAACTTAGAATCTTTCTATTCCAGGACTACCACAGACAATGGCAGCAACTTTGTGAAGGCCTTTGTCCAGTTTGGGGCAGAGGCTGACACACTGCCAGGCCTGCCAGTGGCTCAGGATGTGGACGCCGACCCTGATGATGCTACTGTGGCTGCCCTGTTGTCTGGATCCGTGGACGAGCAGGAGTTGGAGTATGTCTCCCTGGCAGACTCCCTGGCTGTGGCTGTGGTTGAGCCTGACGATGTCGACACTATCGTTGGCAATCCCATCAACCTGCCAGCCCACATGAGGTGTGCTGCCCACACCTTCAACCTAGTGGCCAGCAAGGATGCAGATGCTGCACTGCAGAGTTCAGTGTTCAAGGGGCCCTACAGGGCTGCCATGGCCAAGGCACGCGCCCTCTGGAACCTGCAGGATCGCAGCACTGTGGCAGCAGACAGCATCTACGCTGAGGTGGGGAGGAGGCTGGTTGTCCCCAACACGACGAGGTGGAACTCCACCTATGACTCTGTGGTGGTCCTGAACACAATCCTGGAGACGAAGAGGCCTGCTCTCCACAGAGTCATGACCCAGCTGAAAGTCAACAGCTTCAAAGACCAGGATGTCGACTTAATGAAAGAGTATGTCAAGGTAATATATTTATAAATTAATAATAAACTAGCGGGACTCATGGAAATTCCACGATTTATTTTTTTTCTGGTTACGATTAAATGCAGGACCTTGATACAATAATAGCGTTGTTTACGTAAACGTTTAAGAATACAATTATTCCAACTATATTTATTTATTGCAATAAAGTTATATTTTTCTTAACACCAGCCAGTAGATACGTTTTAGTTTTGCTCATTCAATTATCGTTATATTATTGAGTAAAATACAGCAGAATAATATTGCAGAATAATACAAATTTGAATTTCTACAATTTACTAATTCTCCATTGTTTTATTTCCAGATCATGTCACCTGTGGCCAAAACACTCGACAAGATCCAGGGGGAGGAACAAGCCTACCTTGGGACTCTGCTGCCAACAGTTGCTGCGACAATCTTCAGGCTTAAGGACTTGAAGTCCAAGGGCCTCGTCTACTGCAGCGCCTTGGTCGACGCACTTTTGGCAGGCATCGACAAAAGGTTTGGGCCCCTCCTGGAGGATGACGAATGCCAGCTGGCTGCTGCCTTCCATCCCAGGTTTCGCCTCATCTGGTTGGACAAGTATGACAACACCAAGGTCGCCAGGGTGAGGAAAAGCATGGAGGGTACAGTCGAGGAGGTCATGAAGCAGCAGTCCAACGAAGTGGGCAGCAACAGTGGAGGCAGCAACAACGAGGAGGAGGAGGAGGATGACTTCTTCAGTGCTGTCATCCAGACAAAAGAGAGCAGCAGAAGCCACAGGTCACTCAAGGGCAAGGCCCAGAACTTGGTCAAGACCTGGCTGGAGACCAACTCCAAGGACTTGCTGACAGATGCTGCCTTCTTGGGTGAGCAAGTGTTGGTGGACTTGTTCATCAAGTTCAACACAGCCATCCCCTCCAGTGCTGCAGTGGAGCGTTTGTTCTCTATGGGCAAGGACATCCTGAGGGCCAAGAGATCATCCCTGTCTGATGAAAACTTTGATATGCTAATTTTCATGAAGGGCAACATGCATCTCATGGACAAAATGGAGAACGAGAAGAAGAGGGAAAATTAAATTATATATATATTGTGTTTTTCATTTTTTTTATAATAAAAGTTAACGTTAACGGTTTATCGGTAACTTCCGTTACATGTTTAACGAATTAACGGATTAACGGTTAACGAAGTTAACTTTTTGGTTAACGGATTAGCGGTTAACGAAGTTAACTTTTTGGTTAACGGTGCCCACCACTGGTAGATTCTGATCTTTTCTTAAAGCTACATAAGAGTCGAAAAACCTCTGTGGACAATTTGGAATAGAGAGTTTAGACATAGCACTATATACTATACCTTTACAAATATTCACATCCTCTATAGGTAAATCATTATATTTTTCTAAATTACAGAAAGCCTTAGCAATTTCTACATAGTCCACCTCCTTTTTAGCTGCTGAAAAATTTATTCCATATCCAAGAGCCGTAACCATATTTTTATTTAACACTTTATCTGATAGATTTATCACAAAACCAGGGTTAGCATCCTTAGTCCAATCACTTCTTTCAATTAGAATTTGTAATTTAATATCCAGTTTCCTTTCCACTACACTGCATTCTCTTCTAAGTTTGTTATAACAATAGTCCAGTAACCGTTGTTTCCATTCAGGTGGAATTGCCATATCAAAACTATATCTACTCGCCCTAGTAACTTTAAAAGTTTCTTCGACTTCAATCTTAGTAATTTCTATATGCTTCTGCAAAACTATTCTCTGGAATTCATCGAAGGGGCGTTCTCTCAGATTCAACAGTCTATTAGGGAGTAAAGAGGTGGGGAGAACTTGTTCACTTAGACATCTTCTTAGAAATATCAGGTGAACCTTTCGCTTGTGTGACTTAACTAAAGAAGAACAAAAAGTAGAAACAAACAGTGCTAGGCCAGGGAAGAGCAAAGAGAAGGTCTCGAAGTGGCGCGTGGTATCCATTATGCACTAGAATCACAAAATAACACGTGACCTTATTAATAAGCAAACAACCACAAGGAAAAGGAAACACAAAGTCCGAGTGCTTTCGTGATATATTCACATTATCAAGGAGGAACAGAAAATAGACGGAGATTACAAAGTATTTGAGTTAAATAGACAAGCAAAAAATTCACAATTGGCACCTCAAATTAAAGGCCTTAAAGCCCTCTAAAGATTTTTTCCCAAATTGATAACATAATCTGTAGGCAGCTAAATAACTGAATAAAAAATATATACTGTATAGATGAAATTAGACAAAAAGAAAACCAATACAGAGAACAAAAATTATTATAATGGTTATTAGCACTAATATTTAATTAAAACAGGCAATTAATAGGCAAGAATTTAATGAAACACAAATAGATGACGTAGATAACAAATAGAAAACATAATCTGTAGGCTGATTAATTACTATACAGATGAAATTAGACAAAACACCAGTACAGAAAACCTAAAAAAAAAAAAAATTATTATAATGGTTATTAACACTAATATTTAATTGAAATAGGACAAATTAAAAGGCCCGAAATTAATGAAAACAAAGGGAAAGTTGCCATCGTCTTACAGATTATTACAAAATTTCAACAAACAATCTGGAAAAAAAATTGTTATCCCAACAGCAACCCACTTCAAATATCCAATAAACCACCCAGCAACCAAAGATTATACACGAAAGAAATATTACAATTAAAATAGACACATAAGAATGTTAACAGTTCTTACAATAATATTTATTTATTTAACCAGGGCAAACCATTAAGAGGCAAAAAATGCAATTAAGAAAACAGTAGGCCCATCGCCAACTTACTGACCATGTACGAGTCTAATTTGTACAACCCAGGGCTAATATTAAAGACCAAATCCGCATTATTCTTGATCACACTTGATTCCAATATATTTCTGCTACAATAGATTTACTAAACCTTAATTTGGAAGCATTTTTCCAATCAATGGGGTGATTAGAATCGCTTACGTGAATGAAAATGGCGTTAGATTCCTGGCCACTTCTTATACTGTATTGATGCTGTTTAATACGTAACTCAAGAGTCTTACCAGTTTGGCCAATGTAAAATTTATTACATATTGTGCAAGGGATTTTATATACACAACCATGTTCACTTAAAGGAGAGTTCTTAATCAATGAATTCTTAATGACATCTAAATTTTTGAACGCATATTTACGTTAAAAGTCCTCAGCAGAATCGGGAGCTCGAGGAAATTTTCTCTGAATGGTAACACTAAAACATTTTTTGTGTTATAAGGAATCTTATCCTTTACTTCGTAGAAGGTTTTCTTTGCCATTTTTAAGGACTTATCTATGCAGTTTTGGGTATTTTAAATCAAAAGCAATTTTGTATATTATACTAATTTCATTGTCAATTAGTATGACCGTGTGACCACGGAATCATAATACATAAACTGAAATATATGGGAATAACAGGAAAAGTAGGGAAATGGATAAATAATTTCTTAGTGAGCGGAGGCAAGTCGTTACAGTACAAGGAGTATCTTCATCAGAATCAGAGGTCCTCAGCTCAGTACCACAAGGAACAGTATTAGCTCCACTACTCTTCATAATCATGCTAACTGACATAGATGAGGACGTTACCAGAGACAGCACAGTAACATCCTTTGCGGATGACACAAAGATCAGTAGAAAAATAAGAAACCCAGAAGACATAGGATCTCTACAAACCGACATAAACAAAATCTACAACTGCACTGAAGACAACAATATGAAGTTTAACACCGAGAAATGTCAGCTATTGTGGTACGGAAAAAGAGAAGACCTAAAGTCCACGGAATATTATACCCCGAATGGACAGGAAATTCAGAGAAATTCCAGAGCAAAAGATTTAGGGGTTGTAATGACAGATGATGCGAAATTTGAAACACAAAATAAGATAGCAGTAAACAGAGCAAAGAGAATAAGGGTCAGATATTGAGAACCTTTAAACGAAGGGATAGGAATGTAATGATTCCTCTACTGAAAACCCTAATAATACCCAAATTGGAATACTGCTCGGTCCTAACATCTCCATATAAAAAAAGAAGACATTAGACAGCTGGAGGGGATCCAAAGAAGCTTCACAGCCAAGATCAATGGGTGCAAAGAACTAAATTACTGGGAAATGTTACGAGAACCAGACCTATATTCACTGGAAAGGAGAAGAGAGAGATACACCATTATTTACACTTGGAAAATAATGGAGAAACTAGTCCCTAATCTTACTCTGAATCCCATAACTCCCCAAACAACGGTGGAAAGTAGAAGCGGTAGACTGTGTCGTATTCCCAAATTGAAGGCGAGACAGGGAACATCTTTAACCCAGAAAGAAAATAGTTTTGTAGTGAGAGGACCAAAACTGTTTAATCAATTGCCCAAAGACCTAAGAAACACGAAGGGAGTTGCAGTGGAAATCTTCAAAAGAAGACTAGACGCCTGGCTCAGAACAATCCCCCGATGAGCCGGGCGTTACTGGCTATGTGAGGTGCAAAGCGCAAGAATCCAACTCACTACTTCACCAGGCCAACTCGAGAGGAGGGGCGACAAGCTTGACCTTCGCGAAATGAGAAATCATCGCGCGGAACCTTTGTAAGGTTGTAATGTAAGGTATTATATATATATATATATATATATATATATATATATATATATATATATATATAGTACAGGGTGTCCGAGAATTATCTGTACAATTTTTGGGTGTTATTAAAAGTCAACCATGAAGTGTAGAAATTCCAGTGTTGTCCCATTTTACAGAGAATCTCATTAAGTTTTTTCTGATACCAAGTTTTGACAAGTTGTTTAGAAATTCCAGTGTGTCCGAACATTATCTGTACAATTTCATCTTTTAATAAAATTCTTGATAACACACGTAAAATTCTTAAACAAGATTATTTAGAATCTGTATTTTCAAAAGTTTCTTTTATTAAAGTAACGTTGTTACAAACATTCGATATGTGCACCATTAGTGATTCGCAAAACATCCAATCGATACTCCAAATGTTGCCATGTACGCTGCAGCATATCCACATCAATTCGCTCAATAGCAGCTGTGATTCTTGCTTTTAAATCATCAATGTCTGTCACCCGCGTACATTTCTAAAAAACTTGTCAAAACGTGGTATCAGAAAATACTTAATGAGATTCTCTGTAAAATGGGACAACACTGGAATTTCTACACTTCATGGTTGACTTTCAATAACAGCCAAAAGTTGTACAGATAATTCTCGGACACCCTGTATATATATATATATATATATATATATATATATATATATATATATATATATATATATATATATATATATATACATATATTTATTTATATGTATTTATATATTTATTTATTTATTTATATAATATAATGTTTCAGACCAACAAAGACCCTAGGATCCACTCATGGCTGGTCTACCTAACTGTTTTCGTAATTGTGTATTGTGTATGTCCTCCGTGGTGGCGGAGGGGACCTACAATTTTACGTGGGTTCCGAACCAGAAGAACATAAGAATTTTATGTAAAAACTGCTTGTACATTGGCAACGACCAATTTTTATAAAAATTAAATAATTATCAATTTAAAACTAATTAATTATCGATTTAAAACTAAAGATAGAATCTCTGGATCCAGAGGATCAAGTCATAATAGACTACTATCCACAATTATGTTACACTCTATATCTATTTATAATCGACATGCAAATATATCAGATCCAAAGAATCCAGTCAATTTCATTACGGTATCCATCAATACCAGTACCTTGCCAACCAAAAATAAGTCACGGTCCATATCGATTGCGGACCAAGTCAAAATTTACAGTATTCCAATTTGGGTAAGATCATCGTTTTCAGTAGAGGAATCATTACATTCCTATCCCTTCGTTTAAAGGTTCTCAATATCTGACCCGTTATTCTCTTTGCTCTGTTTACTGCTCTTATTTGTGTTTCAAATTTCGCATCATCTGTCATTACAACCCCTAAATCTTTTGCTTTATAATTTCTCTGAATTTCCTGTCCATTTGGGGTATAATATTCCATGGATTTTAGGTCTTCTCTTTTTCCGTACCGTAATAGCTGACATTTCTCGGTGTTAAACTTCATATTGTTGTCTTCCGTCCACTTGTAGATTCTGTTTATGTCGGTTTGTAGGGATCTTATGTCCTCTGGGTTTCTTATTTTTCTACTGATCTTTGTGTCATCGGCAAAGGATGTTACTGTGCTGTCTCTGGTAACGTCCTCATCTATGTCAGTTAGCATGATTATGAAGAGTAGTGGAGCTAATACTTTTCCTTGTGGTACTGAGCTGAGGACCTCTGATTCTGATGAAGATACTCCTTGTACTGTAACGACTTGCCGCCGCTCACTAAGGAAATTATATATCCACTTTTCCTGTTATTCCCATATATTTCAGTTTATGTATTATGATTCCGTGGTCACACTTGTCGAACGCTTTAGCAAAGTCTGTGTATAGTACATCATAGTTTTAATTACTTTCAAGTGAATCAATAATGTTGTTGTAATGTTCCATTAGTTGTGATAGGCATGATCTGCCTGACCGAAACCCGTGATGGTTAGCATTGAATTTTTTCTGAGTTTCCAAAAAGTCAGATTTTCTGTCTAACTATTCTTTCAAATATTTTAGTGAGATGGGATGTAAGCGATACTGGCCTACAGTTTTTGGCCTCGGATCGATCTCCTCCTTTATATATTGGGACTCTGTTCGCGCTCTTCAGGATGCCCGGTATTTCTCCCGTGTCTAGTGATCGTCTCCATATCCAGAATAGGAGCTCAGCGATTGCATTCTTGCAGTTTTTGATCAGTGTGGCATTCCATTTATCCGGTCCCGCCGCTAGAGTGGTTTTTTAGTTTCCCTATGGGCTTGTGTAATATCATCCGTCGTAAAGTCGAAATCCGTTATACTTTCCCCTTGTGGTTCTTCTTCAAAGAACACGTTTCTATCGCATATCAATTTGTCAGTTTTGGGGATACTGAAAGATGATTCGTACTGAGCTCTTAATATTTCAGATACTTCTGTTAGATCATCAGATAAATCACTGTTCTCATTTTTTAAAGGTCCGATAGTCGCATGGTTTTTCGAATCTTTTTGCGAAATTATAGAAGTGCTTTGAGTTAGCCTTTATCGCTACTATAGCGTCGTCGTCTTTTTATGTATGCTTCTCGATTAGTTCCTGTATGACGACATCGATACTTTGCAGTTTATCATTTAATATTTTTCTGATGTTATCTTTACAATTATATACTTAATTTTGCAGTCACTCTTTTTCTCTTTCGAAACAATGCCCTCTTTTGTCTCTGGAACCTGCTTCTCTTTCCTCTTTGTTGTATCTTTGGGACATGTTTTTCCACAATTTCTAACGTCTTCTCCTCTAATGTCATTAGCATCTCCTCCGTTGTCTTGGTCTCGAAAATGGTTTTCCAATCTTTTACTTCCATGCTGGATGTCACATCTTCCCAGTTTATAGCTTTGGAGTGAAAATAAAAAATTTCGAATTTGCTTCTTTCTGTTGTGCATGTTCTTTCCTTTCCTGTTGCCTTTATATTAGTTGTTATTTCAATGATGTGGTCCGATATCATAGTTGGGGATACTCCTACATTATCAATTAGATTACTGTTGTTTGTGAATACCAAATCTAGGCAGTTGTTTTTTCTTGTGTTTTCTGTTATTTTTTGCGTTAACATAAATTCATCAGCGAGAGCTTGTAGCATTTTACCTTCTCCTGGTCTTCTCGTGTGTCCCCTTTGTCCTGGTGTATACATATATTTTTTCCTATCCTTTTATATTTCATGAATGGGAAATTAAAATCATCAGAGAGAAAAATATTTGTGGTTGGAGAGTGTAGATCTTTTACCAAGTTTCTTACCTCTGTAATGGAATCTGCAAATTTTGAGGTTGGCGTGTTTGGGGGTCTGTACATTACAATTAGTACCATATTTAATTTTTCAATTTTTGCTGCCCCACATTCTACGTAGTTGTCTGAGGTACTTATAGCCATTTCTGCTATGTGCCTTTCGCGTGTGTGAAACGTAAAGTGAGACGTAAAGGAGATGTAAAGGAGACGTAAAGGAGGATGTGCTATTTAGCACATCCTCCTTTACGTCTCACTGTTCTGTCGGCTCGGAGGATGTTATAGTTGTCAATTTCGATTTCTTTTTTGTCAATACAGGACTCAAATTTTCACAGTTCGCCTGGCAGTCCTTTAGATGAGTTTCCGTGAGGTATGCAAAGTCTGCTCCGGCTTCTTGCATGAGTCCTTTCAGGTATACAACTTTGTTCGTGGAATGGTTTGATTTAAGGTCCTGTATGTTGGCTAGGATTATTTTATTTTTTCTTTCTTTTTCGCATACAGGTGGTTCCGATTTGTTTTCCAATGGGGTGCCGGTTTCGTTGCCTTGTGGTCCTCCGAGAATTTACCTCTTTTATCTTTGTCGGGACCTGTTGTGCCGATAAGGCATGAAGTGCCTTTGTTCGTACCTTCTGTCCGGCTCTCGGATTTCTATATTTATATTTGTCAGCTGGTTTTGTAATTGCTGGATAGTATTTCGCAGCTGAAATGTGTTGGCTGCGTCTAAAACATTGGCACTCTTCTTTGATGTTCGTTTTTTCTGTTCACTCGTTGCGTTCCTTTGAGGGTGGTGGTATCGGCATTTTTTTCCGTATTTGCAACTCCCATATCTTGAATAAGTGTTGCAGACCGTAAGATGGTGGAACATGCATTTCTTATCAAATTGGCAGTATCCACTCGTGTAATGCGTTTTGTATAATGTGGGATGTGCATATATGCATTGTCCATCCCGATATCTGCAGTTCCCTTTCTCGTAGTATTTACATACGATATTTTCTACGCTTCTGCTTCTTTTCTTATTATTTTCAAAGTTCTTAATTTTGGCATTATCATTATTTTTCTTTGGCTGTTTATTTTCTACGTTTTTAGTTATTATCTTTTTATCATTTCGCTCGTTGGACCGTTTGACTACTTCGCAACTTTTACTTATTTCTTTTCTTTCATCTATATCTTCCTTCCGTATTATATTGTTTATATCGTTATTTGTTATTAAATTGTTGTTCGTTATTTGCTGTTATTCGTTATTTCGTCTTCTCTCTCATCCCCCCCGGTTTTTCGTTGGGACCATTCCGGACCCATGTGTCCCCATTATTTCATTCTTTTTTGTAACTTTCGAGTCTGCTCTCTCCATTTTTCATATATATATATATATATATATATATATATATATATATATATATATATATGCCTTGACAATAAGCGGCAAAGACTTTTTAATAGTCACTGCACTGATATCGAAGTCCTACAAATGAATTGAAATGCAGCAGCAGAAGAGTTAAATGGTACAAGATCATAATTTTCTCTCGTATAGTTACATAGTCAGGGTCAAATAGACCTTTAGCATAGTCTCCCATACAGACACTCTCCAAACCTAAAGTCGTTTACCTCAATTTATTAAAATACTTGTCCAAAAGCAATCAACTTTAGTTAAACTACATTTTATATTATTGGCAAAGACTAAGTTATTTATCCTCATTATCTAGCGGCCAGTGATTCTTAACCGGGGCTATACCGCCGCCCATGGGGCGACCTACAAGTCTTGGGAGCACCCGGAACTTTGGAGGCAAATAGGTGGCATTCGGGATTTTAGGAGGCCAAAAATACGTTTTCCCATAATTTATTTTTATGTTAATTAAGACTCTTTATTTATCAGTTTAAATTTGCCCAAAAATTACATAATCTAAAATTAAAAGTCCAGTATCATTTTTACATATTTTGAGGGAACGCCCTTTTTATAAGGTTATAAACAAAAATTCAAGCAACTATTTTTATTTTAAAACGAAATAAAATACATTTATATTTAGGAATATATGCATTTTTATAGCTTTAGTGAAATCGTATATCGGAGACTTGAGACTCAAGCTATAATGTTATAATGTTATAATGTTTCAGACCAACAAAGACCCTAGGATCCACTCATGGCTGGTCTACCTAACTGTGTTCGTAATCTTGTATTGTGTATGTCCTCCGTGGTGGCGGAGGGGACCTACAATTTTACGTGGGTTCCGAACCACAAGAACATAAGAAATTTATGTAAAAACTGCCGGTAAATTGGCAACGACCAATTTTTACGAAACTAAATAATTATCAATTTGTAAATAATTAATTATCGGTTTAAAACTAAAGATAGAATCTCTCGATCCAGAGGATCAAGTCATAATAGACTACTATCCACAAATATGTTACACTCTATATCTATTTATAACGGACATGCAAATATATCAGATCCAAAGAATCCAGTCAATTTCATTACGGTATCCATCATGTCACGGTCCATATCGATTGCGGACTAAGTCAAAATTTACAACCATATACATTATCAATTTAAAAATAATTAATCATCGATTTAAAACTAAAGATAGAATCTCTCGATCCAGAGGATCAAGTCATAATAGACTACTATCCACAAATATGTTACACTCTATATCTATTTATAACGGACATGCAAATATATCAGATCCAAAGAATCCAGTCAATTTCATTACGGTATCCATCAAGTCACGGTCCATATCGATTGCGGACCAAGTCAAAATTTACAACCATATACATTACAATATATACACTTACGAGGAAAAGTGTAGGTGTGGCTGTAAAGACTGTACAGTAATGTAGAAATGTGTGTGCACCCATTATGGGTCTCCCATTTAAAGGTGTTTGTGGGGCAAGTGAAGATCATGAGTTTTTCAATACCTCACAGTACTATGGGGGGCACCGCTCGGCAGAGGAATCTCTTTAAATGGGGTGTGTAAGGACAGAGAGTATCCCCTAACCCAAGACGCTGCCTCCCTATATCCCACAACACTTGTGTTGAGCTGTGGGATCTATCCCCACAAAGCCTTAATTTTACTACCTTAAACTATACCCTTTCTATCAACATGCCCGTCTAATCGATTTTTAAACATGTTTATAGAAGTGCTACTAATTACTTCTACCGGCAAACTATTCCAGGTATTTACTATTCTATGCGTAAAAAAGTTTCTCGCAACTGCTGTCTCGAACCTTCTACTTGTCAACTTACACCCGTTATTTCTAGTCCTATTATATTGAGATATTTCGAAAAAGCTATCTCTATCTACGTTATCAAACCCATTCATAATTTCGAAAACCTGGATTAGATCACCCATTAACCTCCTAGTCTCGAGTGTAGTCAATTTTAACTCCTTAAGCCTATCCTCGTACGACTTTGACCTAAGCGACGGAATCATCTTAGTTGCTCGTCTTTGAACTCTTTCGATTTTGTCTATATCTTTGCGCATATGCGGATTCCAAAATTGGACCGCGTACTCCAAATGGGGTCTAACTAATGACTTATAAAGAGGGACTATAATATCGCGCGATTTGTACTCAAAATTTCGAGATATAAAACCTAACACTTTGTTCGCCTTATTGACCGCTGCTGTACTTTGTTTCGCTACTTTTAAATCACCAGTGACTATAACTCCTAAATCTTTTCCTGCTCTACGCTTGTTAAATCTTTCCCTGACATACTATACGCAAAATTACCGTTACGCGAACCTATATGCAAAATTTTGCACTTATCCACGTTGAATCTCATTTGCCATGTGACTGACCAATCAACGATTTTGTTCAGATCTTCCTGAATTTTACCTCTATCTTCGTCATTAATCGCCCTACCACCCAGCTTCGTGTCATCCGCAAACTTTGAAACTGTACTGACTAGGCCGACATCTAAATCGTTAATATAATAAGAAAAAGCAAGGGGCCCAATACAGAACCCTGAGGAATGCCACTCGCTACATTAGCCCAACACGACTCCGCTCCATCAACGACCCCCCTCTGTTTCCTGCCTCGCAACCACTCTTCTAGCCAATTTATTACTACACCCCTGATTCCATGAGCCTTAGTTTTTTCAATGAGTCTTTTGTGCGGCACGGTGTCATACGCTTTTTGAAAATCTAAATACACTACATCAACCGCCCGATGTCTATCGTAAACGTCAACCACGCTTTGGAAAAATTCTAAAAGATTAGTTAAGCAAGATTTGTTTCGCCTAAAACCGTGCTGCGTATTTCTAACCAGATTATGCACTTCTAAGTGTTCGACTATACGATCCCTAATTATTGATTCCAGTAGCTTACCTACAACAGACGTTAAACTGATTGGCCTATAATTTCCCGCCGCACCTTTATCGCCTTTCTTAAAGATAGGTGTTACGTTTGCTAACTTGAAATTATCTGGTACGCACCCCTCAGAAATAGACGCATTAAAAATCTTTGTTAGCGGCACAACAATGCTATCTTTTAATTCTTTTAGTTGTATGGGATATATGGAATCCGGACCCGGTGATTTACGCGTTTTCATTTTATCAATATAGCGCATTACTTCCCCCTCACTAACGACAATATTATCCAAAATATTACCATTTTCAAAAGGTATTATGTCTATGACCGTAGGGATATTCGTTACATCTTCTATAGTAAAAACTGACGTAAAAAATTCGTTTAGCAAGGTAGCCATTTCCTTGTTTTCAGAGACTAGATCTCCATTTCCATTTTTTAATGGACCTAAGACACTTTTTACTGGATTTCTATTATTGACGTATTGAAAGAATCGCTTGGGGTTTTCTTTACCGTCACGAGCTATGGAGATTTCAAATTCGCGTTTTGACTTTTTTATTACACTTTTAGCTTCACGCCTTAGAGATATGTAGTTGTTTCGTAACAACAGATTATCTTTATCGCACTTGTATAGCCTATAAGCCCTATCTCTACTCTTTATAATGTCTCCTACTCTAGAAGTAAACCACAAGGGCTTGTTGTTTACTTTCGCACGCTTAATTTTGTACGGTACACATTCCTCATTTATAGTTCTAAATACTGTTTCGAACGATTCCCACATTAGTTATTAGTTTTGCGTTGGAGTTCCCCATCACGTTTTCCCAATTGACGTGTGACAATTTATTTCGAAATTTACTAAAGTCTGCGTGCTGGAAGTTAGGAATTTTCGTCGAGTTAGCTGGTTTCGAGTGACTTACTGAGAGGACAAACTCTACCATATTGTGATCGCTATTGCCCAACGGTTCTATTATTTGAAGATCAGTAATTAGCCTATCATCCGTAGTTATTACTAAATCTAAAATACTGTCCAACCTCGTAGGTTCCCCAACCTTTTGAATAAGAAAGCTATCCTCGAGAAAATTAACTAAACGATTACCTTCCGCGTCTCCCTGCATTGTATCGTAATTTACGTTAGCGCAATTAAAATCACCCATAACTAGAGCCTGCTCACTACCGATTATTCGCTTTAGTTCACGATATAACGCCTCGTCCGTATCAGCTGTTTGATTAGGGGGCCTATATATAACCGCAACAACAAGTTTGAAATCGTTGAATTTAAGTTCTGCTATAGTCGAATCTATCGGTTCTGGAATTGTGTGCTTTACTTCTATAACGTTCACTATATTATCTTTGATATACAACATAACACCGCCTCCTCGCCTACCTATTCTGTTTTTAACAAAAAGTCTATAACCTTTAATTTGATACTCCCCTACAAAGTCACGAGTTTCAGTGCTAAGCCACGATTCATTTATCGCAATTATATCATAGTCTTTACAAGCAATTAAAGAAAAAAATTCGTTTATTTTATTTCGTAGGCTACGAGCATTTAAGGATAGAACCTTCAAATTGTTTGTAATTGCGACAACTTCGCGAGCGCAGTGGAAATTTATGGAATTTACGCTGGGACCGTTCGAGTTACGGCAGCCTGAAAAGAAGAGACAGTATTATGAAATAGTGTTCCTAAACGCGCAGCTCCTACGTCATTAAGATGAAGTCCATCTCCGAGGAACAAGTCCCTCCTGCCGCAGAAACTGTTCCAAAAATTCTCAAAATGCACTCCTTCCTGTTGGCAAAGAGATTTTAGGTTATTGTTAATATAGGTCGCCTTGCTGTAGAAATCGTTACGATGCATAATTCGAGGAAGTATACCTGTTAAAATAATCTTATTAGTTTTTTCCTTTAATCGCTCTAGTAAGTCCCTGTACCTAGCCAGCAGTTCTCCCGATCTAGAATTTAAAACGTTATTAGTACCGACATGAATAACACGTTGTGTCCTCGGGGGTACCATCTGTAAATTGGTCAACACTATTAGTTATATCCTCCACCCTTGCACCAGGGTAGCAGTAACGGCGCCTACGACGAGGGTTTCTCCCACAGAATTCCTCGAGCTGTCCTCGAACAATGGAATCGCCAACGAGTCGTATTTCCGGTTCATCATCATCTTCAAAACCTAAAACAGAAAACTTATTGTTTGTTATTACTGGTAGACATGTCTTAGGTTTTCTCAATGGGGCTCCATTACGCACTCGAACGAAGGGTTGGGAACTAGGAGAAGAGAGAGGGCTATTAATACTATTTATATTATTAATAGAAACTGAGGCAGGAGGGGTCGCAACTGGAGTCTCAAGGGATTCTAATTTTGCCGTCAGGAGCATCACCCTTTCTTCAAGGCTTACTCTGGCCTCCTTCTCACGTTCTAACTCGTTCCTCAGCACTTTTAAGTTTGAGCACCACCTGCAAACTAACTGTTCATTATTATTAGCCATTGTAAACGCGTAAGCGGCAAATTTCCCTTCACAGCGACTGCAAGTACTTGACGGGGGTGCCATGCTTTTAATTAGTTAAACAAAACAAAAAAAACAAAACAAAATACGAGCGTTTGGAAATTAATAAATTACAATGTAGGTCTACCGCATTTTTGAAACGCAGAAACAGGTTCTTGTAACACAAATTTATACTAAATGCATATAGAATTAAGCTACCGACAAAAGATCTGTAAAAGAAGAGTATTTATAACACTTATCTGTCCGCGATTTGACCCGACTTTTTTCCCTTTTCTTCACACGGTGCGGGACAACACTCTACCTGACCTCTCGAAGGAAGGAAAAATGAACCTTATGTCAGCACGTTTTTGATAGATTTGAAAAACAACACGGCAAGCCACGTTTGATCAAATAATATAGT
>JAJOZX010000830.1:135000-157500 GCA_023014485.1 Bathynomus jamesi | reverse complement strand
ATCCAAATACCGACGCACGTGAAGACCATAATTTAAATTTTCCTATGTATGGAAACTTACGGCCCACCCTGTATATATATATATTTATTATATATTTATATATATATTTATATATATATATTTATATATATATATATATATATTTATATATATATATATATTTATATATATATATATTTATATATATATATATTTATATATTATATTTATATATATATATTTATATTTATATATATATTATATATATATATATTTATATATATATATATATTTATATATATATATATTTATATATATATGCACTAGAATCACAAAATAACACGTGACCTTATTAATAAGCAAACAACCACAAGGAAAAGGAAACACAAAGTCCGAGCGCTTTCGTGATATATTCACATTATCAAGGAGGAACAGAAAATAGACGGAGATTACAAAGTATTTGAGTTAAATAGACAAGCAAAAAATTCACAATTGGCACCTCAAATTAAAGGCCTTAAAGCCCTCTAAAGATTTTTTTCCCAAATTGATAACATAATCTGTAGGCAGCTAAAAACTGAATAAAAAATATATACTGTATAGATGAAATTAGACAAAAAGAAAACCAATACAGAGAACAAAAATTATTATAATGGTTATTAGCACTAATATTTAATTAAAACAGGCAATTAATAGGCAAGAATTTAATGAAACACAAATAGATGACGTAGATAACAAATAGAAAACATAATCTGTAGGCTGATTAATTACTATACAGATGAAATTAGACAAAACACCAGTACAGAAAACCTAAAAAAAAAAAAAAATTATTATAATGGTTATTAACACTAATATTTAATTGAAATAGGACAAATTAAAAGGCCCGAAATTAATGAAAACAAAGGGAAAGTTGCCATCGTCTTACAGATTATTACAAAATTTCAACAAACAATCTGGAAAAAAATTGTTATCCCAACAGCAACCCACTTCAAATATCCAATAAACCACCCAGCAACCAAAGATTATACACGAAAGAAATATTACAATTAAAATAGACACATAAGAATGTTAACAGTTCTTACAATAATATTTATTTATTTAACCAGGGCAAACCATTAAGAGGCAAAAAATGCAATTAAGAAAACAGTAGGCCCATCGCCAACTTACTGACCATGTACGAGTCTAATTTGTACAACCCAGGGCTAATATTAAAGACCAAATCCGCATTATTCTTGATCACACTTGATTCCAATATATTTCTGCTAACAATAGATTTACTAAACCTTAATTTGGAAGCATTTTTCCAATCAATGGGGTGATTAGAATCTCTTACGTGAATGAAAATGGCGTTAGATTCCTGGCCACTTCTTATACTGTATTGATGCTGTTTAATACGTAACTCAAGAGTCTTACCAGTTTGGCCAATGTAAAATTTATTACATATTGTGCAAGGGATTTTATATACACAACCATGTTCACTTAAAGGGGAGTTCTTAATCAATGAATTCTTAATGACATCTAAATTTTTGAACGCAATATTTACGTTAAAAGTCCTCAGCAGAATCGGGAGCTCGAGGAAATTTTCTCTGAATGGTAACACTAAAACATTTTTTGTGCTATAAGGAATCTTATCCTTTACTTCGTAGAAGGTTTTCTTTGCCATTTTTAAGGACTTATCTATGCAGTTCTTTGGGTATTTTAAATCAAAAGCAATTTTGTATATTATACTAATTTCATCGTCAATAAACTCAGGGCTACAAATTCGTAGGCCTCTTAGAAACAAAGTAGAAAGAGCGGATCGTTTTACATTAATGTGGTGATCAGAATAATAATGTATATAGGAACAATTATTAGTGGGTTTTCTGTAAACATTGTACTTAAACTTTTTTCCAGACCTATATATTAAAACATCTAAAAAAGGGATCGAAGAATCTTTTTCTATTTCAACTGTAAAATTGATAGAGGGAATTAAATTATTAAGTTTGGGTAGGAATTCATTGAGATTTAAAGTCACTGGCCAAAGACAGAGAACATCATCTACATATCTAAACCATGGAACATAATTTGGCAGAATCTTCCTTAATAACTTACTTTCAAAAAACTCCATATATAAATTACTCAAATGGGGGAGAGAGGGTTTCCCATCGCCCTACCAAATTTCTGTCTAAAATATTCATTATTGAACACAAATTTTGAGTCTACTATGCACAGCTTAATTAATTCTATAATTGTGGCCACAGGTAAAGGCAAATTATGCTTAACCAATTCTTCCGAAAGAAACACTAAAAGATCCTCCACCGGGACTCTTGTAAATAAAGCGATAACATCAAAGCTTACCAATTTAAAATTGTAATTGACACTGATACTATTTAATTTTTCCACAAGGTCTACATTATTCTTTATGTGTGATTGTGAAATTGTGCCAAGGAGAGGATTAAGAATGGAGACAAGCCATTTGGATACCTTATATGAAATAGATCCTATAGAACTAACAATAGGCCTTGCCGGATTATCTGGCTTATGAGTTTTAATCAGGCCATACATATAAGGTAATGACGGTGAAGTACTCAGAAACTGTTTAAGTAACATTTCATTCCCCTTCAAAAGTTGTTTAATTTTCTCGTTGAATGCACTGTTCACAGTTTCAAGGGGATTGTTCCTTAATTTCACGTAAGTGTCAGCATCATTCAACAGATCATACATTTTTCCTAGATAAACGTCTTTATTGAGGATCACTAAGGCATTTGATTTATCAGCTTTGGTTATATGTAGATTCCAAAGCTGGGCACAAACCGTTAATCCGTTAATCGTTAATTAACGAAGTTAACTTTTTCGTTAATGATTTAACTTTTAAGTTAACTTTGAAAATCATTATCGGACTAATTAACTTCCGTTACATTTAACTTCCGTTAACTCAAGTCCGTTAACCCAAAAAATTCATAATAAACGTTTAAAAGTTTCTATTATTTTCAGTGCTGAGCAGGTGCGCAATTAATCCGCCACTGTTAATAGTGATGAACGAATTTCCATTTCCGCAGTGCAAAATCAGGCGATATATTTGTTTCCGTCGCCACAATTTGTGTCTTACCAAATATGGTAGTTATTTATGGCATTGGTTTGAGCAAAACATGGTCGACTGTAAAATCAGGCGGAAAGATTTGCCATTTGAGTTGAATGTTTCAACTTCTTTCAAGAAATATCACGAGCATTTTAAGGCACTTTCAATAGTATATATGTAACAATTACAACAAATAACTACATTCGTTTCATTTGCAGTCTGTCTCTTGCGCAATATGTTTGTGCTAGTGAATATTTAAAAATAATCGTTGTCAAGTAAGTCATGTATATTTATAATATGTCTGTGAGTACCTTATTAGTAGTCTCCTTGATACATTTCAAGAACCATAAAACTGATCAGGTAAGATTTCAATTCTCATGTCACTTTGATGACATAAATTAAGTCAATTGATGTCTTACAATGGGAGCGTTTTCACCTTAACCCTTTATGTCCTGGCGGTACTTCTAGGTACCACATCTTTAAAATCTCCATAATTATTTTTCTACCCGGTTGATCCTGCCGATACTTTCAAGTCCCAATGTGAAGACCGAAGAAATTTCAGTGCAATTACTTCCCGAATATTCTGTGCCATATCTGTTCCAAATAACAAAGGTAAGGGTTATTTTATTTTTATCTTGTTCTTGAAATGTTCAAGAATGCTTCAAACAATTGTTGTTCTTGTTTATTATTTTTAAGTGTGAAATAATAAAGGATTTATTGAGTCAACTTCTAAGTACCAACAGGACAAAAGGGGCATAAGTCTACAGTACATCGTTTTCTTTTGGTTTTCTTTCAATTTTATGGATGACTATTTTAATTTATGTGGAAATATTTGAATTTGAACTCGTGTTTACACAAGATTGCGCAAGCTAAATAGTCAGATTGCGCATGATATTGAACAGTGGATTGCGCTTGCGCAACTTAATTTTTGATTGCGCTGTCCAGCTCTGATTATTTTCTGATTTTCAATACAGACACTTGTGTGATTTTGAATTTTATAAATCATGATGGCATCTCAACAAGAACAAGCTCAGAACCCCTGGCCCCACCTGGACGACTACTTCTTGTTCAAGTCAAGGGAAGGAGACAAATTGATTTTCAACTGCAAGCTGTGCCTGCCCAAGACTGTGCCAATCAAGGGGCACCTGACAAGCCTCAGCAACCTCAAGCAGCACATCAAGAGGAACCACCCGGCCAAGTTCATGCAGTTTGATGAGAAGATCAAGGCAGGTTCATCTCGTGGAAAAGCCAAGCAGAGGTTTTCCTCTGGTTCCAGCAGCGACAGCAGCACTTTGATATCGAGTCTGTTTTCACCTCCATCTGCCAAGAAAGCACGCCAGCAAACCATTGGCGAGTCCTTTTGCATTGCTGCTACTGGCAGTGGCGTACCCCAGGCTGCTGTGGATCAAAGGATTGTGGACCTGTTCGTAGCCAACATGCTGCCGCTCCACGTTGTAGAGTCTGACACATTCGAGAGACTGATCAAGACGCTGAACCCCAGCAAGAGCTCCATCTCGAGGAGGACACTGGGCAGGCGAATCGTTAATTCGCATACTGACTTGAAGCAGTACTTGATCAGGTAATTGACATAATTTTTATCTTTTTTATACTTGAGTTAATTTATATTCCCAATATTTAAATTTTAACTTTAAAAATAAAAATTTAAAACTTACATTTTTTCAAATTTCAGAGTTCTCGGCGATGTTCAGTGGGTGGCCACCACAGCTGACTGCTGGTCTGCCCACAAGAAAGGCTACCTGGGCATGACTGTCCACTGGTTGGACCCCACCACCAGGCAGAGGCAGCAAGCAGTGCTCGCGTGCATCAGGCTGACAGGCCATCATACCTATGATGTGCTTGCACAGGCCATGATCAACGTCCACTATGAATTCCACATTGAGAAAAAAGTCACCAGGTTAGATAGTTGATATTATATTAATATTAGACTATTAGTCTATTAACAATTTGTATCAGAAAATTTTTTCAAATAAATTGTAGATTATTTCTATTTATAAATTTAATTCAAAAGTAATATTTGATAATTCGTAATTGTAATTTTATAAAAAAAAACTTAGAATCTTTCTATTCCAGGACTACCACAGACAATGGCAGCAACTTTGTGAAGGCCTTTGTCCAGTTTGGGGCAGAGGCTGACACACTGCCAGGCCTGCCAGTGGCTCAGGATGTGGACGCCGACCCTGATGATGCTACTGTGGCTGCCCTGTTGTCTGGATCCGTGGACGAGCAGGAGTTGGAGTATGTCTCCCTGGCAGACTCCCTGGCTGTGGCTGTGGTTGAGCCTGACGATGTCGACACTATCGTTGGCAATCCCATCAACCTGCCAGCCCACATGAGGTGTGCTGCCCACACCTTCAACCTAGTGGCCAGCAAGGATGCAGATGCTGCACTGCAGAGTTCAGTGTTCAAGGGGCCCTACAGGGCTGCCATGGCCAAGGCACGCGCCCTCTGGAACCTGCAGGATCGCAGCACTGTGGCAGCAGACAGCATCTACGCTGAGGTGGGGAGGAGGCTGGTTGTCCCCAACACGACGAGGTGGAACTCCACCTATGACTCTGTGGTGGTCCTGAACACAATCCTGGAGACGAAGAGGCCTGCTCTCCACAGAGTCATGACCCAGCTGAAAGTCAACAGCTTCAAAGACCAGGATGTCGACTTAATGAAAGAGTATGTCAAGGTAATATATTTATAAATTAATAATAAACTAGCGGGACTCATGGAAATTCCACGATTTATTTTTTTCTGGTTACGATTAAATGCAGGACCTTGATACAATAATAGCGTTTTTACGTAACGTTTAAGAATACAATTATTCCAACTATATTTATTTATTGCAATAAAGTTATATTTTTCTTAACACCAGCCAGTAGATACGTTTTAGTTTTGCTCATTCAATTATCGTTATATTATTGAGTAAAATACAGCAGAATAATATTGCAGAATAATACAAATTTGAATTTCTACAATTTACTAATTCTCCATTGTTTTATTTCCAGATCATGTCACCTGTGGCCAAAACACTCGACAAGATCCAGGGGGAGGAACAAGCCTACCTTGGGACTCTGCTGCCAACAGTTGCTGCGACAATCTTCAGGCTTAAGGACTTGAAGTCCAAGGGCCTCGTCTACTGCAGCGCCTTGGTCGACGCACTTTTGGCAGGCATCGACAAAAGGTTTGGGCCCCTCCTGGAGGATGACGAATGCCAGCTGGCTGCTGCCTTCCATCCCAGGTTTCGCCTCATCTGGTTGGACAAGTATGACAACACCAAGGTCGCCAGGGTGAGGAAAAGCATGGAGGGTACAGTCGAGGAGGTCATGAAGCAGCAGTCCAACGAAGTGGGCAGCAACAGTGGAGGCAGCAACAACGAGGAGGAGGAGGAGGATGACTTCTTCAGTGCTGTCATCCAGACAAAAGAGAGCAGCAGAAGCCACAGGTCACTCAAGGGCAAGGCCCAGAACTTGGTCAAGACCTGGCTGGAGACCAACTCCAAGGACTTGCTGACAGATGCTGCCTTCTTGGGTGAGGTGTTGGTGGACTTGTTCATCAAGTTCAACACAGCCATCCCCTCCAGTGCTGCAGTGGAGCGTTTGTTCTCTATGGGCAAGGACATCCTGAGGGCCAAGAGATCATCCCTGTCTGATGAAAACTTTGATATGCTAATTTTCATGAAGGGCAACATGCATCTCATGGACAAAATGGAGAACGAGAAGAAGAGGGAAAATTAAATTATATATATATTGTGTTTTTCATTTTTTTTATAATAAAAGTTAACGTTAACGGTTTATCGGTAACTTCCGTTACATGTTTAACGAATTAACGGATTAACGGTTAACGAAGTTAACTTTTTGGTTAACGGATTAGCGGTTAACGAAGTTAACTTTTTGGTTAACGGTGCCCACCACTGGTAGATTCTGATCTTTTCTTAAAGCTACATAAGAGTCGAAAAACCTCTGTGGACAATTTGGAATAGAGAGTTTAGACATAGCACTATATACTATACCTTTACAAATATTCACATCCTCTATAGGTAAATCATTATATTTTTCTAAATTACAGAAAGCCTTAGCAATTTCTACATAGTCCACCTCCTTTTTAGCTGCTGAAAAATTTATTCCATATCCAAGAGCCGTAACCATATTTTTATTTAACACTTTATCTGATAGATTTATCACAAAACCAGGGTTAGCATCCTTAGTCCAATCACTTCTTTCAATTAGAATTTGTAATTTAATATCCAGTTTCCTTTCCACTACACTGCATTCTCTTCTAAGTTTGTTATAACAATAGTCCAGTAACCGTTGTTTCCATTCAGGTGGAATTGCCATATCAAAACTATATCTACTCGCCCTAGTAACTTTAAAAGTTTCTTCGACTTCAATCTTAGTAATTTCTATATGCTTCTGCAAAACTATTCTCTGGAATTCATCGAAGGGGCGTTCTCTCAGATTCAACAGTCTATTAGGGAGTAAAGAGGTGGGGAGAACTTGTTCACTTAGACATCTTCTTAGAAATATCAGGTGAACCTTTCGCTTGTGTGACTTAACTAAAGAAGAACAAAAAGTAGAAACAAACAGTGCTAGGCCAGGGAAGAGCAAAGAGAAGGTCTCGAAGTGGCGCGTGGTATCCATTATGCACTAGAATCACAAAATAACACGTGACCTTATTAATAAGCAAACAACCACAAGGAAAAGGAAACACAAAGTCCGAGTGCTTTCGTGATATATTCACATTATCAAGGAGGAACAGAAAATAGACGGAGATTACAAAGTATTTGAGTTAAATAGACAAGCAAAAAATTCACAATTGGCACCTCAAATTAAAGGCCTTAAAGCCCTCTAAAGATTTTTTTCCCAAATTGATAACATAATCTGTAGGCAGCTAAATAACTGAATAAAAAATATATACTGTATAGATGAAATTAGACAAAAAGAAAACCAATACAGAGAACAAAAATTATTATAATGGTTATTAGCACTAATATTTAATTAAAACAGGCAATTAATAGGCAAGAATTTAATGAAACACAAATAGATGACGTAGATAACAAATAGAAAACATAATCTGTAGGCTGATTAATTACTATACAGATGAAATTAGACAAAACACCAGTACAGAAAACCTAAAAAAAAAAAAAATTATTATAATGGTTATTAACACTAATATTTAATTGAAATAGGACAAATTAAAAGGCCCGAAATTAATGAAAACAAAGGGAAAGTTGCCATCGTCTTACAGATTATTACAAAATTTCAACAAACAATCTGGAAAAAAAATTGTTATCCCAACAGCAACCCACTTCAAATATCCAATAAACCACCCAGCAACCAAAGATTATACACGAAAGAAATATTACAATTAAAATAGACACATAAGAATGTTAACAGTTCTTACAATAATATTTATTTATTTAACCAGGGCAAACCATTAAGAGGCAAAAAATGCAATTAAGAAAACAGTAGGCCCATCGCCAACTTACTGACCATGTACGAGTCTAATTTGTACAACCCAGGGCTAATATTAAAGACCAAATCCGCATTATTCTTGATCACACTTGATTCCAATATATTTCTGCTAACAATAGATTTACTAAACCTTAATTTGGAAGCATTTTTCCAATCAATGGGGTGATTAGAATCGCTTACGTGAATGAAAATGGCGTTAGATTCCTGGCCACTTCTTATACTGTATTGATGCTGTTTAATACGTAACTCAAGAGTCTTACCAGTTTGGCCAATGTAAAATTTATTACATATTGTGCAAGGGATTTTATATACACAACCATGTTCACTTAAAGGAGAGTTCTTAATCAATGAATTCTTAATGACATCTAAATTTTTGAACGCAATATTTACGTTAAAAGTCCTCAGCAGAATCGGGAGCTCGAGGAAATTTTCTCTGAATGGTAACACTAAAACATTTTTTGTGTTATAAGGAATCTTATCCTTTACTTCGTAGAAGGTTTTCTTTGCCATTTTTAAGGACTTATCTATGCAGTTCTTTGGGTATTTTAAATCAAAAGCAATTTTGTATATTATACTAATTTCATTGTCAATTAGTATGACCGTGTGACCACGGAATCATAATACATAAACTGAAATATATGGGAATAACAGGAAAAGTAGGGAAATGGATAAATAATTTCTTAGTGAGCGGAGGCAAGTCGTTACAGTACAAGGAGTATCTTCATCAGAATCAGAGGTCCTCAGCTCAGTACCACAAGGAACAGTATTAGCTCCACTACTCTTCATAATCATGCTAACTGACATAGATGAGGACGTTACCAGAGACAGCACAGTAACATCCTTTGCGGATGACACAAAGATCAGTAGAAAAATAAGAAACCCAGAAGACATAGGATCTCTACAAACCGACATAAACAAAATCTACAACTGCACTGAAGACAACAATATGAAGTTTAACACCGAGAAATGTCAGCTATTGTGGTACGGAAAAAGAGAAGACCTAAAGTCCACGGAATATTATACCCCGAATGGACAGGAAATTCAGAGAAATTCCAGAGCAAAAGATTTAGGGGTTGTAATGACAGATGATGCGAAATTTGAAACACAAAATAAGATAGCAGTAAACAGAGCAAAGAGAATAACGGGTCAGATATTGAGAACCTTTAAACGAAGGGATAGGAATGTAATGATTCCTCTACTGAAAACCCTAATAATACCCAAATTGGAATACTGCTCGGTCCTAACATCTCCATATAAAAAAAGAAGACATTAGACAGCTGGAGGGGATCCAAAGAAGCTTCACAGCCAAGATCAATGGGTGCAAAGAACTAAATTACTGGGAAATGTTACGAGAACCAGACCTATATTCACTGGAAAGGAGAAGAGAGAGATACACCATTATTTACACTTGGAAAATAATGGAGAAACTAGTCCCTAATCTTACTCTGAATCCCATAACTCCCCAAACAACGGTGGAAAGTAGAAGCGGTAGACTGTGTCGTATTCCCAAATTGAAGGCGAGACAGGGAACATCTTTAACCCAGAAAGAAAATAGTTTTGTAGTGAGAGGACCAAAACTGTTTAATCAATTGCCCAAAGACCTAAGAAACACGAAGGGAGTTGCAGTGGAAATCTTCAAAAGAAGACTAGACGCCTGGCTCAGAACAATCCCCCGATGAGCCGGGCGTTACTGGCTATGTGAGGTGCAAAGCGCAAGAATCCAACTCACTACTTCACCAGGCCAACTCGAGAGGAGGGGCGACAAGCTTGACCTTCGCGAAATGAGAAATCATCGCGCGGAACCTTTGTAAGGTTGTAATGTAAGGTATTTATATATATATATATATATATATATATATATATATATATATATATATATACAGGGTGTCCGAGAATTATCTGTACAATTTTTGGGTGTTATTAAAAGTCAACCATGAAGTGTAGAAATTCCAGTGTTGTCCCATTTTACAGAGAATCTCATTAAGTTTTTTCTGATACCAAGTTTTGACAAGTTGTTTAGAAATTCCAGTGTGTCCGAACATTATCTGTACAATTTCATCTTTTAATAAAATTCTTGATAACACACGTAAAATTCTTAAACAAGATTATTTAGAATCTGTATTTTCAAAAGTTTCTTTTATTAAAGTAACGTTGTTACAAACATTCGATATGTGCACCATTAGTGATTCGCAAAACATCCAATCGATACTCCAAATGTTGCCATGTACGCTGCAGCATATCCACATCAATTCGCTCAATAGCAGCTGTGATTCTTGCTTTTAAATCATCAATGTCTGTCACCCGCGTACATTTCTAAAAAACTTGTCAAAACGTGGTATCAGAAAATACTTAATGAGATTCTCTGTAAAATGGGACAACACTGGAATTTCTACACTTCATGGTTGACTTTCAATAACAGCCAAAAGTTGTACAGATAATTCTCGGACACCCTGTATATATATATATATATATATATATATATATATATATATATATATATATATATATATATATATATATATATACATACATATATTTATTTATATGTATTTATATATTTATTTATTTATTTATATATATAATGTTTCAGACCAACAAAGACCCTAGGATCCACTCATGGCTGGTCTACCTAACTGTTTTCGTAATTGTGTATTGTGTATGTCCTCCGTGGTGGCGGAGGGGACCTACAATTTTACGTGGGTTCCGAACCAGAAGAACATAAGAATTTTATGTAAAAACTGCTTGTACATTGGCAACGACCAATTTTTATAAAAATTAAATAATTATCAATTTAAAACTAATTAATTATCGATTTAAAACTAAAGATAGAATCTCTGGATCCAGAGGATCAAGTCATAATAGACTACTATCCACAATTATGTTACACTCTATATCTATTTATAATCGACATGCAAATATATCAGATCCAAAGAATCCAGTCAATTTCATTACGGTATCCATCAATACCAGTACCTTGCCAACCAAAAATAAGTCACGGTCCATATCGATTGCGGACCAAGTCAAAATTTACAGTATTCCAATTTGGGTAAGATCATCGTTTTCAGTAGAGGAATCATTACATTCCTATCCCTTCGTTTAAAGGTTCTCAATATCTGACCCGTTATTCTCTTTGCTCTGTTTACTGCTCTTATTTTGTGTTTCAAATTTCGCATCATCTGTCATTACAACCCCTAAATCTTTTGCTTTATAATTTCTCTGAATTTCCTGTCCATTTGGGGTATAATATTCCATGGATTTTAGGTCTTCTCTTTTTCCGTACCGTAATAGCTGACATTTCTCGGTGTTAAACTTCATATTGTTGTCTTCCGTCCACTTGTAGATTCTGTTTATGTCGGTTTGTAGGGATCTTATGTCCTCTGGGTTTCTTATTTTTCTACTGATCTTTGTGTCATCGGCAAAGGATGTTACTGTGCTGTCTCTGGTAACGTCCTCATCTATGTCAGTTAGCATGATTATGAAGAGTAGTGGAGCTAATACTTTTCCTTGTGGTACTGAGCTGAGGACCTCTGATTCTGATGAAGATACTCCTTGTACTGTAACGACTTGCCGCCGCTCACTAAGGAAATTATATATCCACTTTTCCTGTTATTCCCATATATTTCAGTTTATGTATTATGATTCCGTGGTCACACTTGTCGAACGCTTTAGCAAAGTCTGTGTATAGTACATCATAGTTTTAATTACTTTCAAGTGAATCAATAATGTTGTTGTAATGTTCCATTAGTTGTGATAGGCATGATCTGCCTGACCGAAACCCGTGATGGTTAGCATTGAATTTTTTCTGAGTTTCCAAAAAGTCAGATTTTCTGTCTAACTATTCTTTCAAATATTTTAGTGAGATGGGATGTAAGCGATACTGGCCTACAGTTTTTGGCCTCGGATCGATCTCCTCCTTTATATATTGGGACTCTGTTCGCGCTCTTCAGGATGCCCGGTATTTCTCCCGTGTCTAGTGATCGTCTCCATATCCAGAATAGGAGCTCAGCGATTGCATTCTTGCAGTTTTTGATCAGTGTGGCATTCCATTTATCCGGTCCCGCCGCTAGAGTGGTTTTTTAGTTTCCCTATGGGCTTGTGTAATATCATCCGTCGTAAAGTCGAAATCCGTTATACTTTCCCCTTGTGGTTCTTCTTCAAAGAACACGTTTCTATCGCATATCAATTTGTCAGTTTTGGGGATACTGAAAGATGATTCGTACTGAGCTCTTAATATTTCAGATACTTCTGTTAGATCATCAGATAAATCACTGTTCTCATTTTTTAAAGGTCCGATAGTCGCATGGTTTTTCGAATCTTTTTGCGAAATTATAGAAGTGCTTTGAGTTAGCCTTTATCGCTACTATAGCGTCGTCGTCTTTTTATGTATGCTTCTCGATTAGTTCCTGTATGACGACATCGATACTTTGCAGTTTATCATTTAATATTTTTCTGATGTTATCTTTACAATTATATACTTAATTTTGCAGTCACTCTTTTTCTCTTTCGAAACAATGCCCTCTTTTGTCTCTGGAACCTGCTTCTCTTTCCTCTTTGTTGTATCTTTGGGACATGTTTTTCCACAATTTCTAACGTCTTCTCCTCTAATGTCATTAGCATCTCCTCCGTTGTCTTGGTCTCGAAAATGGTTTTCCAATCTTTTACTTCCATGCTGGATGTCACATCTTCCCAGTTTATAGCTTTGGAGTGAAAATAAAAAATTTCGAATTTGCTTCTTTCTGTTGTGCATGTTCTTTCCTTTCCTGTTGCCTTTATATTAGTTGTTATTTCAATGATGTGGTCCGATATCATAGTTGGGGATACTCCTACATTATCAATTAGATTACTGTTGTTTGTGAATACCAAATCTAGGCAGTTGTTTTTTCTTGTGTTTTCTGTTATTTTTTGCGTTAACATAAATTCATCAGCGAGAGCTTGTAGCATTTTTACCTTCTCCTGGTCTTCTCGTGTGTCCCCTTTGTCCTGGTGTATACATATATTTTTTCCTATCCTTTTATATTTCATGAATGGGAAATTAAAATCATCAGAGAGAAAAATATTTGTGGTTGGAGAGTGTAGATCTTTTACCAAGTTTCTTACCTCTGTAATGGAATCTGCAAATTTTGAGGTTGGCGTGTTTGGGGGTCTGTACATTACAATTAGTACCATATTTAATTTTTCAATTTTTGCTGCCCCACATTCTACGTAGTTGTCTGAGGTACTTATAGCCATTTCTGCTATGTGCCTTTCGCGTGTGTGAAACGTAAAGTGAGACGTAAAGGAGATGTAAAGGAGACGTAAAGGAGGATGTGCTATTTAGCACATCCTCCTTTACGTCTCACTGTTCTGTCGGCTCGGAGGATGTTATAGTTGTCAATTTCGATTTCTTTTTTGTCAATACAGGACTCAAATTTTCACAGTTCGCCTGGCAGTCCTTTAGATGAGTTTCCGTGAGGTATGCAAAGTCTGCTCCGGCTTCTTGCATGAGTCCTTTCAGGTATACAACTTTGTTCGTGGAATGGTTTGATTTAAGGTCCTGTATGTTGGCTAGGATTATTTTATTTTTTCTTTCTTTTTCGCATACAGGTGGTTCCGATTTGTTTTCCAATGGGGGTGCCGGTTTCGTTGCCTTGTGGTCCTCCGAGAATTTACCTCTTTTTATCTTTGTCGGGACCTGTTGTGCCGATAAGGCATGAAGTGCCTTTGTTCGTACCTTCTGTCCGGCTCTCGGATTTCTATATTTATATTTGTCAGCTGGTTTTGTAATTGCTGGATAGTATTTCGCAGCTGAAATGTGTTGGCTGCGTCTAAAACATTGGCACTCTTCTTTGATGTTCGTTTTTTCTGTTCACTCGTTGCGTTCCTTTGAGGGTGGTGGTATCGGCATTTTTTTCCGTATTTGCAACTCCCATATCTTGAATAAGTGTTGCAGACCGTAAGATGGTGGAACATGCATTTCTTATCAAATTGGCAGTATCCACTCGTGTAATGCGTTTTGTATAATGTGGGATGTGCATATATGCATTGTCCATCCCGATATCTGCAGTTCCCTTTCTCGTAGTATTTACATACGATATTTTCTACGCTTCTGCTTCTTTTCTTATTATTTTCAAAGTTCTTAATTTTGGCATTATCATTATTTTTCTTTGGCTGTTTATTTTCTACGTTTTTAGTTATTATCTTTTTATCATTTCGCTCGTTGGACCGTTTGACTACTTCGCAACTTTTACTTATTTCTTTTCTTTCATCTATATCTTCCTTCCGTATTATATTGTTTATATCGTTATTTGTTATTAAATTGTTGTTCGTTATTTTGCTGTTATTCGTTATTTCGTCTTCTCTCTCATCCCCCCCGGTTTTTCGTTGGGACCATTCCGGACCCATGTGTCCCCATTATTTCATTCTTTTTTGTAACTTTCGAGTCTGCTCTCTCCATTTCTTCATATATATATATATATATATATATATATATATATATATATATATGCCTTGACAATAAGCGGCAAAGACTTTTTAATAGTCACTGCACTGATATCGAAGTCCTACAAATGAATTGAAATGCAGCAGCAGAAGAGTTAAATGGTACAAGATCATAATTTTCTCTCGTATAGTTACATAGTCAGGGTCAAATAGACCTTTAGCATAGTCTCCCATACAGACACTCTCCAAACCTAAAGTCGTTTACCTCAATTTATTAAAATACTTGTCCAAAAGCAATCAACTTTAGTTAAACTACATTTTATATTATTGGCAAAGACTAAGTTATTTATCCTCATTATCTAGCGGCCAGTGATTCTTAACCGGGGCTATACCGCCGCCCATGGGGCGACCTACAAGTCTTGGGAGCACCCGGAACTTTGGAGGCAAATAGGTGGCATTCGGGATTTTAGGAGGCCAAAAATACGTTTTCCCATAATTTATTTTTATGTTAATTAAGACTCTTTATTTATCAGTTTAAATTTGCCCAAAAATTACATAATCTAAAATTAAAAGTCCAGTATCATTTTTACATATTTTGAGGGAACGCCCTTTTTATAAGGTTATAAACAAAAATTCAAGCAACTATTTTTATTTTAAAACGAAATAAAATACATTTATATTTAGGAATATATGCATTTTTATAGCTTTAGTGAAATCGTATATCGGAGACTTGAGACTCAAGCTATAATGTTATAATGTTATAATGTTTCAGACCAACAAAGACCCTAGGATCCACTCATGGCTGGTCTACCTAACTGTGTTCGTAATCTTGTATTGTGTATGTCCTCCGTGGTGGCGGAGGGGACCTACAATTTTACGTGGGTTCCGAACCACAAGAACATAAGAAATTTATGTAAAAACTGCCGGTAAATTGGCAACGACCAATTTTTACGAAACTAAATAATTATCAATTTGTAAATAATTAATTATCGGTTTAAAACTAAAGATAGAATCTCTCGATCCAGAGGATCAAGTCATAATAGACTACTATCCACAAATATGTTACACTCTATATCTATTTATAACGGACATGCAAATATATCAGATCCAAAGAATCCAGTCAATTTCATTACGGTATCCATCATGTCACGGTCCATATCGATTGCGGACTAAGTCAAAATTTACAACCATATACATTATCAATTTAAAAATAATTAATCATCGATTTAAAACTAAAGATAGAATCTCTCGATCCAGAGGATCAAGTCATAATAGACTACTATCCACAAATATGTTACACTCTATATCTATTTATAACGGACATGCAAATTATCAGATCCAAAGAATCCAGTCAATTTCATTACGGTATCCATCAAGTCACGGTCCATATCGATTGCGGACCAAGTCAAAATTTACAACCATATACATTACAATATATACACTTACGAGGAAAAGTGTAGGTGTGGCTGTAAAGACTGTACAGTAATGTAGAAATGTGTGTGCACCCATTATGGGTCTCCCATTTAAAGGTGTTTGTGGGGCAAGTGAAGATCATGAGTTTTTCAATACCTCACAGTACTATGGGGGGCACCGCTCGGCAGAGGAATCTCTTTAAATGGGGTGTGTAAGGACAGAGAGTATCCCCTAACCCAAGACGCTGCCTCCCTATATCCCACAACACTTGTGTTGAGCTGTGGGATCTATCCCCACAAAGCCTTAATTTTACTACCTTAAACTATACCCTTTCTATCAACATGCCCGTCTAATCGATTTTTAAACATGTTTATAGAAGTGCTACTAATTACTTCTACCGGCAAACTATTCCAGGTATTTACTATTCTATGCGTAAAAAAGTTTCTCGCAACTGCTGTCTCGAACCTTCTACTTGTCAACTTACACCCGTTATTTCTAGTCCTATTATATTGAGATATTTCGAAAAAGCTATCTCTATCTACGTTATCAAACCCATTCATAATTTCGAAAACCTGGATTAGATCACCCATTAACCTCCTAGTCTCGAGTGTAGTCAATTTTAACTCCTTAAGCCTATCCTCGTACGACTTTGACCTAAGCGACGGAATCATCTTAGTTGCTCGTCTTTGAACTCTTTCGATTTTGTCTATATCTTTGCGCATATGCGGATTCCAAAATTGGACCGCGTACTCCAAATGGGGTCTAACTAATGACTTATAAAGAGGGACTATAATATCGCGCGATTTGTACTCAAAATTTCGAGATATAAAACCTAACACTTTGTTCGCCTTATTGACCGCTGCTGTACTTTGTTTCGCTACTTTTAAATCACCAGTGACTATAACTCCTAAATCTTTTTCCTGCTCTACGCTTGTTAAATCTTTCCCTGACATACTATACGCAAAATTACCGTTACGCGAACCTATATGCAAAATTTTGCACTTATCCACGTTGAATCTCATTTGCCATGTGACTGACCAATCAACGATTTTGTTCAGATCTTCCTGAATTTTACCTCTATCTTCGTCATTAATCGCCCTACCACCCAGCTTCGTGTCATCCGCAAACTTTGAAACTGTACTGACTAGGCCGACATCTAAATCGTTAATATATATAAGAAAAAGCAAGGGGCCCAATACAGAACCCTGAGGAATGCCACTCGCTACATTAGCCCAACACGACTCCGCTCCATCAACGACCCCCCTCTGTTTCCTGCCTCGCAACCACTCTTCTAGCCAATTTATTACTACACCCCTGATTCCATGAGCCTTAGTTTTTTCAATGAGTCTTTTGTGCGGCACGGTGTCATACGCTTTTTGAAAATCTAAATACACTACATCAACCGCCCGATGTCTATCGTAAACGTCAACCACGCTTTGGAAAAATTCTAAAAGATTAGTTAAGCAAGATTTGTTTCGCCTAAAACCGTGCTGCGTATTTCTAACCAGATTATGCACTTCTAAGTGTTCGACTATACGATCCCTAATTATTGATTCCAGTAGCTTACCTACAACAGACGTTAAACTGATTGGCCTATAATTTCCCGCCGCACCTTTATCGCCTTTCTTAAAGATAGGTGTTACGTTTGCTAACTTGAAATTATCTGGTACGCACCCCTCAGAAATAGACGCATTAAAAATCTTTGTTAGCGGCACAACAATGCTATCTTTTAATTCTTTTAGTTGTATGGGATATATGGAATCCGGACCCGGTGATTTACGCGTTTTCATTTTATCAATATAGCGCATTACTTCCCCCTCACTAACGACAATATTATCCAAAATATTACCATTTTCAAAAGGTATTATGTCTATGACCGTAGGGATATTCGTTACATCTTCTATAGTAAAAACTGACGTAAAAAATTCGTTTAGCAAGGTAGCCATTTCCTTGTTTTCAGAGACTAGATCTCCATTTCCATTTTTTAATGGACCTAAGACACTTTTTACTGGATTTCTATTATTGACGTATTGAAAGAATCGCTTGGGGTTTTCTTTACCGTCACGAGCTATGGAGATTTCAAATTCGCGTTTTGACTTTTTTATTACACTTTTAGCTTCACGCCTTAGAGATATGTAGTTGTTTCGTAACAACAGATTATCTTTATCGCACTTGTATAGCCTATAAGCCCTATCTCTACTCTTTATAATGTCTCCTACTCTAGAAGTAAACCACAAGGGCTTGTTTTTACTTTCGCACGCTTAATTTTGTACGGTACACATTCCTCATTTATAGTTCTAAATACTGTTTCGAACGATTCCCACATTAGTTATTAGTTTTGCGTTGGAGTTCCCCATCACGTTTTCCCAATTGACGTGTGACAATTTATTTCGAAATTTACTAAAGTCTGCGTGCTGGAAGTTAGGAATTTTCGTCGAGTTAGCTGGTTTCGAGTGACTTACTGAGAGGACAAACTCTACCATATTGTGATCGCTATTGCCCAACGGTTCTATTATTTGAAGATCAGTAATTAGCCTATCATCCGTAGTTATTACTAAATCTAAAATACTGTCCAACCTCGTAGGTTCCCCAACCTTTTGAATAAGAAAGCTATCCTCGAGAAAATTAACTAAACGATTACCTTCCGCGTCTCCCTGCATTGTATCGTAATTTACGTTAGCGCAATTAAATCACCCATAACTAGAGCCTGCTCACTACCGATTATTCGCTTTAGTTCACGATATAACGCCTCGTCCGTATCAGCTGTTTGATTAGGGGGCCTATATATAACCGCAACAACAAGTTTGAAATCGTTGAATTTAAGTTCTGCTATAGTCGAATCTATCGGTTCTGGAATTGTGTGCTTTACTTCTATAACGTTCACTATATTATCTTTGATATACAACATAACACCGCCTCCTCGCCTACCTATTCTGTTTTTAACAAAAAGTCTATAACCTTTAATTTGATACTCCCCTACAAAGTCACGAGTTTCAGTGCTAAGCCACGATTCATTTATCGCAATTATATCATAGTCTTTACAAGCAATTAAAGAAAAAAATTCGTTTATTTTATTTCGTAGGCTACGAGCATTTAAGGATAGAACCTTCAAATTGTTTGTAATTGCGACAACTTCGCGAGCGCAGTGGAAATTTATGGAATTTACGCTGGGACCGTTCGAGTTACGGCAGCCTGAAAAGAAGAGACAGTATTATGAAATAGTGTTCCTAAACGCGCAGCTCCTACGTCATTAAGATGAAGTCCATCTCCGAGGAACAAGTCCCTCCTGCCGCAGAAACTGTTCCAAAAATTCTCAAAATGCACTCCTTCCTGTTGGCAAAGAGATTTTAGGTTATTGTTAATATAGGTCGCCTTGCTGTAGAAATCGTTACGATGCATAATTCGAGGAAGTATACCTGTTAAAATAATCTTATTAGTTTTTTCCTTTAATCGCTCTAGTAAGTCCCTGTACCTAGCCAGCAGTTCTCCCGATCTAGAATTTAAAACGTTATTAGTACCGACATGAATAACACGTTGTGTCCTCGGGGGTACCATCTGTAAATTGGTCAACACTATTAGTTATATCCTCCACCCTTGCACCAGGGTAGCAGTAACGGCGCCTACGACGAGGGTTTCTCCCACAGAATTCCTCGAGCTGTCCTCGAACAATGGAATCGCCAACGAGTCGTATTTCCGGTTCATCATCATCTTCAAAACCTAAAACAGAAAACTTATTGTTTGTTATTACTGGTAGACATGTCTTAGGTTTTCTCAATGGGGCTCCATTACGCACTCGAACGAAGGGTTGGGAACTAGGAGAAGAGAGAGGGCTATTAATACTATTTTATTATTAATAGAAACTGAGGCAGGAGGGGTCGCAACTGGAGTCTCAAGGGATTCTAATTTTGCCGTCAGGAGCATCACCCTTTCTTCAAGGCTTACTCTGGCCTCCTTCTCACGTTCTAACTCGTTCCTCAGCACTTTTAAGTTTGAGCACCACCTGCAAACTAACTGTTCATTATTATTAGCCATTGTAAACGCGTAAGCGGCAAATTTCCCTTCACAGCGACTGCAAGTACTTGACGGGGGTGCCATGCTTTTAATTAGTTAAACAAAACAAAAAAAAACAAAACAAAATACGAGCGTTTGGAAATTAATAAATTACAATGTAGGTCTACCGCATTTTTGAAACGCAGAAACAGGTTCTTGTAACACAAATTTATACTAAATGCATATAGAATTAAGCTACCGACAAAAGATCTGTAAAAGAAGAGTATTTATAACACTTATCTGTCCGCGATTTGACCCGACTTTTTTCCCTTTTCTTCACACGGTGCGGGACAACACTCTACCTGACCTCTCGAAGGAAGGAAAAATGAACCTTATGTCAGCACGTTTTTTGATAGATTTGAAAAACAACACGGCAAGCCACGTTTGATCAAATAATATAGTATTCAATAACGACAATAAATGAAATATATTCGTTAATGAATGATTAGTAGCACGAAGTAATTTAGTTATGAATGCACGGAACACTATTTTTTTTTTAAAACACTTCAACGAAAACCACTTATTCCATTGATAACAGGACACTCGATAAAACACGTCTGTTCACAAGGAAAGACTGATCACGAATGAATCTTCTTCTTCTTTCTCTTCGCCCGTTCCCGCCTCTATGCGGGGTCGGCGTTTCTGACCAGCCTCCTCCACACAGCCCGCTCCTGGGCTTCTTCCTCCGACAAACCCTTCTCCCTCAAATCGTCCCTCACCTTCTCCATCCACCTTCGCTTCGGTCTGCCTCTCTTTCTCCTACCATGCACCTCCATATTCGTCGTTCTCTTATCCACATAATCTTCGTCCCCTCTCATCATATGTCCATACCATTTCAGTCTACTTTCTTGTATCTTCCTCGAGATTTCTCCAACCTTTGTTGTGCCCCTTATCCTTTCATTCCTTACTCTATCCAACCTTGTCACTCCGCACATCCATCTCAGCATTCTCATCTCCGTTACATCTAGTCTTTTCTCATGATCTTTCTTTATAGCCCAAGACTCAGCCCCGTACATCATAGCCGGTCTTACCACAGTCTTATACACCTTTCCCTTAACCCTTGCGCCTATTCTTCGGTCACACAACACCCCTGAAACTTTCTTCCAATTTTTCCAACCAGATTGCACTCTGTGTGTTATTTCTGTGTCCAGCTCACCGTCCTCAGCCACTGTCGATCCCAAGTACGTAAACTTACTTACTCTCTTTAACCTCGCTCCCTCTAAACTAATTTCTGAGTCTTGATTTTCGTAGAACCACAGGTACTCCGTTTTCTTTCTGCTGATTTTCAACCCTCTGTCTTCAAAAGCCCTCCTCCATTCCTCCAATTTTCTTTCTCCAATTTTCTTTCTGTATATATATATTTATTTATTTATATATATATATTTATTTATATATATTTATTTATTTATATATATATATATATATATATATTTATTATTATATATATATATTTATTTTTATATATATATATATATTTATTTATATATATATATATATTTATTTACATATATATATTTATTTATTTATATATATATATTTATTTATATTTATATATATTTATTTATTTATACATATATATAATATATATATTTATTTATATATATATATATATATATATTTATTTATATTTATATATACAGTATATATATATATTTATGTATATATATATATATATTTTTTATATATATATATTTTTTTATATATATATATATATTTATTTTTATATATATATATTAGTGATGTAGCGGATGCGGATGCGGATGAGGATGTTTGATTTCAACATCCGCGGATGCGGATGCGGATGTCTACATTTTCGTTATTTTTTAGGATATATTCGAGATTTGTTGTGTTTAACGTATATAATAAGTTATTATATAGAGAGAGCTGTAGCTATAATGTAGTATAATTGATTAATTGTACAATAATTGCTGTACTTTTCTCTGAACATATAAAATAATATCAAGCATCTAACTAATATAGAAATCAATCAGTGAATTCGTCTGCAAATAAATTCGTTTATATTTTGTTGAGTTTCAGCCACAATTAGAAACCATAATTGTGTTACCAGGATGCGGGACGTGAACCCAACTCAAATGCACCCCACCG